>CM065140.1:32022500-32027500 GCA_033026305.1 Cirrhinus molitorella | reverse complement strand
CGTTTGTGAGGATTGTTCTGGCTGTCGTCCCCCGAGGCGCCGTGTTTCTGCCTCTGCTCTTTTCTCCGTTTTTCCAGCGCTATTGTTTCTTCAGGAGGGTTCGGCCTCAATCGGCGTCTCGGGAGAATCTCGGCGCATCGCTGATGATGACGGAAAACGGCTTTTATTATTGCATGGATCATATGCTAAGAAATCTTTATCCTCTTTTGATTTCCCCCGTTCCTCTTAAAGAAGCGTTCGTGCTGCTTTTACAGCCTCCGTTGTCGTTTTTCTGTTGTTTTATGATATTTTGTTGCAGGTTGGTTTTTATTAACTTCTCACTTTTTGGTTGGATTTTCGGTGAAGCTCAGCTTCTAATCATGTTTCAACACATTCATTTTCTAAAGTGAAATTATCTTTATTTTATTTTAAATAAAGTCACATTTAAACTAAACGTTTATGGTCACTACATTTTCCCAAAATGATTCATTTATTTATTTATTTAAAGTATTTTTAAATGTCTTATTTTACGCTCACAGCATTTTTATGATTCTTTTTATTCACATATTTAATAAAAAAAATATGAAATGTTACCCTAAACTTTCATTATTAATACAAAAATATTTATTTATTTTTTTTTTAAATGTGTTAGTTTATGCTCACAGCATTTTTTGTGATATTTTTTATTAATGATATTTTATTAAAATACTTATTTTGAAAATTATTTTATTTGATATATATATAATTATATATATATAAAATATAAAAATACTTTAAGTAAATAAATATGTGTGTATATATATATATATATATATATATATAATTTTACCTACAATTACTGCAAAAATATATATTTATTTAAAGTATTTTTTAAAAATGTGTGTAGGGTCACAGCATTTTTATTGATTATTATTATTTTTATCCAAATATTTAATAAAAACATATCCAATTTTACCCAAAATTATCATTACTGTAATACAAAAAAAGCATTTTTAGTGTTGTTTTTTTTAAATCTAATTTTACACCAAATTCTCATGAAAGTAAAACAAAATGATTTATCTATTTATTTATAGTATTAATTTTTTAAATGTATTAGTTTATGCTCACAGCATTTTTATGATTCTTTTTATTCACATATTTAATAAAAAAAATATGAAATGTTACCCTAAACTTTCATTATTAATACAAAAATATTTATTTAATTTTTTTTAAAATGTGTTAGTTTATGCTCACAGCATTTTTTGTGATATTTTTTATTAATGATATTTTATTAAAATACTTATTTTGAAAATTATTTTATTTGATATATATATAATTATATATATATAAAATATAAAAATACTTTAAGTAAATAAATATGTGTGTATATATATATATATATATATATATATATATATATATATATATATATATATATATATATAATTTTACCTATAATTACTGCAAAAATATATATTTATTTAAAGTATTTTTAAAAATGTGTGTAGGGTCACAGCATTTTTATTGATTATTATTATTTTTATCCAAATATTTAATAAAAACATATCCAATTTTACCCAAAATTATCATTACTGTAATACAAAAAAAGCATTTTTAGTGTTTTGTTTTTTTTTTAAATCTAATTTTACACCAAATTCTCATGAAAGTAAAACAAAATGATTTATCTATTTATTTATAGTATTATTTTTTTAAATGTGTTAGTTTATGCTCACAGCATTTTTAGTGATTACATTTTTTTCAATAAAAAAAATTCAGTTTAAAAAATTTAATTTTACCCCAAAATATATATATTTAAAAAAAAAAAAAAAATGTCACACATATATGTGAGCTTTATATATATTTATATACACAATGCAATACAAACAGATGTATTAATTAATTTATTTATTTAAAAGTATATAAAAAAAATTTATGCTCAAAGCATTTCACAGTAAGTACTCTCATTACTGTAATATAAAACGTATTTATTTATTTTTATTTATTATTCAACTATTATCGAAATTTGAAATGTGTATGACTTTGTTCACAGCAGTTGTCCAGTGACTACTTTTTAATATAAATTACTACTATTATTAAAAATCAATTAAACTTCCCCAAAATTTGTATGTACTCTAATGCAAAAAACAACAACAAACAATTAAAATGGAAAATGTGATTTATGTTCACCCCATTTTTAACTCAAGTACTTAAAAAAAAAAAAAAAAAAAATAGATATTGTTTTTTTAAATAATTATTTAGTTACTGTAATGCGAAGAAAGTGCATTTCAATGTATCATTTAAATATTTTATGATTTTATTATTTGAAAATCCAATGAGAAGCACCCTTCTATCAGCAGTAATCCATGGCTTTGTGTTTTCCATTATGTCCTCCGCAATCCCCCACTGATCCTCAGCAGGTGTAAATCTGTGGCAGCTTTATGAAAGAGGAAATAAATCAGGGATCTTCAGAGATGCTTTTAAATCTGCTGATCAATACGTCCAGCGCTGGGCCTTAACTTCACATATATCACACTTACACTGAACTACGAATGGCCTGAACCCAGAATGCTGAACATCAGATGGTGAAGGTGTGTTTGGGGTTGTTTTTGATGCAGGTTTTATTGTCCGTCTGCTGATTGCGTGTTTCCAACGAGCTTCCGCTCACATAGCGCTCTGCCAGATACCAATCGCCATGGCTTCAGCTTCGTCTGCGTTAATTAAAGCACGAGTTTGTGAGGTCGCTGATCCTGGAGGGTGGAATGAGTGAGATTTAATGCGTTTGAGAAAAGCAGTGTATTTATAACGAACATCAGTCGTTATTATCTTATCTGATACGTTCATGTAAATTTATATTTATATAAAGGAGATTCCAAAAGTCTATGCTGATCACATTTAAAGGACTATATACTATATATAAATTACATTTGAAATTGTATTTGAAAGTCTAGTGGTAAATCAAAAAAATATATAATAATAAAATAAAAAAATAAAATCTGAAAGTCATATTTAAAATGAGCATTTATGCTCACCACATTTTTTTCAATTATTTCCTTTTTTTAATAAAAAAAAAAAAAAAATAAATAAAAGTTGCATTCAATCTGAACATTTATGCACATTTTATCAATTATTTTTTAAATAAAAAAAATATATATTATTTTAAAAAATCTAAAAGTCGTATTTAATCTAACATTTATGCTCACCACATTATTTCAATTATTACTTTTTTTAAAATAAAAAAATAAATATTTAAAAAATCGAAAAGTTGTAATTAATCTGGACATTTATGCTTAATATATTTTTTCAATAAGTGCTTACATTGTTTTTTTTATTAAAAAGAAATATTAAAACAAATCCAAGTCATATTTAATCTGAACATTTATTCTCACCGCATTTTTTAAATGAGTACTTAAATTTTATTTAAATAAAAAAAAATAATAATAATAAAAAAATTTAAAAGTCGTATTTAAACTGAACATATCACAAAATGTTTTCAATAAGTACTTAAAAAAATATATATAAAATAATTATTTAATTATTTAAAAAAAATGAAAAATTAGTACTTCATTTATATATATATATATATATATATATATATATAAATGGCGTATTTACACTGAACATTTATGCTCACCACATTTTTTTCAATGAGTACTTTATTTAAAAAATAAAAAGATAAATAAATAAATAATAATAAAAAAAAAAAAAATATATATATATATATATATATATTTAAAAAAAAAAGATCTAAAAGTCGTATTTAAACTGAACATTTATGCTCACCACATTTTTTTCAATGAGTACTTTTTTTTTTAATGTGTTACTTGTTTTTGCAGTGAAAAAATCTCATTCTAACCAAAATTCTCATTACTGTAAAACAAAAAGATTTATGTGTTTATTTAAAGTATTTTTAATGTGTGCCTTTATGACCACAGCATTTTTACAGTGAGTTATTTTTATTAAATAAAACAATTAAAATAAATTAATAAATTATTTTAAAAATATCAAATTTTACCCAAAATTATCATTACTGTAATGCAAAACACATTTATTTATTTATTTATTTATTATTCAAGTATTATTAAAATAATAATAATAATAATAATAATGTTTTCCAAATTACATTTGAAATTGTATTTAAAAGTCTGGTGGGACTTTTTAAAATCCTCTATGAATTCAGATAGTTGCACATGCAAGTAATATGTGAATATTCCTGGGCATGACATTCATATCCATAATCTGTATGACAAATATGTTAATGATTTCTTAATGAAAGACTCAAGAATGAATCTGCAGGAAGTGTTTGTGTTTGCAGTCACACTCACAGCTTGTTTCTGCAAAATGAAGCGTTTTCCTGATTTCAGCTGTGTGTGTTGTGTGTTGGTGTGTGTCTGTGGTTCAGCTGAAGGCCTGTAGATCACAGCGGTCGGTGTCATATCTGTAAAGTAATGGCTGGCCTTTAAGTCGGCAGTAAATCTTCAGAAAAGCCTTGTTCTGCTCTTTAGCAGCTGAATTATTCTCTGCTGACGCTTCAGATCTGGCCTTTGTTCTTCTCAGCACCGACTCGTCATTAAACATCTTATCACTCGCCTCTCTGTCTCTAATTAATATTTGATGCCGTCTGATCCAAATAGTGTCTGTAGTTGTGTAGTAAAACATGTTAAACTAAAAAAAAACACTAATATATATATATATATATATATATATATATATATATATATATATATTTTCCATTAAATTATTAATATATTTTTTTTATTTTATATATTTATGAAAAAAAAAAATGTATATATATATATATATATATATATATATATATATATATATATATATTATTATTATTTTTTTTTTTTTTTCATTAAATTATTATTATTTTTTTTTTTATAGATTTATTTTTCTTTTTATTTAGATTTTAGATTTATTTTATTATTTTTTATAATATATTTTGTATTATTATTTTTTTTTTTAAATATTTAATTTAATTTATTACATTATTTGATTATAGATACTGTAAAAACACAAATTCCCCCAGAGGACCGGTTTAT
>CM065140.1:31892500-32017500 GCA_033026305.1 Cirrhinus molitorella | reverse complement strand
GTCAAAGTTCAGTGTTTTAATATCTGAGAATAGCGAGGCAGGACTGCGATCCGGTTTTATTTCATACTGTTTAAATCCCCTGCAGATGGATCCGGCCGCTCGGCGCCGTAAATTAGACGGTTCTGTCGCGAGCCTCGGGCCGCCGGCTTTAGCCAGTTAATTAAATGTGTTCAGAGGAAGACTCTTGGCTAACATCACAGCTCCGGTGCCGTCCAGCGCCGGCCGCCAGCGGATTATCGCGGCTAAACACTGTCCTGTTGAAGCAAACATGGACTCGGTGTGTTTTCCAGGAACTAGCACTGATTCTCCAGCGTTACACGCTCATATGTTACTGCTGAAGCCATTTGGCTTTGTGTGTTTGTGATTCGCCAGTCAGATGTGATTGCTAAGAATTACAATGAAATGCCAATTCTGCTGGAATCTCTAGTTTTTGCACATAATACAGGTGTTGTGTTAGAATGCTATCATTCACAAAAAAATATAAAAATGTATTTACTATATTATATGAAATATATAAAAAATATATTTTTTAATCTATAGGTTTTATATATATTTATATATTACATTATTTATTTGTATAGAATGTATTTTTGTGTAAAATATAATTTTTGTTTGCATATTTTATATTACATATTTTATATTTTATAGAACTTCACATATATATGAATTATTTTAAAAATATTGTTATTCATTTATATATATATTTAAACTATTTATATTATATATTTTATATATTATGTGATTTATTATATATATATATATATATATATATATATATATATATATATAATGTATGTATTTATTTTTTTAATTATTTTAATTAATTAATTATTAATGTATTTATTTGTATATTTACCATGGTATTTGATACATTTAGACCAGTCAATTAAAAACAAAACAAAAATCTATAACAGCCTTGTCAATGAGTGCATATATATATATTTATAAATTTACATATAAAAACATTTTTTATGTATATTTTATGTATTTTTTTATATTACATATTTTATTTATTTGTATAGAATTTATTTTGTGTTTATTATTTATTTTTATTTATTTGCTTATTTCATATTACATTTTTTACATAATTTAATTTATATTTTATTTATATTTATATTTTTTAATATATAAATTATTTTTACATATTTTTATTCATTTATGGATTTTTATAGATTTTATATTACATATTTTATGTATTATGTGATTTATTTTATATGTAAAAAATACTTAATGCATTTAATTTGTTTATTAATTAATTTACCTTGTTATTTTATAAAAGTAGAACAGTCAGTTAATAAATCTATAATCTATTCAGTTAATAAAATCTATAACAGCCTTGTCAATGAATATTTATTTTATATATTTTAGAAAAATTAATAATATAAAAAAAGAAAATATTTCACTTTTTTTTTTTAAGATTTAATTATTTTATATTAATAAATATTATTTATTCACTTTTTTTTTATTTCATTGTATTTGAGTACATCTATGTATAGTTCCAGTTCCTCCTCAGATTTGTGAGTCTGCTCACGTTGTTCCCATGTGTTTCTCCTGCAGTGTGTATCAGGTGGTGGTTGAAGAGGAGCGTCCACGTCGTTCTCAGAGAGCCGCTGAGATCCTGCGCTGTTATCCCATTCCCATCCACTTCCAGAACGCATCCGCGCTCAACTCGCCGTACTACTTCAGCGCAGAGTTTCCAGCCGCTCGCATTCAAGCGCCGCTGCCCTTCACCGTCGGAGACAACCGCACCTACGACGGATACTGGAACCTTCCTCTGCTGCCTCACAAGAGCTACAGCGTCTACTATCAGGCCGTCAGCACAGCCAACGGGGTGAGAACACAATAAAACACAAGTCTAAAAATCTAAATTAAGAGAATCATAATATTTGGAGAATCATAATATTTGGAGTCATAAAGTCATAATATTTGGAGAAAAAAGTCAATTATACGAGAACAAAGTTGTGGCAATATGAGAATAAAATCAATATTTTGAGAATAAAGTAAAAATTACGATAATAAAGTTGAAATATTTTGAGAGTAAAGTCAAAATTCTGAGAATAAAGTTTAATTTTTCCAGAATAAAGTTAAAATCTTGTGAATGGAGTTTAATATTTTGAGAATGAAGTTTTGAAAATAAAGTTGAATATTTTGAGAATAGTCAAAATTGTGAAAATAAAATTGAATATTTCTAGAATAAAGTTAACATTTTGAGAATAGAGTTGAATATTTTGAGAATAAAGTTGAATATTTTGAGAATAGTCAAAATTGTGAAAATAAAATTGAATATTTCTAGAATAAAGTTAACATTTTGAAAATAGAGTTGAATATTTTGATAATAAAGTTGAATATTTTGAGAATAGAGTTGAATATTTTGAGAATAGTTTAAATTTTGAGAATAGAGTTGAATTATTTCTAGAATAAAGTTGAAATCTTAAGAATAGAGTTAAATATTTTTAGAATAAAGTTCCATTTTTGAGAATAAAGTTGAACTTTTTAGAATAAAGTTGAATATTTTGAGAATAGTCAAAATTATGAAAATAAAGTTGAATATTTCTAGAATAAAGTTAACATTTTGAGAAGAGTTGAATATTTTGAGAATAAAGTTGAATATTTTGAGAATAGTTTACATTTTGAGAATAGAGTTGAATATTTTTTAGAATAAAGTTGAAATTTTAAGAATAGTTGAATATTTTCAGAATAAAGTTGCATTTTTGAGAATAAAGTTGAAATTTTTAGAATAAAGTTGAATATTTTGAGAATAGTCAAAATTACGAAAATAAAGTTGAATATTTCTAGAATAGTTAACATTTTGAGAATAGAGTTGAATATTTTGAGAATAAAGTTGAACATTTTGAGAATAAAGTAAAAATGTTGAGAATAGTTGAATATTTCTAGAATAAAGTTGAAATTTTAAGAATAGTTGAATATTTTCAGAATAGTCAAAATTATGAAAATAAAGTTGAATATTTCTAGAATAAAGTTAACATTTTGAGAATAGAGTTGAATATTTTGAGAATAAAGTTGAATATTTTGAGAATAGTTTAAATTTTGAGAATAGAGTTGAATATTTCTAGAATAAAGTTGAAATTTTAAGAATAGTCGAATATTTCGAGAATAAAGTCGAAATTAAGAGAACAAAGTTGAAATTTTGAGAATAGAGTTGAATATTTTGAGAATAAAGTCGAATATTTTGAGAATAAAGTCAAAATTACGAAAAATTAAGTTGAAATTTCAAGAATAAAGTTGAGTATTTCAAGGATAAAGTCGAAATTACGAAAATAAAGTTGAATATTTCTAGAATAAATGAGAATATTTTGAGAATAAAGTCAAAATTACAAAAATAGAATATTTCTGGAATAAAATTTGAAAGTTTTGAGAATAAAGTTCAAATTACGAAAATAAAGTTAAATATTTTGAAAATAAAATAATGTCAAAATTACGAGAATAAATGTGAATATTTCGAGAATAATGTAAAAATTGTTTATAAAAATCTATTTACAGAATTATTTTTTTTCTTTTTACCTTCTCACATAATTTTTTGTGTATTCTCAGTAAACCCATAGTTTCAGAGCACTGCTAAAAGCAGTATTTACATTTGTAACATATTTAAATATGAAAAAGCTGTTTGTCTTGTTCAAGATCATGCAGGATTCTTCAATGTACCAATGTCTGAGATTAAAAATACTGTTAGGTTAGATTAAATCAAATGTGAATAATATTTTAAATTCAGAGACTGCGTTGCTAAATCCATTTCTATATCAAATGTGTATGTATTTCTAAATCAGATTCACTGTGTGATCATGCATCAAACATCTAATCAATTCTCCTCAACAACACAAATGATGATTGATGAATTATTCCAAACAAACACTGTACTTTAGTACTTTAGTGCTGGTAAACACGCGTAACTGTGATAGTAAACATGATCTTAAACTCATCACACAGTATTCTGCCTAACTTTAATTGTCTCTGAAGGCGTTATGTGAGAGAAACTCAAGCAGGTAATTAGCAACCAGCGGACCGAGAATAATTTAAATGCTGCCCTTTACAGTGAAACCAGACTACATTTTTTATTGTTATTTATTGGGACGCACCCTTAAAGTGGAACCTTTTCTCACTCTGATGCACTTCAGACTCTTGCAATTAAAATAACTACAGTTATATTTTAAAAAATCTTTTTATATCTTTTATTTTATATGTAAATAATACATTTTTCTGTATTCATATGTTTACTTATCTGTAAATATTTATTTATATTAGAATATAAGAGAGAGAGAGAGATGCAGATGCAGAATATATTTTATATAATAATTAAAAAAATATATGTATTACTTTATTTATTTATTTTTATTTTTTTATTTGTATATTTTTAGATTACATTTATTTATATATATATATATATATATATATATATATATATAATATTATAGATTTTGTATAGTTTTTCTTAATTTATATGTTCTTTTATATATTTAATGTATAAATAATTTCAGTTTTCTTAACTTATATATTTTCTGTATTTTATATTACACATAATATTAAAATACATTATAATATTTTTCATATTTTATATATTAGATTATGTATTAGATTGCATATGATTTAATTTATATTATTTTTTAGTTTTATTTATTTATAATTTTTATATTTTATACATATTTTCCATTTTTATTTATATGTTTTTTTATGTAATTAAAAAAAATATATGTATACATTTATTTTAAATGCTTTTATCAGTTGTTTAATATACTTTTTTATATTGTTTATTTAATGTAAATTATAATATTTTACATATTTTATATATTTTTAGATTGCATATTATATTTTAATTTACTTATAATTTAATCTTTTACATTGCATTTCATTTAGATTTTTTTAAATTAATTTATTCATTTTATATATTTTGTTACATATTTTCTATATTATTTAATATATGTTATGTATAAATGTATATTATATATTGTTATATTAATAATATTATTAATAATACTACTGTTATATTCATACCTATATACAGTAATGAATAAAAATAATTTAAAAAATAATTAAATGAAATATTAAATTAAAATAGTGCCATAATTATTTATATTTTTATATTATTTATTTATTTAAGTGCAGAAAATAATCATTATTAATATAATAGCTTAGTATAAAAAGAAATCAAAATAATTTACCAAAAGTAAATAACGTAAGACTCTTGCGATATAGCAGCATCTTCTGTGGCTGTGATGAATCGCATGCGTTGCGGTCTGCTATGGGTCAAGTGTGCTGTGTTTTGGGCTCATTGCAGTAAAATAATGTTTCCAGCGTTCTTCTCGTCGCATGCTGCTGTTCTTTAATTGCTCCCAATTAGCAGAGCGCCAGCAATTACAGGAGGCACTTTCTGTTCTCCCGGGTGACACTCGTTTACAGAGAAACAGAAGTCCATGAATGCAGGACTGACCTTCAGCGCTTCAGACGCTCTTCCTCCTCCAATTATTTCCTTTCAGAAGTTCCACATTTATTTGGCTTCTTCTGTGTCTTCACAACAACCGTGCTGGATGTTTTGGCAAGGTCAGATTACGGCCTGCCATTTTCAGATGCTTATTAGCAGGTTTAGAGTTCATATTTTCTGTGCTGTGTTGAAGGAACATCTGCAGGAATCTGTGGATCTCAACGAGGGGTTTATTAACGCCAGTAGATTGTGAAAACAAATGAACACACAGGTGATGAATGAGGAGAATCTGCAGAGATTTTGATTCTTGATTGATGCTTATTTATAAATGATCTTCTCTAGAAACATAATTATTCCTTTTAAGACAACAGATATAGTTAAAACAGACAAGATACACCTTCCAGCAGATCTGACTTGCAGGTTCAAAATTAATTTAAATATAAATTTGTAAAAATTATATATATATATATATATATTTATGAACTATGGTACATGACCAAAAAGCATATGTAAGTATACAAAAAATAAATGTAAAAAATATATAAAAAATATATAAATAATAAATTGTAAAAGTTGTATGTGTGTGTGTGTGTATATATATATATATATATATATATACTTTTTATATATATATATATATATATATTTTTAAATATTTTTTATGTTAGAATATAAGAGAGAGGGATAGACAGATGCAGAATATTTTATATAATTAAAAAATATATGTATTAATTTATTTAGATTTTTTTTTCCATTTGTTTTATATTATTTATTTCATATAAGTGATAATTGTTCGATATTTTATTTATTTTAGATGACATTTTTAATATTCTTATTTATTACTTATTAATATATATTTTTATGTTTGTATTTATTTATTTAGATATTTTTGTTTCTTAGTTTATATATTATGTAACTTATATATATATATATATATATATATATATATATATATATATATATATATATATATATTTTAAATGTTATAAAATGTATATAAATAATAAATTGTACAAATTTTATATATATATATATATATATATATACATATATAATAAATTGTACAAATTTTATATATATATATAACAAATATAAATAATACATTGTAAACATTTGATATGTATACATACATACATACATACATACATACACACACACACACACACACATATATATATATATATATATATATATATATGTGTACATTACTTATTTTTATATTAACACAATATACATACAGCAGTATAAAGTGATAAAAAGCGATATAAAATGTGGTGCATTAGTGTGGCTGGCTGTGGTTGAAGAGGCTGAATTTGCAGGCAATAAAAGTGAAGTGAGGATGGAGTCACATTAAACGCTCGACTCTGAGCTTCAGCTGTTCACGGATGCATTATTAACACTCCAGTCTAATTGGAAATTAGAATTATCAGCCATCTCTCTTTTTTATATGCAAATTGACCCTAATGAAAAGGCGATCCTTTATTTCAGCGCAGAGGAGGGAGACGCTTTGCCGTTAGAGGGTTCAGGGTGTCTAATTGGAGCCTCTCGGCCCACGGGGAACAAGTCTCTGTGTGTATGAGAGTGCGAGTGAGTGAGTGAGTGAGCGAGCGAGTGAGCAAGTGTGCGTGCGTGCGTGTGTGTGTGTGTGTGTGTGTGTGTGAGTGTGAGTATGAGAGTGAGTGAGGGAGGGAAGGAGTGTGAGCGAATGAGGGAGCAAGTGTGAGTATGAGTGAGTGAATGAGCGAGTGAGGGAGTAAGTGTGATTATGTGAGCGAGTGAACAAGTGTGAGAATGAGTGAGTAAACGAGCGAGTGAGGGAGTAAGTGTGATTATGTGAGCGAGTAAGTGAGTGAATGAGGGAGCAAGTGTGAGTATGTGAGTGAGAGAGTGAACAAGTAAGAGAGTGAGGGAGTGAGTGAGGGAACGAATGCGGGAGCACGTGTGAGTATGAGAGAGCAGATGAGGGAGTGAGTGTTACTATGAGTGAGTGAGAGTGAGCGAGGGAGTAAGTGTGAATATGTGAGTGAGTGAGCGAGTGAATGAGTAAGAGTGAGTGTGTTAGTATAAGAGTGAAAGAAAGTGAGGGAGTAAGTGTGAGTGAGTGAGTGAGCGAGCAAGCAAGTGAAGGAGTAAGTGTGAGTATGAGAGTGAGTGTGATTATGTGAGTGAGTGAGTGAGTGAGTGAATTAGGGAGTGTGTGTCTGAGTAAGTGCGAGTATTAGAGTGAGAGTGATTGTATGTGAGTTAGTGAGTGAATGAATGAAGGAGCAAGTGTGAGTATGAGAGTGAGCAGGTGAGGGATTGAGTGTGACTGCATGAGTGAGAGTGAGTGAGGGAGTAAGTGTGAATATGTTAGTGAGTGAGCAAATGAACAAGTAAGAGTGAGTGTGTTAGTATAAGTGTGAACGAGAAAGTGAGGGAGTGAGTGTGAGAGAGTAAGTGTGAGTGTGTGGTTCTGAGTGAGTGATCGCGTGAATGAGGGAGCAAGGGTGAGTGAGAGTGAATGAGTAAGAGTGAGTATGAGAGTGAGCAGGTGAGGGAGCGAGTGTGACTATGCGTGAGTGAGAGTGAGCGAGGGAGTAAGTGTGAATATTTGAGTGAGTGAGTAAACGAGTAAGAGTGAGTGTGTTAGTATAAGAGTGAACGAGAGAGTGAGGGAGTGAGCGAGTAAGTGTGATTGTGGGTCTGTGTGAGTGATCGAGTGAATGAGGGAGAAAGGGTGAGTATGTGAGAGAGTGAATGAGTAAGAGTGAGTATGAGAGTGAGTGAGGGAGCAAATGAGGGAGCAAGTGTGAGTATGAGAGTGAGAGAGTGAGTGTGATTATGAGTGAGGGAGAGCGAGTGAGGGAGTAAGTATGAGTGAGTGAGGGAGGGAGGAAGTGTAAGAGTGAGTGAGCAAATGAGGGAGCAAGTGTATGTGAGTGAGCAAGTGAATAAGTAAGAATGAGTGTGTGAGTATGAGAGTGAGTGTGATTATGCGCGTGAGTGAGTGAATTAGGGAGTGAGTGTCTGAGTCTGAGTGAGTGAGCGAGCAAGTGAGGGAGTAAGTACGAGTATTAGAGTGAGAGTGATTGTATGTGAGTGAATGAATGAAGGTGCAAGTGTGAGTATGAGAGTGAGCAGGTGAGGGAGTGGGAGTGACTATGCATGAATGAGAGTGAGCGAGGGAGTAAGTGTGAATATGTGAGTGAGTGAGTGAATGAATAAGAGTGAGCGAGGAATTGAGGGAGTGACTGAGTATGTGAATGAGTGCGAGTGTTATAAAACTCTGTTATAAAACACACTCTTCTCTTAATCTGGAAGCGTGTTTGCATTATAATACCTGTGTGTGTGTGTGTGTGTGTGTGTTTGTGCTGTGTAAATATGTGCTCAGGGTGTTGTGTGTGTGTGTGTGCTGTTTGCTCTCTGCAGACTCGCGGTAAGGTCAGGTAAAGCGTCTTCGGAAAGAGGCTTATTAGAGAAAACGAGCTGCAGTCGGCGCCCCGGGAATCCACACAAGCTGCTTCAGATCAAACGTCTCGTGGCCTTGTGGTGTTTATCAGCAGAAACGTCACGCCATACTGAGATTCAGCCATTTAGAGCATGTTACGGGTCACAATGGGCACGAAAACACACAAATATCATGGAAAATGAGCAAAATCTAGTTTGGTCTGCTTTAAAATATTTCCTTTTTATAGGGTTTTATTGGAACCAATTGCACAATAAGTATGAATACAAAACATCACTTAAAAAAATATTAATATTATAGTGATTTATATTATATAATAATTATAATTATTTTTATATATGCCAGTAAACATTTATTTATAAACATTTATAAACTACTTATTTAATAACATTAATATGTTAAATTATATTTAGTTATTATTATTATTATTATTATTATTATTGTTGTTGTTATTATTATTATTATTATTATTATTATTATTATTATTTCAGTTTTGTTATTTTGGTATGTAAACTTACCAAATAAAAATAAATGACTAAAAAATGTCACTGTAATAAAAGTGCAACCTAAGGTTTCCATCTTTATTTGTAAGGCACGAGTACAACCCAACCAGTAAATCTCTCTCTCTTTCACTGGAAACATTTTTCATGCTCTCCTTTGGTGAAACTCCTTCCTCTGAGTCTGAATTTACAGCAGTATCGTCTGGCGTTCGGCGTCTCGTTTCCTGTAAAATGTCCCGCTGGCCGTCGCAGGAGTCTGATGGAAGTGAGACCACACAGTGTTTCTGGAACGGCAGCCGCCGCTTTTCCATCTAGTGCATTTTACGCTCAAACTAAGCACGGCTCATGAAGCGTCTGCTGCTGAGATTCAGTGCTGTCTGGAGGCCTTTTCTCATTTGCTCAATCAGTAGCACTTGTCTGGTTGCATATAAACAGCCTTAAAAAACAAGATCAATTTACTTGAGCAGCGGAATTGCGTGAGACAATCAGCCTTGTTTTCAGAGAATATATCTTCAATTAAGTTGATTTGTTTTATTGTGTTGTTGTGTTAAGCACAAATCTCACTGGTTTTATTTTTTGGTCACTGAGATTGGATATTTTGAAAAAGGTTTTATGTTTGTGTTAATAATAGCATTAACATCATGATTTTCTGTAAAGCTGCTTTGAAGCTTGTACTTGAAACCTAATTATAATATAAATTTGACAATGTCTTCAATTAAGCTGATTTGTTTTATTGTATTGTTAAGTACAAATCTCACTAGTGCTATTTTTTAGTCCCTGAAATGTAATATTTTATAATCAGTTTTCATTTTTGTGCTAATTTTCTTTTTTAAATGTAGTCATTTTTTGTGATTTTATTATTTCTATTAGCAGTTTTAATGCATATATATATATATATATATATATATATATATATATATATAAGAAAAGGGTTCACAATCATTAGATAAATATAAAAGGGTACAAAATTATGAGATAAACAGCCATAATTATGAGATAGTCATAAATACAACAAAAAAGTTCAAAATTATGAGATAAAAAGTCATAATTATGAGATAAATATAAAAGGGTACAAAATTATGAGATGAAAAGCCATAATTATGATAGTCATAAATATAAGAAAAAGGTTCACAATTATGAGACGAAAAAGCCATAATTATGAGAAATATTATAAATATAAGAAAAGGGGTTCATAATTATGAGATAAAAAGTCATAATTATGAAATAGTCATAAATATAAGAAAAGGGGTTCATAATTATTTGATAAAAGGGGTTCATAATTATTTGATAAAAGGGGTTCATAATTATGAGATAAAAGGGGTTCATAATTATGAGATAGTCATAAATATAAGAAAAGGGGTTCATAATTATGAGATAAAAAGTCATAATTATGAGACGAAAAAGCCATAATTATGAGATAGTCATAAATATAAGAAAAGGGGTTCATAATTATGAGATAAAAAGTCATAATTATGAAATAGTCATAAATATAAGAAAAGGGGTTCATAATTATTTGATAAAAGGGGTTCATAATTATTTGATAAAAGGGGTTCATAATTATGAGATAGTCATAAATATAAGAAAAGGGGTTCATAATTATGAGATAAAAAGTCATAATTATGAGACGAAAAAGCCATAATTATGAGATAGTCATAAATATAAGAAAAAGGGTTCATAATTATGAGATAAAAGGGGTTCATAATTATGAGATAAAAAAAGCAAATAGTACAAGAAGATGTTAAGAAATAATAACATTAACATCATGATTTCTGTAAATTTGCTTTGAAACTTAAATGCCTTAATTTGAAATACAGAAAGTAATCAAGATAAAAATGAGTAATGCATTTGAGTAAACTAGACTCAAAAACACATTCATTCATTTAGTAGCTTTTTCCCTCGTATTTTAGAGTTTGTTATTTGTGTGTTCATCAGATGTGAGCAGCTGTTTCCATTACTGAAGCTCATGTGTTTGCATCTCATGACACAAAACTAATGCTTTTTCCTTTTACCTCTCTCTCTGTGTCTCTCTCTCTCTCTGTCTCTTGCAGGAAACTAAGATCGATTGTGTTCGTGTGGCCACTAAAGGTGGGTCTGTGTGAGAGTAATCGAGTGCACTGATTGAAACATGTTCCCTAAAGCTGAACAGCGCTGCCAATGATTCCAGCATGTCTGCAGAAATAACTGCGGCTGTGTTCCTGATGGAGAACTCACTGCACACTGATCACTAACATATCTGAAAACTATATGAAGCACAATGCATTATGATAAACAGTCAACGTTTCAGACAGTAGTAAGTAAATAAGCTTTAGTTCAGGCACATCTGTTAAAATCACAGCAGATATAGAGCGCAACAGTCTGAAAGCCAAAGTCCTTCATTTCCTCCAAATGTTAATTGATTTTTAATGGGAAACTAACAAAGACAGACCTTAATCAATAGTATTTTTTAGATAATTGCATCTAACAACATAGTTCCTGGTAAAAAAAACAAAAAAACAACTACATTACCCATAATTCTGTGAAGAAATCTCCACCAATCAGAGGATCGAAAGCACAAATGTTCCCTACACTCATAAACTATGTATACATTTATTTATATACTGCTTGTATATTATGTATTGTTACTATATACACAATCAGTAGCTATAAATCACATTTTTATTTGATTATTGTCATTTGTTATAAGTTGCAGTCGCACCTTTTTTTTATTTCATAGCAAAGTAATATTTCACTCAAAATAATATGTGATATTGCAAAGTGATGATTTTACTCCAAAGAAAAAGAAATTATATTTTGCATAAAGATTTAGCATTTTTCTCAAATACCATAATTTTTTAATTATATATATATATATATATATATATATATATAATAATAATAATAATAATAATATTATGTTATATATATATATATATATAATATTATTATTATTATTATTATTATTATTTAATTTATATGCCATGGTAATATTTGTTTAATGTAGGCTAATTTAAATAAAAAAAAAACATGCTATTTTTAAAATATTTAAATAAAAATATTAAGAGTCATCATTGTGAAAGCTTCAAAAGTAAAACAGATTCACAGTAGTGTAATATAATGTTAAATGTGTTTAATTGTCATGTAAACACAATGCAAAAAAAAAAAAAAAAACTTTTTGCTATTCTTCCTTCTTTTAAAAATAGGTGTAATTTTCTTAATGCAAAATTTAAAAAAGTAGTATTAAAAAATAAATTACATTAGTCTAAATATATTGTTTTTCCCTCATATTTATTTTACGGTAATGTAAAAATAAGTTTATTTAAATTTAAAGTTAACATTTGTTTTAATAACTTTCATTTATGCTTATTTAAATGCTATTTAGCAATGTCTAAAAAAAATAATAATAAGAATGAACTTCAAAAGTAAAACAGAATTAGAATATTGTAATATAAGGTAAAATGATGAGATAAAAAATAATTATGAGATAATAGTCATAATTGAGAGAGCCAAAAAAAGGTAAAATGTACTTATAATTGTCATTAAAAAACTTGATGTAAAAGAAATATCATTACTGTTTTTTTAAAAAAAGTCATAATTGAGAAAATGTCAAATTTCGAGATAAAAAGTTGTATTATTAGATAAAAGTCGTAAATATAAAAAAAAGTTATAAGTATGAGATAAAAAGTCATAATTATGAAAAAAGTCAAAATTATGACTATCATTTTGAGTCATAATTGAGGAAAAAAAGCCAAATGATAGGATAAAAACTCAGTTACAAAGAAGGCATCATTATGATATAAAACATCATAATTGAGAAAATGGCACATTTTGAGATAAAAGGTTGTAATTATTAGATAAAAGTCATAAATAATAAGAAAATGGTTATAATTATGAGATAAAAGGCATAATTATGAAAAAAGTCAAAATTATGACAGTCATTTTGAGTCATAATTGAGAAAAAAGCCAAATTATGGGATAACAACTCAATTACAAAAAGGCATTATTATGATATAAAAATTGAGAAAAAGACAAGTTTTGAGAGAAAAAGTTGTAATTATTAGATAAAAGTCATAAATAATAAGAAAATGGTTATAATTATGAGATGAAAAGTCATAATTACGAAAAAAGTTAAAATTATGACAGTCATTTTGAGTCATAATTGAGAAAAAGCCAAATTATGGGATAAAAACTCATTTACCAAGAAGGCATTATTATGATATGAAAAGTCATAATTGAGGAAAAAGACACATTTTGAGATAAAAAGTTGTAGTTATTTGATAAAAGTCATAAATAATAAGAAATGGTTATAACTATGAGATAAAAAGTGATAGTTATGAGATGAGTCCAATATGCTGTAACAAAATGATAAAAAAAATTATAAGATAAAATTCATAATTATGAGATAAAGCAACTTTCTTAATGAAAAAATAAATAAATCATTCAAAGGTGTGTCAGATAAAAGTCCTTGACTAAAGATCAGAATGGACCAAACACATTGTCATTCTGTCTCGATGAAACCACGCTCAAAATGTGACGTTAAAATGCAAAAGTGAGCGTTTGGATGCAGATTTTGACAGCTCTGAGGGGAATCATCTCGCATCGCGACAGATGGAGAATCGCTCCGATGAAAACTCGATGGCTTCACGTACAGCGCCGGTGTTTTTGTGTTTTTCGACCTCTGGTGGACCGTTAGAAGACTTCGGCCGGCAGTTAGCGAAGCGTGGGCCTTTTCTCACCGCTGTTTGCGATTTAATTGAGCACAGATGGTACATAATCTATTTTTCTGTCTACATGCCACGTCTCTAATGGTGTCAAGCCTGTTCGATGCAAATGAGAGTTTGTGGCTTTAGTTTTGAACATGAAACCCATCTGATGCAGAACATTCTCCATTGTTTGTCCAAATTAAAAATGCATTGACTAAAATTGGTTTTGCATTGACTATTACAGCAGTTGCGCTCTATACTTATTGATCATAACACATACAGACAGTTTTTAACTCTTTATGGACCATAAATGTCTCATAAAACACACATGAAGGTAGATGTTTAGAGTTTTCCACATACATGTTAAAAATGTACTTGCAGTAATTCACTGACCTTCAGTGTCCAGCTGTTATTACTCACTGAGCATGTGAATAAAATCTTTCTGTCTTTCTCAAGCTCTTTTCCAAAGCCCTCGTGAGCCGCCGCTGTGTGAAACTGAAATACAACCTCAAAGGTCATGATCTGGATCCCTGCATAGGCAGCACATCCACTCATTAGAGATTTGCTTTGTGTTGCTATGATAACAATGCCATACTTGAAAATAAGCATTGTACACACAAATATTGGATGAAATAGTCAATTTACATTGAAATTAGACTATTTCTATGGGTAGTTTGTTGTCTTGAATGAAATATATTTATAATTTTTTCCAAGTTTATATTCTGGCATTGACTTTTTTTTTTTTTTTTTTTGAACAAAGAATACAGGAGACATTAACCAAAATTATTAAAACTATTTTGTTCATTGAAATAAAGCTGAAATAAAATATATTAGATAAGTACATATGTTACTTTGGCAACTAAATAATATATATATATATATATATATATAACTAAATTATGACATACTGGTCATAATTATAATATTAAAAAGTCATAATTATAAGAGAAAAAGTCAAAATTGATGTACTAAGTCTTAATAATAAGCTAAATAGTAACAATTGAGAAAAGGCCAAATTATGAGATAAGAAGTCATAATTATGAAAAAAGTCAAAATTATGACAGTCATTATGAAATAAAGTCATAATTGACAAAAACCCAAATTATTGGATAAAAACAATTACAAAGAAGGCATTATTATGAGATAAAAAGTCATAATTTAGAAAATGGGAAATTTCACGATAAGTTGTAATTATTACATAGAAGTCATGAATAATACAAAAATGGTTATAATTATCAGATAAAAAGCCAAATTATGAGATAAAGTCATAAATATAAAAGGGTTTCCAAATTATGAGATAAAGTCTTAATTATGAGATAATAGTCATAAATACAAAAGGAATAAAAATTATAAGATAAAAATTCATAGTTGCGAAAAAGCCATAATTATGAGATATTATGAGATAAAAAAGACTTAATTATGAGATAATTGTCATACACATAAGAAAAGTGTTCACAATTATGAGAAAAGTCTTAATTATGAGACATTAGTTGTAAATATAAGAAAAGGGTTTACAATTATGAGATAATAAGACTTAATTATGAGATAATACGACAATTATGAGATGATAGTTATAAATATACTGTAACAAAAGCCTTAAAAATTATAAGATAAAAAGTCATAATTATGAGATAATAGTCATACATATAAGGGTTCACAATTATAGGATAAAAAGTATATACTATTATCTCATAATTATGAGACAATAGTCATAAATATACTGTAACAAAAGGATTAAAAATTATAACAAAGTCATAATTATGAGATAAAAGCCATACTTGAGATAATAATCATACATATAACAGAAGGGTTCAAAATATGAGATAAAAAGTCATAATTGAGAAAAAAACTAAATATGATATAAAGTCATAATTATGAGATAGTAGTCATAAATATAAGAAAACGGTTTGTAATTATGAGATAAAAGTCATACATGTGAGAATAGGGTCAAAACTGACATTGAGATATATTTATGAGATTTATTTAAAAAGCAAAAAATACAAAATATGAGGGAAAACAAATGAAATGCCTAAAAAAAAGAGTTATGAAATACCAAGTCATAAGTTAAGTTAAGCTTAAGTTAATATGTCATAAATTGATTTTTGTTGTAAATATGCCTGGCAAGATTGTTACACTGAATGACATTTTAGTGTGTGTCTTTTTTTAATTAATTATGTATGATATTTACTTTTTGCTCAGAAAAACAAAAATAAATAGAAAAAAACAACAATTTAAAGCAGTATCACACATATTGTTTAGATATTGTCTTTGACCCAACTCCAAAACCTTTTCTTTTTAAATTTCAAACAAGGCTTTCTCAAACCAAAATTCAAAATTTTAAAATGTGTCATTTAAATTTATTTGAATTTTGATTTATTTTAATTCTACTTTCTTGCATTCAAATTCAAATGCAATTCTCTGTCTTCAGGTTTGTTAATGTTACATTTACTACAATTTACTACATTACTAGGAAATAATAGCGTAACCTAAAAAGCAGCATTTAAAAATAGCAAAGACTAATAAAAATGACAAACGCACACCACAAAATTTCTAAAGATTCGAGCAGAATAAGTCCTGTAGTGAAGTGCTGTCTGTGTCTGCGGCTCACGAGCGTCTGTCTCTCTGCTCTGCATTAATAACCCTACAGATGTAACGATGCCTCAGCGTGTCTGTCTCTCTCTCTCTCTCTCTCTCTGTGCATGTTGGGCTGGATCTCTTCTCTTGTTCTAGCTGCCATTATTGTGACTCAGCTCACCACGCCGTATGTGCGTATCGCACCCGCTGCCGGCGACAACCAACTAACAGGTCAGAACTTCCACAGTCCACCTCACTCTGTGTGTGTGTGTGTGTGTGTGTGTTCATGCACAGATCAGATTTCACTCAAAAAATAAATAAATAAATAAATATATATATATATATATATATATATATAAATAAATAAATAAATAAATAAATATAATAAATATAATATATATATATATATATATATATATATATTTCTTTTTTATTTTGTATATTTAATATTTTTATTACATTATACATTAAGATTTTGTAATGAGAATACTTGAGAAATTGACCAAAACTAAATAAATATAAATAAAAATAATTAAAAACTCAAAAGTAAAATATCTAAATGCATTCAGAAAAAAATGTTTTAATTTTCTAGAAAATATCATAAAGTCATAAATAATAAGAAAATGGTTATAATTATGAGATAAAAAAAAAGCCAAATTATGAGATAAAGTCATAAATATAAAAGGGTTTCCAAATTATGAGATAATAGTCATAAATATATGAGAGATATAAATATGAGATAAAGTCATAAGATAGAAAGTTGTCTTTCTGGTTCAAAC
Source organism: Cirrhinus molitorella (assembly GCA_033026305.1). NCBI lineage: Eukaryota > Metazoa > Chordata > Actinopteri > Cypriniformes > Cyprinidae > Cirrhinus > Cirrhinus molitorella. Next base: position 32,000,086 of record CM065140.1, on the reverse strand, counting down.
GCAACAATTATGAGATGAAAAATGTTTAAATTATAATTAATTATATAATTGAGATGTAAAAAAAGGTAAAATTATGGCAAATCAAAATTATTAGTCAATTGTGACAAAAATGGAAAGTTATGAGATAAAAAAAGTTGAAATTATGACGTAAAAAGTCAATTATATGACAAAACCAATTATGCGATAATATCGAAATTGACACAAATCAAATGAATAAGCAAAAAAAGTCATCATTATAATATAAATAATAGTCATAAATATACTGTAACAAAAGGATAAAAAATTACAAGATTAAAAAGTCATATTTGAGAAAAAGCCAAATTATGAGATAAAGACATAATTATGAGATATTAGTCATAAATATAAGAAAAGGATTCACAATTATGAGACAATAGTCATAAATATACTGTAACAAAAAGATTAAAAATTATAACAAAGTTGTAGTTATGAGATATATAGTTGAGAAAAAGCTAAATTTTAAGATAAAGTCATAATTATGAGATATATGAGATAAAAAGTCAAAATTGTGTCATAATTATGAGATAAAAAGACATAATTATGAGATATTAGTCATAAATTGTCATAATTGTCATAAATTAGTCATACTAGTCATAATTGAGAAAAAGCTAAATTTTAAGATAAAGTCATAATTATGAGATATATGAGATAAAAAGTCATAATTATGAGAGAAAAAACCATAATTGAGATATATGAGATAAAAAGTCATAATTATGAGAGAAAAAGTCATAATTATGAGAGAAAAAAAAAAAAAAAAAAACTATATTTGTAATGTTATATGCTACATATATTATTTTTATGTTACTTTTTAGAGTGAAATGTGAGCTGAATTTTTTGTTTTTTTATGTTTGCATGTCTGTGTAACTTTTTCATTTTTTATGCTGTGCTATATGGTATATTTCAATATTTCTTCCATGTGTATTAGCGTAACCCATGACTGTTGTGTAAAGCCGCGTTTGTTGATGCGTTTTAGTCCTGAATGGATGCAGGTTAAAAAGGTAATTGAGGATTTTCAGGGTTACCGTCCGTCTGATGAGCTTCGTTTGATCCCTGCTGTTTGCTTCCTGTAGAAGGTCACTTTCCATTAGCGCAATCTGTACGCTGAATGCACGCATTTACTGTGAAAAATAAACGCCGGAGCAGGAGTCACTAAATTAGCTGCTTTTTATTCAGCGCCGATGTCCGTCAAAGGAATCAATATGACCCCGGCAAACCTGAAACCCAAGACCGCAGCGCTTGCAATGCATGACAACCACATCCCGTCAGAAAATTACATTTCAATATTTACGGTGTTTTGTTGAACACTCCCAGGTTGATGCTCTCATCTGCCACTGTGAAATGCAGGGTTTCACCTCAGTCGTTTCGTTGTGGATGTTTATTGCTAATTTGATATTTTCCATGGCATGTTTTTAACTCAGTCTTATGTATTCAATCTCGCCTTTTCGGTCCGTTACTGGAATCATTGTGCAACTTCGTGATCATGGATTCAGTCCAGTATTTGATTCTGTTCTTCTAAAGTGTTTGCATGTTTGTTTGTGAGCGAGACTGTGATGGTTTCACCTCTGGTCATCTGAAGCGAGGTTGTTGTTTATGCTGTTCGTCCTCCTCCTCGACCCCTCGCTGCAGCCTGCGGCCCGTCTTCAAACACCCTCGCCTCCATCTAGACTGAAGAAACTCAGACTCCAGAATGCAAATGAGCGTCATGACAATAACAAGAGCCTAGAGAGATTTATGCACTTATGCTAATAATCATACTCAATTTCTGTTTTCATTTTCAGTCCAGAACTCCTGCGTTTTTTTGATTATCTGCATAATAAGGCAACAACATTTATATTGAAGTTGATTGTATGGAAACTTATTTCTACCACTTGAGGGAAAAATCATGCTTTGGTAAATCAAATTTATGAGTCCAAATTATGACATGACAATTAAGTCATGATTACAAGATAAAAAGTTGTCATTATGGTTCAAAAGCAACAATTATGAGATGAAAATTGTTGAAATTATGTTGTGGAAAGTTGAAAATATGAGGTGTAAAACCAAAATTATGAAATATTAAGCAATAATTGAGATGTAAAAAAGTAAAATTATGGCAAATCAAAATTATGAGTCAATTGTGACAAAAACTAAAAAAAAAATGAGATACAAAGTGAAATTATGACGTAAGAAGTCAATTATATGACAAAACCAATTATGAGATGATATCCAAATTGACACAAATGAAATGTATAAGCAAGAAAAGTCATCATTATGATATAAAAATATCAAATGTACATAAAAAGTCATAATTATGAGATGAACTACAAAGGTATAATTATGAGATAAAAAGGTAAAATTATGGCAAATCAAAATTATGAGTCAATTGTGACAAAAACTTAAAATTATGAGATAAAAAGTTGAAATTATGACAGAAAAAGTCAATTGTATGGCAAAACCAATTATGAGAGAATATCCAAATTGACACAAATCAAATGTATAAGCAAAAAAAGTCATCAATATGATATAAAAAGCTAAAATGTACATAAAAAGTCATAATTAAAAGATGAAAAAATTTGAAATTATGCTGTGGAAAGTTGAAAATATGAGGTGTAACGTCAATGAAAGTCATAATTACAAGATTAAGAAGTTTAAATTATGACACAAAACTCAGAAAATATGAGATAAAAATTTAAAATGATGGCAAATCAAAATTATGGGTCAATTGTGATAAAAAAGTGAAAATTTTGAGATAAAAAGTTGAAATTATGATGTAAAAAGTCAATTATATGACAAAACCAATTATGAGATAATATCCAAATTGACACAAACCAAATGTATAAGCAAAAGAAGTCATCATTATTATATAAAAAGATAAAATGTACATAAAAAGTCATAATTATAAGATGAAAATGTTGAAATTATGCAGTGGAAAGTTGAAAATATGAGGTATAAAGTCAAAATGATGAAATATTAAGCAATAATTGAGATGCTGAACTGATGACACAAAGAAATTCTGAGATAAAAATAAGATTATGAGCTGAAAGTTATAATTACAAGATTAAGAAGTTTAAATTATGACACAAAACTTGAAAATATGAGATAAATTATGAACTACAAAGGTGTAATTATGAGATAAACATTTAAAATGATGGCAAATCAAAATTATGAGTCAGTTGTGACAAAGTGAAAATTATGAGATAAAAAAGTTTAAATTATGATGTAAAAAATCAATTATATGACAAAACCAATTATGAGATAATATCCAAATTGACACAAACCAAATGTATAAGCAAAAAAGTCATCATTATGATATAAAAAAGATGAAATGTACATAAAAAGTCATAATTATGAGATGAAAAATGATATAAGTATGCCATGGAAAGTTGAAAATATGAGGTGTAACGTCAAAATTATGAAATATTAGGCAGTAATTGAGATGTTGAAATGATGACACAAAAAGAGAAAATTATGAGATAAAAATAAATTATGGCATAAAAAGCAATTCTGAGCTAAAAAATAAAAAAATATGAGCTGAAAGTCATAATTACAAGATTAAGAAGTTTAAATTGACATAAAACTTGGAAAATATGAGATAAAAAGGTATGAACTGAAATTATGAGATAAAAGTTGAAATGATGACATAAAAAAATCTGATTTATGGCATAAAAACAATTATGAGATAAAATCTAAACTCTAAAAGTCTTATTACTTATGAGCAAAAAAGTCATAATTATAAGTATAAAAAGCTGATACACATAAAAAGTCATAATTATGAGATAATTGAGAAAATGTTTTATGACTTGAAAAGTAAGGATTGAGTCAATTGTGATAAAGTCATGAGATAAAAAACAAAGTTATGATAGTCATAATTATGATATGAAAAGCTAAAATTCTGACAGATTATGAAATGAACAGCTGCATTTATGACAATAACAGGTAAAAATAAGTCAATTGTGATTAAAAGTCATTATGAGAATTTTTTTAATTCTAACAGTCAAAATTGTGAGACAAAGACTAACTTACGAGCAAAAAAGTCATAATTATGATACATATTAAAAGCTGAAATTGACATAAAAAGTCATAATTATGAGATAAAAGTTTAAATTATGACACAATTATGAGATAATTTCAATGTTTTATGACTTGAAAAGTAAGGATTGAGTCAATTGTGATTAAAAAAAAGTCATTGAGAAAAAAACTTGAAATGATGACAGTCAAAATTATGATATAAAGCTCATTGTAACATGTTGTAATTATGAGATAAATCAAAATTACTAGATGAGAAGTTATAATGAGAAAGTATAGCATTAAAAGTCATAATTATGAAACAAAAAGTATTTTATGACATAATAATATGTCATAATTTTTTATCTCATAGTTATGATTTACCAAACCATCATTTTTTTTTCTTGTGTGGCAGAAATGCTCTTCTTTAGTTGTGTGAGTATCTGCTGGGAAGCAGTTCGTTTGTTGTTGTTTGTAGGGAATCACCTGCGGCAAAACAGAAACTCGAACCCAAACACAGAAACCTGCTCACCCGTCACCATGGAAACGGCAGTCCATAGGCCCAGCTGATGGATGCTGTCAGGCCTTGATTGAAAAAGTGTAGCTGGCAGGAGGAAGCGATCCGCGGCGCGGCTCAAATGAGCGTCGCGTCCGCACTATTTTTCATCCTCTTCTCATTTAGTGCTGGAAATTGATATTTCATCGGGCACATGGTCGACATGCATCACATTATACAGTATACAGGCTCTGTTTCTCCCTGACCTCTCTTACGTTCGCTATTCCTCCTCCAAGCTGCTTTCAGTCTGTTTAGAGAGTGATGTTGCTCTTTATGCCTTTATGACTTTCATGTTTCATTAAAGTATCAACTTTGTTGCTTTATACCATAATTATGGATCAACTAACTTGATTAATCGTCTGCTAATACCAGTGTTGGGGAAAGTTGCTTTTAAAAGTAGTGCGTTACAATATTGCGTTACTCCCTAAAAAAGAAACTAATTACGTTACTTAGTTACTTTTTATGTAAAGTAATGCGTTACAATATTACGTTACTCCCTAAAAAAGTCACTAATTACATTACTTAGTTACTTTTTATGGAAAGTAATGCGTTACAGTATTGTGTTACTCCCTAAAAAAGAAACTAATTACGTTACCTAGTTACCTTTTATGGAAAGTAGCGTTACAATATTGCGTTACTCCCTAAAAAAGTAACTATTTACATTACTTAGTTACTTTTTATGGAAAGTAATGCGTTACAATGTTGCGTTACTCCCTAAAAAAGTCACTAATTACGTTACTTAGTTACTTTTTATGGAAAGTAGCGTTACAATATTGCGTTACTCCCTAAAAAAGTAACTATTTACGTTACTTAGTTACTTTTTATGGAAAGTAATGCGTTACAATGTTGCGTTACTCCCTAAAAAAGTCACTAATTACGTTACTTAGTTAATTTTTATGGAAAGTAGCGTTACAATATTGCGTTACTCCCTAAAAAAGTCACTAATTACGTTACTTAGTTACTTTTTATGGAAAGTAATGCGTTACAATATTGCGTTACTCCCTAAAAAAGTCACTAATTACGTTACTTAGTTACTTTTTATGGAAAGTAGCGTTACAATATTGCGTTACTCCCTAAAAAAGTAACTATTTACATTACTTAGTTACTTTTTATGGAAAGTAATGCGTTACAATATTGCGTTACTCCCTAAAAAAGTCACTAATTACGTTACTTAGTTACTTTTTATGGAAAGTAGCGTTACAATATTGCGTTACTCCCTAAAAAAGTAACTATTTACGTTACTTAGTTACTTTTTATGGAAAGTAATGCGTTACAATGTTGCGTTACTCCCTAAAAAAGTCACTAATTACGTTACTTAGTTAATTTTTATGGAAAGTAGCGTTACAATATTGCGTTACTCCCTAAAAAAGTCACTAATTACGTTACTTAGTTACTTTTTATGGAAAGTAATGCGTTACAATATTGCGTTACTCCCTAAAAAAGTCACTAATTACGTTACTTAGTTACTTTTTATGGAAAGTAGCGTTACAATATTGCGTTACTCCCTAAAAAAGTAACTATTTACATTACTTAGTTACTTTTTATGGAAAGTAATGCGTTACAATGTTGCGTTACTCCCTAAAAAAGTCACTAATTACGTTACTTAGTTACTTTTTATGGAAAGTAATGCATTCCAATATTGCGTTACTCCCTAAAAAAGTCACTAATTACGTTACTTCGTTACTTTTTATGCAAAGTAATGCGTTACAATGTTGCGTTACTCCCTAAAAAAGTCACTAATTACGTTACTTAGTTACTTTTTATGGAAAGTAATGCGTTACAGTATTGTGTTACTCCCTAAAAAAGAAACTAATTACGTTACCTAGTTACCTTTTATGGAAAGTAGTGTTACAATATTGCGTTACTCCCTAAAAAAGTAACTATTTACATTACTTAGTTACTTTTTATGTAAAGTAATGCGTTACAATATTGCGTTACTCCCTAAAAAAGTAACTATTTACGTTACTTAGTTACTTTTTATGGAAAGTAATGCATTACAATACTTTTGCATTACTTTTTAAATCTGGGCAGGGCTTGCTTGTTTGTTTTTAATATAAAAAGATTTATTCTTAGCTAAAAGCCCTTTCACACCAAAATGAAATGAAGTGAATAAGGCTAAAGGAAAAATAAATTCCTCTCTTTACAGTGGAACTGTAGGAAAAGAAAGTTCAACACTCTTCAGCAATTAAAAAAACACACAAATGTTAGTTCATCTAAAGTAAGTTTTGTGTATTGGTACACTGCAAAAAATGCTTTTCTTTTTTTAGATTGATTTTTTTCTCTTGTTTCTAGCCAAAATATCTCTTAATAATATATTTATAATATATATTTCTTAAATCAAGAAGGTTTTTCTAGAAAAGTAAAAATTCTTGTCAAAATGTAAGTGTTTTTGCTTGAAACAAGCTAAATAATTTCCCAAATGGGGTAAGCTAAATTATCTTGTTTTCTGTTTAAAATATTTATTTTTTTTGCTTACCCCATTGGCAGATTATTTTGCTTGTTCTAAGCAAAAAGTCACTTATTTTTATTTTTCTGAAAACAAACAAAAAATATTATTTACTTCATTTAAGTTTTTTTTTATATATTTTGGCTGTAAACAAGACCAAAAATCTAAGTAAGAAAAGATGTTTGCAGTGTACTGATGTGATCAACAAAAGACAGCAGCAAAGTCATTGGTTAATAAAATGGGATGCATAAAGAAAACAAAAAGTAACTGGCGTTAGTTTTTTGAAAAAGTAACTCAGATATTTTCTTGGAAATGAAAAAGTAATGCATTACTTTACTAGTTACTTGAAAAAAGTAATATTATCACATAACTTAAATTACCCCAACACTGGCTAATACTAACCTGTTTTGTTAACCAACTGCACACAATCATATCAATCTTATTTCACTCATTTCCTGCTAGTAATGTTTTGTCAGTATTTACTGTATATCTGTCTGTCCTTCATCATAAGTTCACAGTGACTCATTTCAAAATCATTTCAGCCATGATTTTCCGAACTTCCTGTTCCAGGTGCCGCGACCCGGAAGCCTGACGCCGTTGAACCCGAGAAACAGACGGATCACACGGTTAAGATTGCCGGCGTCATCGCGGGCATCCTGCTCTTCGTCATCATCTTCCTCGGCGTTGTGCTGGTCATGAAGAAACGGTAAGAGAGCTTCATTTCTGTTCAACAATACTTGATCTGATCTCATTATCATGAATCTGCTGATTAACGTGAAATTGTGTTTAATTCCTTTCAAGCTGAAGTGTGTCATTTAAGCCCCACCGCACTCCCACCATCTGTCAGTCAAACAGCCCCGCCCCCAAACCCATGTCATTGGCTGAGATAATCATAATTATGAGATAAAAAAGTCACCTGAAAAGTCGAAATTATGAAATTAAGTATAAATCATAATTACAGAATGAGATAATAAGTAATAATTATGCCGTAAAAAGTCATAATTATGAGATACAAAGACGAAATTGTCATGAAAAGTCAAAATACGGCACACAAAGCAATAATTGATATTATGACAAAAAGTCAAATTTATAAGATTAAAGTAACAATTGTAACATAAAAGTATCAATTATGAGATAAAATGTCATAATTGTGACAAAGCCCTTATTAGAAGATACACAAGTAAAAAATGTGACATACTGAGTATAAAAATTAGAATTATGAGACACAAAGTCAAAATTATGACATGAAAAGTCAAAATACGGCACACAAAGCAATAATTGATATTATGACAAAAAGTCAAATTTATAAGATAAAAGTTACAATTGTAACATAAAAGTATCAATTATGAGATAAAATGTCATAATTGTGACAAAGCCATTATAAGATACAAAGGTAAAAAATGTGACATATTGAGTATAAAAGGCATAATTATGAGATACAAAGACGAAATTGTCATGAAAAGTCAAAAATATGGCACACAAAGCAATAATTGATTAAAAAAGTATTGATTATGAGATAAAAAGTCAAAATTGTGACAAAGCCATTATTATAAGATAAAAAAGGAAAAAATGTGACATACTGAGTATAAAAGTCATAATTATGACATGAAAAGTCAAAAATATGACACACGAACCAATAATTGATATTATGACAAAAAAGTCTAATTTATAAGATTAAAGTAACAATTGTAACATAAAAGTATCAATTATGAGATCAAATGTCATAATTGTGACAAAGCCATTATTATAAGATACAAAAGTAAAAAATGCGACATGCTAAACATAAAAGTCATAATTATGCAATAATTGTGCATAAAGTATAAATTATGAATTCAAAATTGACATACTAATAAAAAGTTTAAATTATTGCAAGAAAAGTAGAAATTATGAGATAAAAAGTCATAATTGTGACAAAAGTATAAATTATAAAATAAAGGTAAAGTGAGTAAAAAAAATTACAATTACGAGATAAAAAGTCACAATTGTGACATAAAAGTATAAATTATGACAAATTAGATAAAGTTGAAAATAAGTAATGAAAAGTAAAAAATATAAGTCAAAGTTATAACATAATAAGCAATACTTGAGTGAAAAAGTTACAATTATGAGATAAAAAGACAAAATTCTGACAATTCTGACAGTAATTGAGATAAAAACAAGTATGGAAAGTCAAAAATATGAGAGGCCAAAATTATGACATACTAAGCAATATGTAAGTGATAAAGTTAGAATTATGAGATAAATAGTCATAATGAAGACATAAATCATAATTATGAGACAAAAAGTTGATGTAGAAAATATGAGATAAAAAGTCAAAATTATGGCATACTAAGTAACTCAGATAAAAATTATGAAAAGTAAAAAATGTAAGTCAGTTAAAAAGTTACAATTATGAGATAAAACATCATAATGGAAACATAAATCATAATTATGAGATATAAAGTTGATGTTGAAAATATGAGATAAAAAGAAAAAAATCTGACAATTCCAACATAATTCTGACAGTAATTGAGATAAAAATAAGTATGAAAAGTAAAAAATATGAGGCCAAAATTATGACATACTAAGCAATATGTAAGTTATAAAGTTAAAATTATGAGATAAATAGTCATAATGAAGACATAAATCATAATTATGAGACAAAAAGTTGATGTAGAAAATATGAGATAAAAAGTCAAAATTATGGCATACTAAGTAACTCAGATAAAAATTATGAAAAGTAAAAAATGTAAGTCAGTTAAAAAGTTACAATTATGAGATAAAAAGTCATAATGGAAACATAAATCATAATTATGAGACAAAAAGTTGATGTTGAAAATATGAGATAAAAAGTCAAAATTATGACATACTAAGTAACTCAGATAAAAATTATGAAAAGTAAAAAATGTAAGTCAGTTAAAAAGTTACAATTATGAGATAAAACATCATAATGGAAACATAAATCATAATTATGAGATATAAAGTTGATGTTGAAAATATGAGATAAAAAGACAAAATTCTGACAATTCTGACAGTAATTGAGATAAAAACAAGTATGGAAAGTCAAAAATATGAGAGGCCAAAATCATGACATACTAAGCAATACTTGAGTGCTAAAGTTAAAATGATGAGACAAAAGGTCATAATAATGACATAAGTTGATATGAGATAAAAAGACGATGATATACTAAGCAATAACTTAGATAAAACAGTCAACATTGTGGGACAAAAAGTCATAATTGTGACCTAAAATGTACATAGTGACATAATTATGAGATAAAATGTAATTCATGCAGCACTGCATTCCCGCCGTGTGTCAATCAAACTGATAGCCCCGCCCCTAAACGTACGTCATTGGTTGAAAATGTTTCAAAAGTGTCTCACTGTTGATTCAAACTCCAAGTGATTCACTTCCAGTGACTCTGAGCGTCAAAATACGACAAAGTGTTAGAACGTGGGATAAAATGACTCACTTCAGCTTCAGAGAGCTGTTGTAAATCTTCCCATGTCATGGTACCATCCAATGTGCCCATGAACACATGAAAGTCAAATGAATCTTTGCTGGCCCTTTTGTCAACTGAACACAGAATAATTGATTTGATCGCTCTGATAAGCACCATTACACGGTTTGTGGCACCAATACACGCTGCCTGATGAAATATTAATTTTTTTCTCTCCCGAAACAAACGGCGGCGCTTTAATGACCCGGCGACGGGAAACAGCGCAAATATTTTCCAAGCTTATCTTGTGCAGAAAGAATAAAAAAAAGCAAGAAAAGCAAGATAACAGAGAAAAATTGATGAAAGGCGCTTTTTTTTTTTTTTTTTCAAAGAGACGCCCAGGGCGAGTTTGCATTAGATCCGTCCTCAGCTGGAGCAAAAACCCTCGTGCAAACAGCCGACTCGCGTTCTGGTTTACATTCAGAGCGCGTTTCCAGTGGTTTTCAGATGTAAATTGAAGCCAGGGCCGAGTAAATATGCTTTTAATGAGAGTCATTACGTTCTCAGAATAAGGGTATTTGTCTCTATTGATTTTGCTGTTGAGCCTCAAAATGGCCAAACATTTGAAGAGGGATGCCTTCATTTTGCTGACTGGGCGATTTTTTTCTCGTTTTTAGCATAATGACCTTGGCATCGCATGTTAGATCTCAGAGTAATTTGATGGAATCCATATCCACGGACATCAGTAATTGAGTCAGGACTGAGTTCACTATTAAGAGAGACAACTAATAAACTTAGAGCGCTTAGAATTGCTTTTGCAGCTCGTGTCTGTCGCAGAATTAAAACCCTGAGCCCAAACTCACCACTCCTGCCTTTAACGAGAGCTAATCAGCCTGTTTTCTAACCGCTCTCTGTCCTGTCCTCTCTGTCTCTCTTCACCCTGTTCTAGACCTTTGCTGCGAATGGAAATGAAGCTGTGAGAGATTGAAGTGCAGTCTCATTAATGAAACACAAGCTGAATGAATTAGTGTAAATTGTTCTTGCATAAAAGATGGCGTTCGATTAAATGCAAGCTTTCTTGTGTGAGAATGCTTTGCACAGTATTAGTTCTGCTTGCGTTTCATGAATGAGGTATATATTTGATGACTATTAAGAAAATGTGAAAATTCTTATGTAAATGTTGCATTAAAAAAATGCATTTCTGTAAATGTGTTCTGCTTTTTATAAATGAGGTATTGTATGATATATTGTTCAATGTAGATCATTTAGCTGACAAAACATTCTTTTTTTTGTTTGTTTCCGAAATGAATTAACAAATTCAGTAAACCAAAGACTCCAGAAAACATTTTTAAAAAAGTCCTAATTATGGCATACAAAGTTAACTATGAGATACAAAAGTTTAAATTATGGCATAAAACTTGAAATTGAGATTAAAAAAAAAAAATCAAAATTATATTTTAAGTCATAACTATGAGATAACATACTAATTATGAGATAAAAAGTCAAAATTATGGCAAAAAAAGTCAATTATGAGATACAAAAGTTTAAATTCTGGCATAAAAATATATATTATGAGATAAAAAATAATAAAAAATATGATATACTAAGTCATTATGAAATAAAAAGTCATAATTATGGCATAAAAAGTTAATTATGAGGTACAAAAGTATGCATTATGGCATAAAACTTGAAATTGAGATAAAAAAAATCAAAATTATATTTTAAGTCATAACTATAAGATAACATACTAATTATGAGATAAAAAGTCCAAATTATGGCATTAAAAAGTCAATTATGAGATACAAAAGTTGAAATTCTGGCATAAAAATATGAATTATGAGATTAAAAAAATCAAAACTATGATATAGTAAGTCAGAATAATGAGATAAAGTACTAATTATGACGTAAGCCAATTATGAGATACAAAAATAAAAATGATGGCATAAAAAGTTAATTATGAGATATAAAAGTTTAAATTATGGCATAAAACTTGAAATTGAGATAAAAAAATAATCAAAATTATATTTTTTAGACATAATTATAAGATAATGTACTAATTATGAGATAAAAAGTCCAAATTATTGCATTAAAAAGTCAATTATGAGATACAAAAGTTTAAATTCTGGCATAAAAATATGAATTATGAGATAAAGTACTAATTATGACATAAAAGTAAATTATGAGATACAAAAGTTGAAATTTTGGCATAAAAATATGAATTATGAGATAAAAAATAATCAAAGTTATGATATAGTAAGCCAGAATTATGAGATAAATTACTAATTATGACATAAAAGGTCAATTATGAGATACAAAAATTTAAATTATGGCATAAAAATGTTAAGTTATAAGATAAAAATGAATCAAAACTATGATATAGAAAGTCATAATTATGAGATAAAGTACTAATTATGAGATAAAAAGACCAAATTACGGCATATAAAAAGTAAATTATGAGATACAAAAGTCAAAATTATGGCATACAAATATGAATTATGAGATAAATTAATCAAAATTATGATATAGTAAGTCATAATTATGAGATAAAAATTCAAAATTATGGCATAAAAATTAGATGGCATTCTAAGCAGAAATGAAAGAAAAAAAGTGAGAAAAAGACACTGTAAAAAGCAGTGCAGTCTCATTAATGATATACAATGTGTACATAGACCGAAATTAATATTTAACAAAATAATCACAACACATTCTTGTGTAACTTAATTGTTTAATTCAAGAATTAAATGGGTTGCTCATTATGAAATAAACTGTATTTAAATGCCGCATTCAACACAAGCACAATAAATTTGTGTAATTCTTATGCAAACAAATGCATTATTCCAAATTATTATTATTATTTTTAAAAAATAAATAATAGAACGATTTACAGTTAGTAAAAAATATAAACGCGCACCTAAAAATTGAAGTGCATAAATTGTTTTAAAAACGAGTTTTTGATCATTAGTGTTTTTCAAGATAGTAATAATAATTCCCCATATCTTAAGAAAGTCTGATAGATGAAATGAGAGAAATTTGAGTTGTTTAAATACCTCGCAGCCTTATTTTCATTCGCACCAAACTAACTCTGAGATCTGAAGACGCCCTTAATGAGATGCTAATGATATTACTAGTGACAGCCACACCCACACCATAGGCTCCGCCCACAGCCCCGCCTCACATAACACACGCAGAACAGGCTCACAATCACTGAAGAAACTTGTCACGTGTGTCACCATAATCAGGTTTTGTTCATTTTCCTATATTTTCAGACATTAATATTTTTACTTTTTCTTTCCTTCCATTTTCATTCCCCCTCCACCCTTTCCACCACTGCTTTTGCCCTTCCACCCCACTCGGCAGAAGATCCTATCACTCCTACACTTACTACCTGTAAGTAACCACTTTGTGAAAACTAGTTGCAGTGCTTTCTCTTCCACGCCTCTCTTTTGATATTCCATGCATGATTCCAAACCCAGTGATTTCCTTCCTTTCCTCCCTTCAAACTCCAGCCGGGGCCGGACCCGCGTCCGCCGCTGTCGCTATGTGCTTTTTAACGAAGACCAAACCAAACCCTGGCATTGCTAAACCCGCCTTTTTGAATCATTCATCACAGCGAATGCTGGAAATATGGTAATTCCTCTCTGGAGGAGATTCTCTTTGCTGCTGCGGTTTGAAGGGGAGGATCTGATCTGATGAAAATTCCCTTAGAGCTTAAGAAAGAGCATTACATGAGCGCAGGAGTCCAGTTTTCCCGTTGCAAAGGGAAAGCTGGACCTTTTTCCCCTCGGACGCACGAATGCAGGCGCAAACGGCACGGCGCCTGCGTTTGTGCATCAACCCGCACATCAGCCCCGATTCATCGCTTTGGTTTCTTTCCCTCCATGTTTATCTCAGTTATGTTCTGTTCAGTTCTGCATGAGTCTGTTAAGCGCATGCTAATCATCATCATGTGTTACACACACAAACACAGATCTTACATATGTTACACTTGGATTAGATGCTTCTTTAAACAAATGTTTGAATGTCATTCATTAGATGCAACATTTCAAATCAAGTGTCATTTAATTTAAATGCTATCTAAGTTTACTTTGACACGATGAAACAATAAATCCAGAGTTCATGTTTATAGATATTTGACACAGTTGATCTGATGAAGGACATTCACACATTTTTAATTCATGTAAGTTGTATGTAAAAATCAATATTATGAGATAGTAAGTCATAATTATGAGATAAAGCACTAATTATGAGATAAGTCATAATTATGGCATAAAAATGTAAATTATAAGATACAAAAGTTGCAATTATGGATTATTATGAGATAAAAATAATCAAAATTATGATATACTAAATCATAATAATGAGACAAGTACTAATTATGACAAAAAAAATAACAATTGTGGCATAAAAAATGACATTGAGATATTAAAAAAATACATAGTAAGTCGTAATTATGAGATAAAGTACTAATTATGAGATAAAAAGTCATAATTATGGCATAAAAATGTTAATTATAAGATACAAAAGTTGCAATTATGGCTTATTATGAGATAAAAATAATCAAAATTATGAAATACTAAGTCATAATAATGAGATAAAGTACTAATTATGAGATAAAAAGTCAATAACAACAGTATATCCAGAGTTCATGTTTATAGATATTTGACACACTTGATCTGATGAAGGACATTCACTCATTTTTAATTCATATAGTTACATGTAAGTTGTATGTAAAAATCAATATTATTATATAGTAAGTCGTAATTATGAGATAAAGTACTAATTATGACAAAAAAAGTAAAGATTGTAAAAAAAAAAATGATATAACAAGTCATAATTATGAGATAAAGCACTAATTATGAGATAAAAAGTCATAATTATGGCATAAAATGTAAATTCTGAGATACAAAAGTTGCAATTATGGCTTATTATGAGATAAAAAATAATCAAAATTATGAAATACTAAGTCATAATAATGAGATAAAGTACTAATTATGACAAAAAAGTAAATATTGTGGCATAAAAAATGACATTGAGATATATAACAAAATATGATATAGTAAGTCGTAATTATGAGATAAAGTACTAATTATGAGATGATAAGTCATAATTATGGCATAAAAATGTAAGTTATAAGATACAAAAGTTTCAATTATGGCTTATTATGAGATAAAAATAATCAAAATTATGATATACTAAGTTATAATAATGAGATTAAGTACTAATTATGAGATAAAAAGACAGTAACAACAATATATCCAGAGTTCATGTTTATAGATATCTGACACACTTGATCTGATGAAGGACATTCACTCATTTTTATTCATATAGTTACATGTAAGATGTATGTAAAAATCAATATCATGATATAGTAAGTCGTAATTATGAGATAAAGTACTAATTATGAGATGATAAGTCATAATTATGGCATAAAAATGTAAATTATAAGATACAAAAGTTTCAATTATGGCTTATTATGAGATAAAAATAATCAAAATTATGATATACTAAGTTATAATAATGAGATAAAGTACTAATTATGAGATAAAAAGACAATAACAACAATATATCCAGAGTTCATGTTTATAGATATTTGACACAGTTGATCTGATGAAGGACATTCACTCATTTTTAATTCATGTAAGTTGTATGTAAAAATCAATATTATGAGATAGTAAGTCATAATTATGAGATAAAGTACTAATTATGAGATAAAAAGTCATAATTATGGCATAAAAATGTAAATTATAAGATACAAAAGTTGCAATTATGGATTATTATGAGATAAAAATAATCAAAATTATGATATACTAAATCATAATAATGAGACAAGTACTAATTATGACAAAAAAAATAACAATTGTGGCATAAAAAATGACATTGAGATATTAAAAAAATACATAGTAAGTCGTAATTATGAGATAAAGTACTAATTATGAGATAAAAAGTCATAATTATGGCATAAAAATGTTAATTATAAGATACAAAAGTTGCAATTATGGCTTATTATGAGATAAAAATAATCAAAATTATGAAATACTAAGTCATAATAATGAGATAAAGTACTAATTATGAGATAAAAAGTCAATAACAACAGTATATCCAGAGTTCATGTTTATAGATATTTGACACAGTTGATCTGATGAAGGACATTCACTCATTTTTAATTCATATAGTTACATGTAAGTTGTGTGTAAAAATCAATATTATGATATAGTAAGTCGTAATTATGAGATAAAGTACTAATTATGACAAAAAAAGTAAAGATTGTAAAAAAAAAATTATATAACAAGTCATAATTATGAGATAAAGCACTAATTATGAGATAAAAAGTCATAATTATGGCATAAAATGTAAATTCTGAGATACAAAAGTTGCAATTATGGCTTATTATGAGATAAAAAATAATCAAAATTATGAAATACTAAGTCATAATAATGAGATAAAGTACTAATTATGAGATAAAAAGTCAATAACAACAATATATCCAGAGTTCATGTTTATAAATATTTGACACAGTTGATCTGATGAAGGACATTCACTCATTTTTAATTCATATAGTTGCATGTAAGTTGTGTGTAAAAATCAATATTATGATATAGTAAGTCGTAATTATGAGATAAAGTACTAATTATGACAAAAAAAGTAACAATTGTGGCATAAATAATGACACTGAGATATAAAACAAAATATGATATAGAACATCGTAATTATGAGATAAAGTACTAATTATGACAAAAAGTAAATATTGTGGCATAAAAATATTGAGATATAAAACAGAATATGATATAGTAAGTCGTAATTATGAGATAAAGTACTAACTATGAGATAAAAAGTCATAATTATGGCATAAAAATGTAAATTATAAGATACAAAGGTTGCAATTATGGCTGCTTATGAGATAAAAATAATCAAAATTATGATATACTAAGTTATAATAATGAGATAAAGTACTACTTATGAGATAAAAAGTCAATAACAACAATATATCCAGAGTTCATGTTTATAGATATTTGACACACTTGATCTGATGAAGGACATTCATATGATATAGTAAGTCATAATTATGAGATAAAGTACTAATTATGACAAAAAAAGTAAGTATTGTGGCATAAAAAAATGACATTGAGATATATAAAAAATATGATATAGTAAGTCATAATTATGAGATAAAGTACTAATTATGACAAAAAAAAGTAAAAATTGTGGCATAAATAATGACATTGAGATATAAAACAAAATATGATATAGTAAGTCGTAATTATGAGATAAAGTACTAATTATGAGATAAAGTGTCAATTATGGCATAACAATTTAAATTATGAGATACAAAAGTTGCAATTATGGCTTATTATGAGATAAAAAATAATCAAAATTATGAAATACTAAGTTATAATAATGACATAAAGTACTAATTATGAGATAAAAAGACAATAACAACAATAAATCCAGAGTTCATGTTTATAGATATTTGACACACTTGATCTGATGAAGGACATTCACTCATTTTTATTCATATAGTTACATGTAAGATGTATGTAAAAATCAATATCATGATATAGTAAGTCGTAATTATGAGATAAAGCACTAATTATGAGATGATAAGTCATAATTATGGCATAAAAATGTAAATTATAAGATACAAAGGTTGCAATTATGGCTTATTATGAGATAAAAATAATCAAAATTATGATATACTAAGTTATAATAATGACATAAAGTACTAATTATGAGATAAAAAGACAATAACAACAATATATCCAGAGTTCATGTTTATAGATATTTGACACACTTGATCTGATGAAGGACATTCATATGATATAGTAAGTCATAATTATGAGATAAAGTACTAATTATGACAAAAAAAGTAAGTATTGTGGCATAAAAAATGACATTGAGATATATAAAAAATATGATATAGTAAGTCGTAATTATGAGATAAAGTACTAATTATGAGATAAAAAGTCAATTATGGCATAACAATTTAAATTATAAGATACAAAAGTTGCAATTATGGCTTATTATGAGATAAAAATAATCAAAATTATGATATACTAAGTTATAATAATGAGATAAAGTACTAATTATGAGATAAAAAGTCAATAACAACAATAAATCCAGAGTTCATGTTTATAGATATTTGACACAGTTGATCTGATGAAGGACATTCACTCATTTTTAATTCATGTAGTTGCATGTAAATTGTATGTTGAAATATATGTGGAATATTTGTATCACTTACTATAAGATCCCATTAGTAGAAACAACTTTAATTTCAAAAACTCTAGTAAATTTCACTAATAAGTACTAAAAATGTCAAAAAATGCTTTGAAAATAAACCCCAAATTTTAAAGTAAAAAAAAAAAAAAAAGAAAGAAAAGAAATTATATTTTCCTGTAAAACATGCATCATTTTATTTTACAGTATATTAGTTAAATTTAGGCATGTTATAATTGGATTATTTAAATGTTTTGACCCAGTCATTTGAATGCGTACAAATGTCTGAACATTATTTATTAGATTAAAAATATACATTTTATATTTTGATTCATGTTATCAGGTCCATTAAATCATATTAAAATGCATTTTTTATTTTAATATTGTACACATAGTGTAGAAGTAATTTTAACTCCGAAATTGCTAGTAAATTTCACAAATAATTACTAAAACTGTCAAGAAACACATTGAATTAAACATTAAAAAATATTTATCTGAATGTCATTCATTAGATACAAAATATACAATTTATATTTTTTGATCAGGTACATTAAATAATATTAACAGATACATATTTTAATTTTGAAAAAAAAAAAAAAAAAGTGAATATTTTTGATGTAGAAACAATTTTCCCTCTGAGATTATTAGTAAAGTTCATTAATAATAATTACTAAAATGTAAAAAAAAAAAAAAAAAAAAAAAAAAAAAAATAATAATAATAATAATAATAATAATAATAAAATAAATGAAATTGTGTTTTCTTCTAAAACATTCTTTACAGTATATTAGTAAATGGTGAAATTAACATTAACATGTTAATTAGGCATGTTATAGTTGGATACTTTAACTAGTCATTTGAATGCATACAAACATTTGAATGTCATTCAAATACAAAATATTGAGACAAAATATCAAATTATTTATTTATTATGTTTATGTTATCAGGTCCATTAACTAATATTAATAGCTACATATTTTAATAATGTACACTGTAAGAAAAGTGTAGGAATAATTTTAACTCTGAAACTGCTAGTAAATGTAATTATCTAATTACTAAAAATGTCAAGAAACACATTGAAATCAACATTAAATTTTAAAGTAAAAAAAAAAAAAAAACTGAAATTGTATTTTCTTGTAAAACATGCTCCAATAATCTGAATTTCTTTAAAAATAAATAAATAAAGGCATGTTATAGTTGGATTAAATACTTTAACTCATCATTTACACAACTAGGCAAGAAACACTGAATTAAAAATCTTAAAATAAAATGTGTTCCATTAATCTTTATTTTTATAAAGAATAAAAGAAAAAAATGTACACTGTAAAAACTGCCAGTAAATGTATTATTAAATAGTAAACTAAGTACTAAAAATGTCAAGAAACACACTGAAATCAACATTAAATTTGAAAGTAAAAAAACTGAAATTGTATTTTCTTGTAAAACATGCTCCAATAATTTGTATTTATTTTTATGAATAATTATTTATTAGTAGTAGTAGTAGTATTAATGTGTTCCATTTAATCTTTATTGTTATAAAAAAAAGAAAAAAATGTATACTGTAAAAAAGGTAATAATTTTAACTCTGAATCTGCCAGTAAATGTATTATTAAATAGTAAACTAAGTACTAAAAATGTCAAGAAACACATTGAAATCAACATTAAATTTTAAAGTAAAAAAAACTGAAATTGTATTTTCTTGTAAAACATGCTCCAATAATCTGTATTTATTTTTATAAATATTTATTATTATTATTATTATTAATATTATTATTAATGTGTTCCATTAATCTTTATTTTTATAAAAAAAAATAAAAGAAAAAAATGTACACTGTAAAAAAGGTAATAACTTTAACTCTGGAACTGATAGTAAATGTATTATTAAATAGTAAACTAAGTACTAAAAATGTCAAGAAACACATTGAAATCAACATTAAATTTGAAAGTAAAAAAAACTGAAATTGTATTTTCTTGTAAAACATGCTCCAATAATTTGTATTTATTTTTAGAAATAATTATTTATTATTATAATTTATTATTATTATTAATGTGTTCCATTAATCTTTATTTTTATTAAAAAATAAAAGAAACAAATGTACACTGTAAAAAAGGTAATAATTTTAACTCTGAATCTGCCAGTAAATGTATTATTAAATAGTAAACTAAGTACTAAAAATGTCAAGAAACACACTGAAATCAACATTAAATTTTACAGTAAAAAAAACTGAAATTGTATTTTCTTGTAAAACATGCTCCAATAATTTGTATTTATTTTTATGAATAATTATTTATTAGTAGTAGTATTAATGTGTTCCATTTAATCTTTATTGTTATAAAAAAAAAGAAAAAAATGTATACTGTAAAAAAGGTAATAATTTTAACTCTGAAACTGCCAGTAAATGTATTATTAAATAGTAAACTAAGTACTAAAAATGTCAAGAAACACATTGAAATCAACATTAAATTGTAAAGTAAAAAAAACTGAAATTGTATTTTCTTTTAAAACATGCTCCAATAATCTGTATTTATTTTTATAAATATTTATTATTATTATTATTATTATTATTATTATTAATATTATTATTAATGTGTTCCATTAATCTTTATTTTTATAAAAAAAAAAATAAAAGAAAAAAATGTACACTGTAAAAAAGGTAATAATTTTAACTCTGAATCTGCCAGTAAATGTATTATTAAATAGTAAACTAAGTACTAAAAATGTCAAGAAACACACTGAAATCAACATTAAATTTGAAAGTAAAAAAAATGAAATTGTATTTTCTTGTAAAGCATGCTCCAATAATCTGTATTTATTTTTATAAATAATTATTTATTATTATTATTAATGTGTTCCATTAATCTTTATTTTTATAAAAAATAAAATAAAAAACTATATATTATATATTATTATTTTTATTTTTATTTATTATTATTATTATTATTATTTTATTATTATTAATATTATTATTAATGTGTTCCATTAATCTTTATTTTTATAAAAAAAAAAATAAAAGAAAAAAATGTACACTGTAAAAAAGGTAATAACTTTAACTCTGGAACTGATAGTAAATGTATTATTAAATAGTAAACTAAGTACTAAAAATGTCAAGAAACACATTGAAATCAACATTAAATTTGAAAGTAAAAAAAACTGAAATTGTATTTTCTTGTAAAACATGCTCCAATAATTTGTATTTATTTTTAGAAATAATTATTTATTATTATAATTTATTATTATTATTAATGTGTTCCATTAATCTTTATTTTTATTAAAAAATAAAAGAAACAAATGTACACTGTAAAAAAGGTAATAATTTTAACTCTGAATCTGCCAGTAAATGTATTATTAAATAGTAAACTAAGTACTAAAAATGTCAAGAAACACACTGAAATCAACATTAAATTTTACAGTAAAAAAAACTGAAATTGTATTTTCTTGTAAAACATGCTCCAATAATTTGTATTTATTTTTATGAATAATTATTTATTAGTAGTAGTATTAATGTGTTCCATTTAATCTTTATTGTTATAAAAAAAAAGAAAAAAATGTATACTGTAAAAAAGGTAATAATTTTAACTCTGAAACTGCCAGTAAATGTATTATTAAATAGTAAACTAAGTACTAAAAATGTCAAGAAACACATTGAAATCAACATTAAATTGTAAAGTAAAAAAAACTGAAATTGTATTTTCTTTTAAAACATGCTCCAATAATCTGTATTTATTTTTATAAATATTTATTATTATTATTATTATTATTATTATTATTATTAATATTATTATTAATGTGTTCCATTAATCTTTATTTTTATAAAAAAAAAAATAAAAGAAAAAAATGTACACTGTAAAAAAGGTAATAATTTTAACTCTGAAACTGCCAGTAAATGTATTATTAAATAGTAAACTAAGTACTAAAAATGTCAAGAAACACATTGAAATCAACATTAAATTGTAAAGTAAAAAAAAATGAAATTGTATTTTCTTGTAAAGCATGCTCCAATAATCTGTATTTATTTTTATAAATAATTATTTATTATTATTATTAATGTGTTCCATTAATCTTTATTTTTATAAAAAATAAAATAAAAAACTATATATTATATATTATTATTTTTATTTTTATTTATTATTATTATTATTATTATTTTATTATTTTTTTTTTTTTTTTTTCCACATTGTTAGTTGTAGTTAATAGATAATGTGAACAAATGGGTCCTCACAGTAAAGTGTTTCCCACTTAGTAAAGTTTGCTCCGGCATGAATTAGTGTAGTTTATTTTTAGAGGGCTCCGCTGACAAATCTGAGATTTAATCTGGTTTCTACACGTTGAGGGATTTCTTCAGTGCTTCAGACGTGACATTCATGGAGAAATGTGAGTCGGTGTGTGTTTGTGTGGGGATTCAGAGCCTCAGCCAGGATTAGAATAAGACAGGAGCAGATCTGGAGTCTGTTGATCAAATCCCCCGATATGGCGAAGATCTCCTGCATTTATAACTCTCACTATATTTGGACACAGATACTGCAGCGCATTCCTCTCCTGACATCACAGATCTGGAAGTGCATTATCATCCGTCTGGTCTTGCACAAAATCTGTCAGTTTGCATTTACGTTCGTGCATTTTATCTTAACCTGGAAAATAACAGAGGAGAAACAACAGATTTAGTTAGAGGAAAAGTCTGTTTACTTACACTAATCAGCTGCAATGCGATGAAGTCTTTAAAGAGTTTAAGTTCTAAGCCCCAGTAGGATTTTGATTCATCCAAGTGAGTCGTTTAAATCCGTTCACAAAAAAGATTCATTCAGTGTCCGTTTCTGCCAAATTTTGACTAATAGATGTCTATTATGCTTTGTAATAAAGATTTGATTCAAAGTGATTCATTCAATTCGTTCACTATTTTAAGTGAAAACACGAATTTTAATAAGGCAAAAGAAAACCTTTATTGCATATTTACATCAGTAGATGTCCACAAAAAAGGAATCTTTTATGTTATGATTCACTGAATCGTTCACACAGACTGAATCGTTGCAGACTTCAGTAGCATTTAAACATCTTTCAGAAAGATTTGTTCGCTTAAATGTGAGCTTTAAGTTAAGATTAATGTTGTGATGAGAGCAGAAACATAAATGTAAGAGATTTTTGCATCACAGTGAGATTTTAGTGAATGAATCAATTTAATAAAGCATATAATAAGACTTGTTTCAATCATTATGTGAATAAATTCATATTCAACCCAGTATATGCCAACAAATGAGTATTTTTTAATAATACATTGAATTATTAAAATTTATTTACTATAAAGTACCAATTCATTTATGATCTAAACTTGTTTTATTCTGCTTTATTAAAATATGCATATATTCAAATCATCAAGAGACTTCATTAGCATTTAAGCATCATAATGAATGAATCAGTGAATCATGAATCATGTTTTCAATGAATGAACAAAACACCACTGGTAAAATTTTACTTCTCAACCACAAAACCAGTCATAAAAGGCAATTTTCAGAAATAAACTGAATAAATATGCTTTTTAATGTATGGCTTGGACAATATTTGACCGAGATACAACTATTTGGAAAAATCAAAATACTGAGGAAATCGCCTTTAAAGTTGTACAAATGAAGCTCTTAGCAGTGCATATCACTAATCAAAAATTAAGCTTTGATATATTTACAGTTGAAAAAATAATAAAATATCAAAAGGAACATGATCTTTATTTAATATCCTAATGATTTTTGGCATTAAAGGAAGATTTTATCTATCATTTTGATGTATTGCAGACACATATACTTGAAGAAATATAGTCTAGATTTACTTTGAAACAACTTTTACTCTGAAATTGCTTGTATAATTACAAAAACTTGAAATAGACATGAACTTTTAGTCTTATTTATTTTTTAATAATAAAAAAATTATATATATATATATATATATATATATATATATATATAGTTAAATATTAGATCTTATTTTGATTATAAAACTGTATTGTTTACAATTAAAAAAATAAATTTTCAGTGTAGTTTTTAATTAAATCTCATGATTTTTCTTCTGTGATTGTGCCGTCACGCACTATTTTTCCATTTAACAAGGAAAACTCATCATGTTACAAACAAGAACGGATCAGATATTTAATAAATTAGACATTAGAAGTGTATTTTGCAACCACAAAACCAGTCATAATGGTACATTTTCAGAAATAAGCTGAATAAATAAGCTTTTCGTTGATGTATGGTTTGTAAGGAAAGGACATATTTTGACTGACATACAACTATTTGAAAATCTGCAATCTGAAGGTGTTAAAAAATCAAGATACTGAGAAAATCGCCTTTAAAGTTGTACAAATGAAGCTCTTAGCAATGCATATCACTAATCAAAAATTAAGCTTTGATATATTTACAGTTAAAAATTAATAAAATATCAAAAGGAACATGATATTTATTTAATATCCTAATGATTTTTGGCAATAAAGGAAGATCCATCATTTTGATTTATTGCAGACACATATACTTGAAAAAATATAGCCTAGATTTACTTTGAAACAACTTTTACTCTGAAATTGCTCGTATAATTACAAAAACTTGAAATTGAAATAGACATGAACTTTTAGTCTTATTTATTTTTTAATAATTAAAAAAAAAAAAGTTAAATATTAGATCTTATTTTTATTATAAAACTATATTTTTTTACAATTTAAAAAATAATTTTTCAGTGTAGTTTTTAATTAAATCTCATGATTTTTTTCTTCTGTGATTGTGCCGTCAAGCACTATTTTTCCATTTGACATGGAAAACTCATCATGTTACAAACAAGAACGGATCAGATATTTAATAAATTAGACATTAGAAGTGTATTTTGCAACCACAAAACCAGTCATAATGGTACATTTTCAGAAATAAGCTGAATAAATAAGCTTTTCATTGGTATATGGTTTGCAAGGAAAGGATACATTTTGACTGACATACAACTATTTGAAAATCTGCAATCTGAAGGTGTTAAAAAATCAAGATACTGAGAAAATCGCCTTTAAAGTTGTACAAATGAAGTTTTTAGCAGTGCATATCACTAATCAAAAATTAAGCTTTGATGTATTTACAGTTAAAAAATTAATAAAATATCAAAAGGAACATGATATTTATTTAATATCCTAATGATTTTTGGCAATAAAGGAAGATCTATCATTTTGATTTATTGCAGACACATATACTTGAAAAAATATAGTCTAGATTTACTTTGAAACAACTTTTACTCTGAAATTGCTCGTATAATTACAAAAACTTACCTGAAATTGAAATAGACATGAACTTTTGAAGTCGAAAGACTGAAATGGTATTTTCTTGTAAAATGTACTTTTAATAATTTAAAAAAATCTAATTTTATTTTGTTAAATCTTAAATATTATTTTTATTATAAAACTGTATTTTTTATAATTTAAAAAAAATATTTTCAGTGTAGTTTTTAATTAAATCTCATGATTTTTCTTCTGTGATTGTGCCGTCACGCACTATTTTTCCATTTAACATGGAAAACTCATCATGTTACAAACAAGAACGGATCAGATATTTAATAAATTAGACATTAGAAGCGTATTTTGCAACCACAAAACCAGTCATAATGGTACATTTTCAGAAATAAGCTGAATAAATAAGCTTTTCGTTTATGTATGGTTTGTACTATTTGAAAATCTGCAATCTGAAGGTGTTAAAAAATCTGGATACTGAGAAAATCACCTTTAAAGTTGTACAAACTAAGCATATTACTAATCAAAAATTAAGCTTTGATATATTTACAGTTGAGAAATTAACAAAATATCAAAATGAACATGATCTTAATTAATATCCTAATGATTTTTGGCATTAAAGGAAGATCCATCATTTTGATTTATTGCAAACACATATACTTGAAAAATATAGTCTAGATTTACTTTGAAACCATTTTTACTCTGAAATTGCTCGTATAATTACAAAAACTTACTTGAAATTGAAATAGACATGAACTTTTAGTCTTATTTATTTTTTAATAATTAAAAAAAATATATTTTGTTAAATATTAGATCTTATTTTTATTATAAAACTGTATTGTTTACAATTTAAAAAATTAATTTTCAGTGTAGTTTTTAGTTAAATCTCATGATTTTTTCTTCTGTGATTGTGCTGTCAAGCACTATTTTTCCATTTAACATGTAAAACTCATCATGCTAAAAGCAAGAACGGATCAGATATTTAATAAATCAGACATTCGAAGCGTATTTTGCCATAAACCGAGTGTTTTAGAGCTGTGAGTAGCTCCTCCGGAGCAGAAAGTTCAGTAAAAAGCGTCATGGGCTCGTGTTTCTCTCCCAGAGCGGCCCGTTTAACTCAGCGTTTGAGTGAGCGGGAGGCCTTAATTAAATCCTTCACCGAGGGCTCACACAGAACAAGAAACAAATTAATTGTAACAAGAGGATGCGCATTTGTCTCGGCTGACGGCTCCTGCGCCGCGGAGGAGAGAGGAAGGCAGAGCGAGTCGATTTCCCCGTCGTACGGCGGCCGCCAGTCGCTCTCTGATGCAGATAATAGAGCCGCCGATCAGACGGCCTGTTTACTCCAAATGGTAATGCGATCGGATGAAAAAGTTTGGAAATGAGTCACTGACGGCAATCAGACTCCATAATTAAATTAGAGTCTAATTAACGTCTATTAATGGGTGCGTGCGGCACACCTGGGGTTTCGGAGCGAGCAAATCCTCATAAAACCTCCCCGAGGAGATCGGATGAATCACCAAGAAGCATTTAAACTCTCATACAAACCTGTGAATGAAGCAAAACTCACCACAAAGATGTTAGGATGTCCATGTCAAACATATACAAAAGAGATTACATTAAATGTAAGTGTCTACTTTTAAGGTTTCAAATAATTTGTGGAGAATAAAATGTCAGAATTTGGTTAGATACAAAATAGCAAATTTATATTTTGATGTATGTTATCAGGTCCATTAAATAATGCTAACAGATGCGTCTTTTGATTTTAATAATGTACACTGTGAAAAAGGTGTAGTAATAATTTTAACTCTGAAACCGCTAGTAAATTTCACAAATAATTACTGAAAATGTCAAGAAACACCTGGAATTAAACATTACATTTTAAAGTAAAAAAAAAAAAAAAAAAAACTGAAATTGTATTTTCTTGCAAAACATTTTTTTTTACATTATTTTAGTAAATGGTAAAAATTAACATTAGTTAATAAATATATATATATATATATATATATTAACTTGTAATATGCGTACAAATGTGTAATATGCGTACAAACATCTGAATATATACAAAAATATTGATACAAAGTATCATGTCTATTAAATAACCTTAACTAATACATAATTTGATGTTAGTAATTTTAAACAAACAAACAAAAAAAAAAAGCACAAAAAAAAGGGTAAAATATCTATTTAGGAGTCTTAGACCGTTGTTATGATTATATTAGGATTTATCTGTAAAATGTAAAAACGTAAAGTTAGGTGTCCCACAGATAAAGCGGGTTAAAACTGAAATTGTATTTTCTTGTAAAACTTTT
The DNA here is from genome assembly GCA_033026305.1 of Cirrhinus molitorella. Classification (NCBI taxonomy): domain Eukaryota; kingdom Metazoa; phylum Chordata; class Actinopteri; order Cypriniformes; family Cyprinidae; genus Cirrhinus; species Cirrhinus molitorella. Next base: position 31,971,898 of record CM065140.1, on the reverse strand, counting down.
TTTGTTTGTTGTTTTTTTTTTTTACATTATATTAATTTAATATTTATATTTACATTATATTAAATATTTAATTGAATGCGTACAAACATCTGAATGTCATTAAAATATAATATCAGATGTATATTTTGTTATCATGTCTATTAAATAACTTTAACTGATACATAATTTGATGTTAATACTTTTCACAAAAAATGGCGTAGAAACAGTTTCCACTCAGTAATTGCTAGTAAATTTCGTAAAAAATTACACAACAAAGAAACACTGGATTAAACATGAAATTTAAAGTAAAATGTGTTCAATTAATCTTTATTTAAATGCAAGTAACGTCTGCTTTTAAGGTTTCAAATAAGTTTTGGAAGAGTAAAATGTCAAAATTTGGTTGAAATAATGCTCCATTGTCATTCAGTGTAACACAATATTTATGTCAAAATTTAAACAACATGCTTATTCTGACTTATTATTAAAATATATAAAAGAGTAAGGGAGCATATTGCATTTTATTGTGTTTTAAAAGAGTAAAAAATGCTTTCTGACAAATGGGCAAAACCTAAGATAGTGGCAAATTTAAAAAATGTAGAAATACATCTAGTATTTGGGGTAATTAGTCTTTTAATATTGTTGTAAATATGCCTGACAAGATTGTTACACTGAATGACATTTAATAGGTGTCTTCTGTAAATTAGGGGAACATTTTTTGCTCAGAAAAACAAAAATGCAATTAAATTAAACAGAAAACTTTTTAATATTTGTATTTATTTATTTATTTATTTATTTTTTTTTTTTGGAAAACTTATTTAAAGTTAACTCAACAAATAGTTTTTTAATTAGTTTATAGAGGCTTTTGCATATGAACACTAATATATATATATATATATATATATATATATATATATATATATATATATAATAAGAATATAGAATTCAAATGTAAGAGAATTTACTCAAGGCTTACCACTCTTTAATTGCTGGTTTCAGACAAAGTGCAATTATTTACAAGCATAGAGAAATAAACAAATAAAATAAAAAGAAGTTTAAATGTAATAATTTATAAAAGAATTATATGAACTAATATAAATGTAATAATAAGCAAATGTGTCCCTGGATCACAAAAACAACAACAATTTAAAGCAGTATTGCATTTATTGTTTAAATGCTTAAACCCTTTTCCGTCTTTGACCCAATTTGTGAATTATTGTTAATTAGTTTAATTGAACCAAATTTAATAAAAAAAATGTGATTTTTTATTATTATTTCATAAATTATTATTCAGTAAATTATTATTAATTAATTTAATTTAATTTAATGGAGTAAAAATTAGTAGTTTTTTTTTTTTGTATCATAATCCTTGAGAAAGAAAGAAATAAAATAAAAAATACATTTAAATATATTAATTAATAAAATAATTATATGAACTAATATAAATGTAATAATCAGCAAATGTGTCCCTGGATCACAAAAACAACAACAATTTAAAGCAGTATTGCATTTATTGTTTAAATGCTTGAACACTTTTCCGTCTTTGACCCAAGTTGTAAATTATTGTTAATTAGTTTAATTGAATTAAATTGAATAAAAAAAATAGTGTTTTTTTTTTTTTTTGGTAACATAATCCTTGAGAAAGAAAGAAATAAAATAAAAATACATTTAAATATAATAATTAATAAAATAATTATATGAACTAATATAAAAGTAGTAATAAGCAAATAGTAATAATAATAATAATAAGCACCCTTTTCCGTCTTTGACCCAACTTGTACATTGTTAATTCATTTAATTGAAAAAAAATTGAATTAAAGTTAGCGTTTTTTTATTATTTATTGTACCGTCATCCTTGAAATGTGGTTGTATGAATCACAGAGAGTTTGGAAATGGAAAAGAAAGTGCATGCAGTGAACATAGTTGTTTTTCTCTCTCTTTCTCTAAAGGCCCACAAACATTTATTCCATTTGTAAGAGCCTTGAAATATTTATTTGCAGCATGTTGGGACTCAGTGTGAAGTTCATGGAGTCTGAGCGGAGAGATCTCGCATGTGGATGTTTTAGTGTGCTAAAGGTTATAGTGCTGGCTAATAGTTTAATGGATGTGATAATGCCATTAGTGCAGCTGAGGATGTAGGAGATGTTGTACTGGCCTTCAAGGGTCTTCTGCGCGAAAAACATCAGACGGTTCACTGAGGGACACGCACTTTAATGCATAAGTACTGTAAATTGAGTTATGGGGAATTCGAGTTATTCTATAGCGCTTGTTGCATATTGATGGCGCGCCGTAATGCGTTTAATATAAGTGTTTCTGACAGATGCTCGTTCTGCTGCGCTCGGATGATGAGCGGCAGATGTTTGAGCTTCACCTGCAACAGTTTAATTAAACTGTCAACACATTACATCTTAATATTTCCACACGTCGTAGAATCCTTCATGCCTGAACTGCACATTCACATAAACACACATCATATCGTATTAAAATGACAAATCAAGCTTTTTACTCCATCTTCATTATGGGCGAACGCAGTGCAGCATTACCAATATTTCTCAAAATGTGGTCAAATGGAAATGCAAGTGATGTCTTTGTTTCCTGAATCTGATTATTGAGTTAAACTGAAAAGGCCTGATTAAGCTGAAATGCTTTAGAAAAACGAATGAAACTGTGATTTTTAGGCAATTTACTTAAGGCCTGATACTCTAATGCTGATTTGAAAAAAAAAAAAAATAAAAAAAAATAAAAAGCACAATATAAAAGTTATTAAAATGAAGTGAAGCCGTTTGAAATGTTCTTAAAAATGAGCATTTTTAATCAGGCTCCTGTTTATTTTCAATTATTTAAGCACAATTTGTTGAGTCAACTCAAATATCTAAGTTGTCACTAAACTTGTTTGAGTTGACTGAACTTAAAAATTTTAAGGCAGCCGTGTAACAAATTATTTTAAGTTAACAAATTGTTTTTTACTGCTTTAAAAGCTTATAATAATAAAATAATGTAGTATATATATGCTTATAAAAATGCAACAATTAATATGATAAAATATAAAAGTTATTAAAATGAAGAGTTCAGATGCTAAAACCTCTAAGTGCCGTTTGAAATGTTCTTCTAAAATGAGCATTTTCTTAATCTTGCTCCTAAGTTTATTTTTTGTTATTTAAGCACAATTTGTTGAGTCAACTTAAAATAATTGTTGGTACCCTGCTGCCTTAAAATTTTAAGTTGAATCAAAGAAGTTTAGTCAACAAGTGAAACCTTAGATATTTGAGTTGAAAAAAAAAAGAATACTATATTATTTCATTGTTATAAGCTTTTGAATACACTTAAATGCTTAAAATGAGCATTTTTTAAATCTTGCTCCTAAGTTTATTTTTAGTTATTTAAGCACAATTTGTTGAGTCAACTCAAATATCTAAGTTGTCACTAAACTTGTTTGAGTTGACTGAACTTAAAAATTTAAGGCAGCCGGGTAACAAATTATTTTAAGTTAACAAATAGTTTTTTTCAAAAGCTTATAATAATGAAATAATGTAGTATATATATATGCTTATAAAAATGCAACCATTAATATAATAAAATATAAAAGTTATTAAAATTAAGAGTTCAGATGCTAAAACCTCTAAGTGCCGTTTGAAATGTTCTTCTAAAATGAGCATTTTTTTAATCTTGCTCCTAAGTTTATTTTTAGTTATTTAAGCACAATTTGTTGAGTCAACTTAAAATAATTGTTGCCTTAAAATTTTAAGTTGAAGCAAAGAAGTTTAGATATTTGAGTTGAAAAACAAATATTATATTATTTCATTATTATAAGCTTTTGAATACACTGTAAAAATCTATCTGAGTTAACTTAAAATAATTTGCAACCCAGCTGCCTTAAAATTTTAAGTTTAGTCGACAAGTGACAACTTAAATATTTGAATTGATTCAACTTAAAAAAAAAAAATTATAATAATGAAATAATATATTTTTTTATTTATATGCTTATAAAAATGCAATAATTGATATGATAAAATATAAAAGTTATTAAAATGAAGAGTTCAGTGCCATTTGAAATGTTCTTCTAAAATAAGCATTTTTAAAACATTTTTATCATATTTATTTTCGGTTATTTTTCTTTAATGGCAATGCAAAGAACCTGTTAATTGCCATTAAAAGTAAATTGCTAAACTTACACTTAGGAGCCTGATGAAAACACTCATTTCAGAAGAAAATTTAAAATGGCACTTCACTGTAAAAAAAATAAAAATAAAAAGCACAATTCATTGAGTCAACTTAAAATAATTGTTGGTACCCTGCTGCCTTAAAATTTTAAGTTGAATCAACACAAATTTCTAAGTTATCACTTAACATTTCAAGTTGACTAAACTTCTCTGAGTTGACTGAAAAAAATTTAAGGCAGCTGGTTAACAAATTTTTAAGTTAACTCAATAATTTTTATTATTTTTTTTTTTTTTACAGTATATTCAAAAGCTTATAATAATGAAATAATATAGTATTTATTTTTTTATTTATATGCTTATAAAATGCAATAAATAATATAATAAAATATAACAGTTATTAAAATGAAGAGTTCAGATGCAAAAACCTCTGTGCCGTTTGAAATGTTCTTCTAAAATGAGCATTTTTTTTTTTTATCATATTTATTTTCGGTTATTTTTCTTTAACGGCAATGCAAAGAACCTGTTAATTGCCATTAAAAGTAAATTGCTAAACTTACACTTAAGAACCTGATGAAATCTTAAATGAATGAATGAAATGATGAAATTTTAAATGGCACTTCACTGTAAAAAAAATAAAATAAAAAGCACAATTTGTTGAGTCAACTTAAAATAATTGTTGGTACCCTGCTGCCTTAAAATTTTAAGTTGAATCAACACAAATTTAAACTTTTATTTTGGATGCGATTAATCGCAATTAATCGTTTGACAGCAGTAATATAATACAATATAAAAGTTATTAAAATGAAGAGTTCAGATGCAAAAGCCTCTAAGTGCCTTTTGAAATGTTCTTCTAAAATGAGCATTTTTTTTGTCAGGCTCCTAAGTTTATTTTCAGTTATTTAAGCACAATTTGTTGAGTCAACTTAAAATTTTAAGTTAAAATCTAAGTTGTCCATTGCTGACTAAACTTCTTTGAGTTGACTGAACTTACAATTTTAAGGCAGCCGGGTAAGAACTTATTTAAAGTTGACTTTGTTCAGTGTATAGAGGTTTTTGCATCTGAACTCTTCAAATATATAGTAAATATTAAGAATTATTATTAATATAAATATAATAAATAATAAGCATGTAGGATGTAAAGAGAATGTAAGAGAATTTACTCAAGGCATACCACTCTATAATTGCTGGTTTGAGACAAACTGCAATTCTTTATAAGGATAGAGAAATAAATAAAAAAATAAAAATAAATGTAAACGTAATAATTAATGAAAGAATCATATGAACTAATATAAATGTAATAATAAAGTGGAAAAGGTATATTTGTAGCAATAGTAGTATGGGTCAAAATGAGTTTTAAGTAAAGGTCATGTTCCATGAGTATATCCAGTAAATTTCCTACCATAAATATTTCAAAACTTTAATTTTTGAATAGTAATATGCATTGCTAAGAACATAATTTGGACAACTTTAAAGGCGATTTTCTCAATACCACCCTCAGATTCCATATTTTCAAACAGTTTTATCTCAACCAAATATTGTCCTATCCTAACAAACCGTACATCATGGAAAGCTTATTTATTCAGCTTTCAGATGATGTATAAATCTAAAAAAAAATAGACCCTTATGCCTGGTTTTGTGGTCCAGGGTCACATATAGAAATGAAGCAGGCGATGATTATGCGCTTTATGAAGCTGTCGTTTCAGTATGCATGGCCACAGCTTCTCCTTTAAGAGCAGAGAATGCTGGGAGACTCGTGCTTGTCTGAGACGTCAGTGTCTGTGAGTGAAAATGTGCAGGTGACCTCTGTATCTGCGGGAAGTGCGTTTGATGGCGCGCTGACAGCTCATGTCAGGCTTCAGTGCTCATTTCAATACGCCGCTCAAATCATCAGTCATACATACTAATAGAAAGCTCACGCTGCTGTGAGCTCAAACCCTCAAACAAAGAGCAGCTTCACTATTTAATAGAGAGACACTTATAGTTGGACTGATGGAATCAGCTGTCATACATACCTGCATAATACTATGTATCACATACGTCTATATCAGCATGCTGGAAAATAGTTTCTAGCCTGTTCAGTGCGAGTGGCGTTTGCATATGCATCTCATGCCATGAAGACAGGGGGTCGGGTGTGGTTGCTAGGGTGGTTGATAAGATGTTCTGATGGTTGCTAGAATGGACGGGGCAGTTGTCAGGGTGTTGCTATGTGGTTGTTAGGTTATTTTCATAGTTGTTAAAATGTTCAGGGGTTGCTAGGATGTTGCTATGTGGTTTCTAAAGTGTTCTAGTGGTTGCTAGGGTGTTGCTATGTGGTTGATGAAGTGTTAGGTGGTTACTAGGCTGTTGCTATGCAGCTCCTGACGTGTTCTTGTGGTTATTATGGTGGTCAGGTGGTTGCTAGGATGTTGCTATGCGGTTGCTAAAGTGTTTGGATGGTTGTTAGGGTGTTAATGGGTAGTTGCTAAAGTCTTCTGGCCATTGCTAGAATGTTTGGATGGTTGTTAGGCTGTGGCTGTGTGGTTGATGAAGTGTTCTATGGTTGCTAGGGTGCTGCTGAAGTGTTCAGTGGTTGCTAGAGTGTTTAGTGGTTGCTAGGATGTTGCTATGCGGTTACTAAAGTGTTTGGATGGTTGTTAGGGTTATAGTTGCTAAGGTCTTCTGATCATTGCTAGAGTGTTTGGATGGTTGTTAGGGTGTGGCTGTGTGGTTGATGAAGTGTTCTATGGTTGTTAGGGTGTTGCTGAAGTGTTCAGTGGTTGCTAGGGTGTTGCTATGTGGTTGCTGAAGTGTTTGGATGGTCACCAGGGTGTTAATGGGTAGTTGCTAAGGTGTTCTGGTCATTGTTAGAGTGTTTGGATGGTTGTTATGGTGTGGCTGTGTGGTTGATGAAGTGTTCTATGGTTTGGTGTTTGGTGGTGGCTAGGGTGTTTATATGTGGTTACTAAAGTGTTCTGTGGTTGCTAGAGTGTTTGATGGTTGCTAGGGTGTTGCTATGTGGTTGCTGAAGTGTTTGGATGGTCACTAGGGTGTTAATGCAGAGTTGCTAAGGCGTTCTGGTCATTGCTAGAATATTTGGATGATGGTTAGGGTGTGGCTGTGTGGTTGATGAAGTGTTCTATGGTTGCTAGACTGTGTTATGGTTGTTAGGGTGTTGCTATGTGGTTGCTGAAGTGTTTGGTGGTTTCTAGGATGTTACTATGTGGTTGTTAAAGTGTTCTGGTGGTTGCTAGAATGCTCCAGATGGTTGCTACGCACTTTCTAAAGTGTTATCATGGTTGCTAGTGTTTGGGTGGTCGATAGGGTGTTGATAGGTAGTTGCTAATGAGTCCTGGTCATTGCTAGAGTGTTTGGATGGTTGTTTGTGTGTTCTTGTGTGGTTGATTAGAGAACTATTTCAATTGAATTTGAAGTTTACACCAGTCTAAGGAGGTTCCTAAAGTGTTCTTTTGGTTATTATGGTGGTTTGTTGGTTGCTAGAATGTTTGATGGTTGCTAGGGTGTGGCTGTGTGGTTGATGAAGTGTTCTGTGGTTGCTAGTGTGTTTGATGGTTGCTAGGGGGTTGCTATGTGGTTGCTGAAGTGTTTAGTGGTTGCTAGGGTGTTTCTATGTGGTTGCTGAAGCATTTAATGGTTGCTCGACTGTGTTATGGTTGCTAGGGTGTTGCTATGTGGTTGCTGAAGTCTTTGGTGGTTGCTAGGGTGTTACTATGTGGTTAAGGTGTTCTAATGGTTGCTAGAATGGTCGGATGGTTGCTAGGGTGTTGCTAGGTAGTTTCTAAAGTGTCCTGGTGCTTGCTAGGGTGTTGATGGATAGTTACTAAGATGTTCTGGTCATTGCTAGAGTGTTTAGATGGTTGCTAGGGTGTTGCTAGAGTGTTTGGATGGTTGCTAGGGTGATGCTAGAGTGTTAGGGGTATTTACAGGCTGTGCCTATGTGGTTTAAACTGTTCTGGTGGTTGGTAGAGTGCTCTGTGTGGTTGCTAGGGCATTGCTAAGTAGTTTCTAATGTATTCTGATGGTTGCTAGGGTGTTTGGTTGATTGCTAAACTGCAGTTAAAGAAACCATTTCTATTACATGATTCAGAGATACTGTACTAAAATAAACAGCTAAAACCAGTCTAAAACCATCCTACCAGATCAAATGTAGACTGATTTGTTTTTCTTCCTTCCATAACTAAGTTTTTCTTATTTTAAGGTGGTTTTATGCAATTGTATGACCAATAGTAATGGTGACCATCGAAGATCTCACGCCTGTCATAAACAGCATTACGGTCTCAAAGTCAAATGAAAACACTTTATAGTTGAAGTCAGAACATTTACTATTTCACTTCTTCTTCTTCTGTAATTTTTCCAGCCAGCATCTTAAAACTGTATTGCATAAGAGTTGCATGAGGAGCATTCAATTTTCAAAGACAGTAAAATTAAGTAAATAAAATCAGTGCAATTTTCCCCACTGAACGTCTTCAGCTATCGCTGACATATCAGACGGATTAGAGCTGCGTTCCCCACATCAGCGGAGCCACCGCTGCGTCGCTCTCAGTATCACCCAGAGGGGTGAGTGTCAGCAAAACACCCAGATTTATATCTGTAAATGAGGAACAGAATGGCTTTTCGGTGTTTTATGTGGTGCTGGTAGGGACAGAGTGCTCCGCTCAAGGGTACATCTGCCGCGTGGCTCTCCAGGGGCCCGGGGGCCATCGCCGTGGCACAACGGGGGCTTTTATTTATGTTTCTCTCCTGGAAAACACAGAGAAACTTACTTGTGTTTAAAAGAGCCTTTTTTCCAGGTCTATCAGCGCAGACTCGCTCTATCTGCAGGGGTTCAGGTTAAACTTCAAATGGATGTGTTTACGCCTGGAAAAATGGAAAGGAAAGAGAGAGAAAATGTCTCCGGTTGTGTTTGAAAAAAATAAAGAGTGAAAACAGAAATGGAAAGGTCTGAGGATTGAGTCTGCAGGGACAGTGACTAAAGTAGCCCAGCGGCATTAGATATGCATGAGCGCTGAATCATCGCCGCGCGGCGAGCGAAAGCGCAGCGGGAAGGTGCTTGTGTACTTTGCGTTGTCCTTCCTTCTGTCCTAAGATGGCTGGAGGCCATTTGAAGAGAATAAAAACAGATTATCTTGTGTAACTTTATTTTTTAAACCTCAACTAAACCAAAAGCTTCAGTGCTTTAAGTTGCGAGTTCGCCCCAAAATATATAATTTTATTGCGCTGGACTAAAACTTACTGACTTTGCTCACACAGGGCATAACAACTTCCCAAGAAAAATATGAATTTCTTATGCTGTATTATTAACAAAACTTGGATTGAATTTTTTTTATCAACTTGTTAGAACAGGTTTTGTGTTTCTTTTTGGAAACGGTTGATCATAAACCTCATTGATATGAGCTTATGGACCGAAATTGCCCATGAATATGCTTTTTTCACTCAAGAACTGGTTAATGAGGCCTATGATCAATCCATTCCAAAACGAAATACAAAGTCCTGAAAAAAGGTTAACAAAAAGACTAAATACAATAAAATAAGCTATTTACAAGCATTTTTGACCAGGATAATCAATTTATTATTTTCATCACATTCAGCACAAGGGTTAAGATGTTTGGAATGCGTTATTATTGTCATTATAATGAATCTCATCTGTTTGGTGAATCTCTCATCTGAAGTGATGCGTTTCCTCTCGGCTGGTGTCAGTCTCTGAGAGCCACGCTCAGCGTCTACTTCCTGTGTCAGGATTGATAGCGGCGTCTCTGCTGCTGCTGCTGCCAATCTGTCGTTTGTCATTTTCTCGTGCCCGGCAGCAGCGCTCTGCGGAGGAACCTTGTGTTTCGTTTTGCCCAGAATTTCCAACTGAATGAACATGAGGAGAGACACCGTCAACAGCGATTAGAGAAACTGTTTCTACTGTATTTATATGATTCAGAGATACTGTACTGAAATAATCAGAATCAGAATCAGAATCAGAATAAACAGCTTAAACCAGCCTAAGGAGGATTTGAGGTTTCAAATCTGCTTTCCTGAAGTAAATGTGAATAACATTTGCATATGCAAAACTCATGTCATGATGATAGGGTGTTGCTATGTGGTTGCTAGTGTGTTCTGGTGGTTGCTAGAGTATTTAGGTGGTTACTAGAGTGTTTGGATGGTTGCTAGGGTATTGCTATGTGGTTGTTATGGTGTTTTTTTGTAAAGTGTTTGGGTAGTTACTAGGGTGTTGCTATGTAGTTGGTAAAGCATTCTTGTGGTTTTTAGAGTGTTTCGAAGGTTGCTAGGGTGTTGCTATGCAATTTCAATGGTTGCTAGGGTGTTCTTATGTGGTTTCTAAGGTCTTCTTGTGTTTTTGTTTTTTTACAGTGGTAAAAAAGTGTTTCTAGAGTATTTGGATGGGTGCTAGGGTATAGCTATGTGGTTGTTATGGTGTTCTGTTGTTGGAAAAGTGTTTGGATGGTTGCTAGGGTGTTGCCATGTTGTTGCTAAAATTTTCTGGTGGTTTCTAGACTGTTTGGATGATTGCTAAGGTATTGCTATGTAGTTGTTATATTGTTCTGTTGTTTGAAAAGTGTTTGGGTGGTTGCTAGAGTGTTTGAATGGTTACTAATGTGTCCGGGTGGTTGCTAGAGTATTTAGGTTGTTACTAAGGTATTCTGGTGGTTTCTAAATGGTTTGGATGGTTACTAGGGTATTGATATGTGGTTGTTGAGGTGTTCTGGTGGTTTCTAGAGTGTTTGGATGGTTGCTAGTGTGTTCTGGTGGTTGCTAGAGTTTTTGGATGGTTGCTAGGGTATTGCTATGTGGTTGTTATGGTGTTCTGATGTTTGGTAAAGTGTTTGGGTGGTTGCTAGGGTGTTATGTGGTTGCTGAGGTGTTCTGGTGGTTTCTAGAGTGTTTGGATGGTTGCTAATGTGTTCTGGTGGGTGCTAAAGTGTTTGGATGGTTGCTAGGGTGTTGCTATGTGGTTGTTACGGTGTTCTGATGTTTGGTAAAGTGTTCGGGTGGTTGCTAGGGTGTTGCTATGTGGTTGCTAAAGTATTCTGGTGATTTCTAGAGTGTTTGGATGGTTGCTAGGGTATTGCTATGTGGTTGTTTTGGGGTTCTGATGTTTGGTAAAGTGTTTGGGTGGTTGCTAGGGTGTTGCTATGTGGTTGTTACGGTGTTCTGATGTTTGGATGGTTGCTAGTGTTGCTATGTAGTTGCTAAGGTATCCTGGTGGTTACTAGCATGTTTGGGTGGTTGCTAGGGTGTTGCTATGCAGTTGCTAAGGTATTCTAGTGGTTTCTAGAGTGTTTGGATGTTGCTATGTGGTTTCTAAATTGTACTGTGTTTACTGTGTTTAATTCAGAGATGCTGTACTGAAATAAACAGCTTAAACCAGTCTAAGGAGGTTTTGAGGCTTCAAATTCTTCTAAAACCATCCAACCAGACCAGCCTTAGACTGGTTTAACTGCTTTTCTTCATTCGGATTCTGGATCTTCATCCAGAAGATTTTTTGGTCGTTTACTGAGCGCGCTCAGCAGCACAATTTCACATACATTTCATATTTTCTCTCAGCTCGTTCTTAGTTTTACAGTGAGTCTGACATTTGCAAGGAAATAGGCTGTTCACGCCGTTGCTAAATTCCCTGTCGGCGTTTGGGAGGCGTTTCAATCACCTTGCGTCCCAGGTGCATAAACGACAGCGACAGTCTGAACATCTCAGGCTTTGTCAGGTTTGAGCGCTGAGACGCCCAAGAAATAACCAGACGATGCATCCACAACACTCCATGCCTCTCAAATCCTGCTTTGTAATGGAAAATATGACAATTTTGATACGAACAGTAGTAGCTCCAGTAATCCCATGTTACCAAGTGTCTGACAAAATGCAGACACAATAGAACAAAATACCAATCACATGTGTTAGTGGAAACCCACGGGTGATGAGTTTGTCAGCAGCAAAAATAGAAACCAGAATGAATATATTAGCAGTTTGGATCAAAAACAGATTATCTGACAATTTATTTGTACAACTAAATGTATATAGGTTAGCTCAGTGATGAAAAATATCATATATAGTATTGTGCACTGGGACTAGTATTCATCTATAAACTACTGTAGAGATGCTCTCACAATAGGCCGTTTAGACTCACGCATTACAGATTACACTTTAGATGACAACATCCATTAAGTTTCTCTCGTGTGGCAGACGATTTGAAGCAAGCAGTTAAGTGATTAGCTTCCCGTTGGGCAGAAATGTTGAGCGGCGGCGGGGAGCGGCTGCCATATGGAACGCAACTGAATCAACAAGATGGATTGGGAGGCGCCCGCGGCGGGAGGCTCCGTTAGCTCAGGGTCGCCCGTTAACGTGGGTTCAGCAGTCACCTGCCGCTTTAAATCAATGCGAGCATCCAGAGAAGCACAAATGCATTTGTTTGGACCCTGTGTTGATGAGTCTGCGAGAGACTTTTAGCCTTCGCTCATCTTTATCTTCATTATCATTACAGAACGCTGCAGTGATTAGGTGACAATGTGTTCGCTTAAAGGTTTTTCTGGGGCAATGCAGATTTAAACTGCAAAGAGGTTTTGCATTCGGATATATGCTATTTAGATCTGATCAAAGACTGGTTTTTGTCAAAGTTTAGGGTTGTTTTTGACTAAATGTTGAGTATTCTGGCTCAACTAACTGGTAAACAATCTCAAACGCAGCCTTTGATCTCATTTTGTATCTGTATTTTTACAGATATACTATAAAAAGTCTTATAAATTAGGATAAAGATGGAGATTATTAATGTTGAGATTAAACTGTGTTGATATTTTGTGTTGTTTTTGGACAAAACAGCCAAAATGCATTAGGAAAATGTACATTTGTCACATTTTTTATTGGACAATGTGTTCACTTAAAGGTTTTTGTCAGGAAATGTAGATTTAAAATTCAAAGCGAGGTTTTGCATTTGGATATATGCTATTTAGATCTGATCAAAGACTGGTTTTTGTCAAAGTTTAGGGTTGTTTTTGACTAAATGTTGAGTATTCTGGCTCAACTAACTGGTAAACAATCTCAAACGCAGCCTTTGATCTCACACTTTCTGAATTTTGTATCTGTGTTTTTATAGATGCAATAAAAAGCCCTATAAATTGAATAAAGCTGGAGATTATTAATGTTGAGATGGACTAAACTATGTCAATATTTCGTTGTTTTTGGACAATGTGTTCACTTAAAGCTTTTTGTAGAGAAATGTAGATTTAAAATTCAAGGTGAGGTTTGACTAAATGTTGAGTATTGTGGCTCAACTAACTGGTAAACAATCTTAAATGCACCCTTTGATCTCACTCTTTGTGAATTTTGTATCTGTATTTTTGCAGATATGCTATAAACAGCCCTATAATTTAGAATAAAGCTGGAGATTATTAATGTTGAGATGGACTAAACTATGTCAATTTTTTACTGTTTTTGGACAAAACAGTCAAAATGCATAAGGAAAATGTACATTTGTCACATTTTTTATTGGACAGTGTGTTCAATTAAAGGATTTCATAGTGCAATGCAGATTTAAAATTTAAAGAAAAGTTTTGCATTTGGATATATGCTATTTAGTTCTGATCAAAGACTGGTTTTTGTCAAGGTTTAGGGTTGCTTTTGACTAAATGTTGAGTATTCTGGCTCAACTAAATGGTAAACAATCTCAAACGCAGCCTTTGATCTCATTTTGTATCTGTATTTTTACAGATATACTATAAAAAGCCTTATAAATTAGGATAAAGATGGAGATTATTGATGTTGAGATTAAACTGTGTTGATATTTAGTGGGGGTTTTTGGACAAAACAGCCAAAATGCATTAGGAAAATGTACATTTGTCACACTTTTTTATTGGACAATGTGTTCAATTAAAGGATTTCATAGTGCAATGCAGATTTAAAATTTAAAGAGAAGTTTTGCATTTGGATATATGCTATTTAGTTCTGATCAAAGACTGTTTTTTGTCAAGGTTTAGCGTTATTTTTGACTAAATGTTGAGTATTCTGGCTCAAGTAACTGGTAAACAATCTCAAACGCAGCCTTTGATCTCATTTTGTATCTGTATTTTTACAGATATACTATAAAAAGCCTTATAAATTAGGATAAAGATGGAGATTATTAATGTTGAGAGCTAAACTGTTTCAATATGTTGTTGTTTTTGGACAAAACAGTCAGAATTAATAAGGAAAATGCTATAAAGGACTTGAAATGAAAGTCAATCAAACCTAAATGACACTCAGCTAAATGTTTTAAAACAGAATAGCCTTAAAAAGTCTTAAATCGAAGCAGAAAGTCCTAAATTCATTAACACGTGGCATTACAATTGCATACACTGCTTAAAATTAACATCTTCCTCAGTATTTTGTCTCGTTTTCCGATACAAATAACCTTCACATCCTTAAAACCACATAAATTAACTTGAGATGGAAAATGAGAGAGAGTCTGCAAAATTTAACACAATGAAGTTTATGCTTAAAACAAGAACCAACATCTGTCAATGGGAAATGTGAATTATGCTGAGCTTTCTAAGCTTTTCGGAGACATTTGTTCTTGTTTTAATCATGAACTCATGTCATTTCAATCGTTTTTCAAAAAAAACAAGTTGCAATCTTCTGTAAATTCGCTGATTTGCACTAGAAAATGTATTTAATTTATTAATTTCCATATTCTATTAAAGCCTTTTTAAAACATTACAGTGAATTTGAATTAAAAAGCAATGAAGATCAGCTTGAAGTTGCATTTTCAAACACTGATGCGTTGCTAATACAAGCCATTTATTTGAGAGACCACACTGACATTGTCTTGCCTTCATAAAAACCTGCAGAAACCCTCGAGAACAAACTGGTATTACATTTGACATTCTGAAATGATGGCTACGCCCCTGCTAGCATTGTTGAGCAGTGGCACTCTGTTGTTTGCAGTGCTTTGTCTTCTCGCTGCAGTCTTTAACCCGAGTGTGTCGCTGGAGTCATTAGCGTTTAGCGAGTGCGAATGTATCTGAACCCACTGGATGCGAGGAAACGAGCTGGGCTCGGTAATTGCTGAGCTACTGTCATGTTCCAGGGCTTTCTGTAGAGACTCTAATTTGTTTTTAAGTGTAGCGTGAGAATGTCAGCTCCAAGACAAATCTTTGCCGATACGAGCGGCTGAAATGTATGCCAATTTAGATGATGACAAGGCGCAGTAAATCCGAAGCCGAAGCTGTTTGCGTGGCGTCACACCAGAGATTTAGTCTCCCGATCTCTGCACTTTGAAGTGTTATTACCTCAGAAATCCCATTGTAGTAAATCAGATCTGAATAATTGGGAAAATAAATTAGCATAGAGTTGGAGTTTGAAGGAACAGGGATGTGCCTTATTAGCATACAGGCGGATTCTGTTTGGAAACGCTAGAGAAAAAAAAACATTGTGTTTTTGTGCCTTTAAAGTATGTTTAATACTACATATCATAATATATATTATATTCACAAGAGTCAGTTCCTCTGTATTAATTGCAGGAATTTCGCAGTGATTGTTTCTGCGGTTACATCAGTAAATGGTGCCAAGTGGCTCTCTTTACAAATTAATCATTTGAATCGTTACTTCAAGAGATTCATTCGGAAATTAATCAAATTAGTTGTTGAATCAATTAATTCATCTAAAAGCACAAATTTATCCAGGAATAAAACAAGTCATGGAGTCACTTAATCATTCATTCAACTGATTTGTTTAAAAGCACCAATTTGTTGAGTCATTGAGTCATTAATTCAGCTGATTTGTTCAAAGGCAACAGTTTGTCAAGTCATTGAATCATTTATTCAGTGGATTTGTTCAAAATCACTAGTTTGTCGAGTCATTGAATCATTCATTCAACTGATTTGTTCAAAAGCACCAATTTGTCGAGTCACTGAATCATTCATTCAACTGATTTATTTAAACGAACCAGTGATTTGTTCAAAAGCACCAGTTTTTTGATTCATAGAATAATTCATTCAACCGATTTATTCAAAGCACTAGTTTGTCAAGTCATTGAATCATTAATTCAACTGATTTGTTCAAAAGGACCAGTTTGTCGATTTATTGAATCATTCAGTCAGCTGATTTGTTCAAAAGCACTAGTTTATCGAGTCATTGAATCATTCATTCAACTGATTTATTTAAACAAACCAGTGATTTGTTCAAACGAACCAGTTTGTCGAGTGGTTGAATCATTCATTCAACTGATTTGTTCAAAGCACTAGATTGTCAAGTCATTGAATCATTAATTTAACTGATTTGTTCAAAAGGACCAGTTTGTCGATTTATTGAATCATTCAATCAGCTGATTTGTTCAAAAGCACTAGTTTGTTGAGTCACTGAATCATTCATGCAACTCATTTGTTCAAAAGCACTAGTTTGTCGAGTCATTAAATCATTCATTCTGTTGATTTTTTTCAAACGACCCAGTTTGTCGATTTATTGAATCATTCATTCAAATGATTTGTTCAAAAGCACCAATTTGTTGAGTCACTGAATCATTAATTCAACTGATTTGTTCAAAGCACTATTTTCTAGTGTATATAATTTATATGTTGCTTTATATGTTAATTTAATATATACCCTGGGCCACAAAACCATTTTTTTAAATTGAGATTTGTAAATCATTAGCTTTCAATTGATGTATGTTTTGTTAGGATCTGGCAATATTTGAAAATCTGGAATCTAAGGGTGCAAAAAAATCTAAATATTGAGAAAATCACAAATGAAGTTCTTAGCAATGCATATTAGTAATCAAAAATTACATTTTGATATATTTATGGTAGGGAATGTACAAAATATCTTAATGGAACATGATCTTTTACTTAATATCCTAATGATTTTTGGCATGAAAGTAAAAATGATGATTAGTTATGACTTACAGAGGCACTCTTACACAGATTTAGCTGTATATATCACAGATCTGCAGTGTTGTTAATAAGTGATCATTAAGTCCCAGATCTCAGTGTATTTGTGTAGTTTTATTCCAGAAGATGAGCTGTAGTCGGTTCTGAACAGCTCAGCATCTGTGAGCTGATGTAATGCCTCACACTCACACACACACACACACACACACACACACACACACACACACACACACTCACACTCACACTCACACTCACACACACACACTCACACTCACACACACTCTAACACACTGATGGCATCAGAATCAAGAACTTCTTGTTGCATCAGCATCATGTGGTGGAACAGCACACCTTTTCAGTAGATTTCCCCCTGTTTTCCTCATTCATTTTCTCCATTTCAAAAAATCCCACAATAAAAGTGCAGCACGGGTTGTTTAGTTTTATTTAAAATGCAGAAAATGACCAAAACCGAATGTGTTTTTTACTTGCAGAACTTGACTGAGAGCTCACTGCTTAGTTGTAGGAAGAAGTTCAGAATAATTGAACAGAAATTGAGTCATTGAATCATTAATTCAACAAATTTGTTGAAAGCACTAGTTTGTCAAGTCATTGAATCATTCATTCAGCTGATTTGTTCAAAAGGGTCAATTTGTCGAGTCATTGAATCATCCATTCAGCTGATTTGTTCAAACGAACCAGTTTGTCAAGTGGTTGAATCATTCATTCAACTGATTTGTTCAAAGCACTAGTTTGTCGAGTCATTGAATCATCCATTCAACTGATTTGTTCAAACAAACCAGTTTGTCGAGTCATTGAATCATTTATTCAACTGATTTGTTCAAACAAACCAGTTTGTCAAGTCATTGAATCATTCATTCAACTGATTTGTTCAAACGAACCAGTTTGTCAAGTCATTGAATCATTCATTCAACTGATTTGTTCAAAAGGGTCAATTTGTCGAGTCATTGAATCATCCATTCAACTGATTTGTTCAAACGAACCAGTTTGTCAAGTGGTTGAATCATTCATTCAACTGATTTGTTCAAAGCACTAGTTTGTCGAGTCATCGAATCATCCATTCAACTGATTTGTTCAAACGAACCAGTTTGTCAAGTGGTTGAAACATTCATTTAACTGATTTGTTCAAAGCACTAGTTTGTCGAGTCATTGAATCATTCATTCAACTGATTTGTTCAAACGAACCAGTTTGTCAAGTGGTTGAATCATTCATTCAACTGATTTGTTCAAAGCACTAGTTTGTTGAGTCATCGAATCATCCATTCAACTGATTTGTTCAAACGAATCAGTTTGTCAAGTGGTTGAATCATTCATTTAACTGATTTGTTCAAAGCACTAGTTTGTCGAGTCATTGAATCATTCATTCAACTGATTTGTTCAAACAAACCAGATTGTCGAGTCATTGAATCATTCATTCAACTGATTTGTTCAAACGAACCAGTTTGTCAAGTCATTGAATCATTCATTCAACTGATTTGTTCAAACAAACCAGTTTGTCAAGTGAATGAATAATTTGTTCAACTGATTTGTTCAAAGCACTAGTTTGTCGAGTCATCGAATCATTCATTCAACTGATTTGTTCAAAGCACTAGTTTGTCGAGACATTGAATCATTCATTCAACTGATTTGTTCAAACAAACCAGTTTGTCGAGTCATTGAATCATTCATTCAACTGATTTGTTTAAAAGCACCAATTTGGTGAGTCATTGAATCATTTAGTGATGACTTACAGAGGCACTCTTACACAGATTTAGCTGCATATATCACAGATCTGCAGTGTTGTTAATAAGTGATCATTAAGTCCCAGATCATCAGAATCAAGAACTTCTTGTTGCATCAGCATCATGTGGTGGAACAGCACACCTTTTCAGTAGATTTCCCTCTGTTTTCCTCATTCATTTTCTCCATTTCAAAAAATCCCTCAATAAAAGTGCAGCACGGTTTGTTTAGTTTTATTCAAAATGCAGAAAATGACCAAAACCGATGTGGGTTTTACTTGCAGAACTTGACTGAGAGCTCACTGCTTAGTTGTAGGAAGAAGTTCAGAATAATTGGCACAGAAAGGGCCACTAACAAACGTGTGTGCGTTACTCAAAACCCTCTCTGATGGCGAACATCCATCTTTTTTCCATTTGTAAAATCTGGGATTGCGCTGACCTTCAGCAGATGAACGGATGAAGCAGAGAAATGGCCTCACTTTAATTTATTTATGTTTAATGTGGCCAGGCATCGCTGCTCTGTTTTAGACCACTTAGAGCCGGCCGGGATCCATCGAGTCGCCGCGGTGGTTTCCATTAAAGATACGATCGGCCCCGGCAGACCCCCGAGACCCGAGAGGAAGCGCAGATCGCATTAAAACCGCCAGCGACCCCTGAAACACGAAGCGCTCTGGAGAGTCTCAGCCGTTTACTGCCATCGTGTGCAGATGGCCGCGTTAAACCTGTTATCAGATGCGTTTGTCAGGCTCTGGGTTAGCGCTCGCTCGTCCAGGTGGGTTGATTACGGTTCGGGGCGGATGTGCCAATGCCAGAGCTTTGCCAGAATTGAAGTTTTAAGGCAAATCTGCCACTCTGTGGCCATCTTCTATATATATTATTCTGTATATATTAAGCAAAAACTCACATTTCTATATACATATAGAAATCTATATATCTGTGTGTGTATATATATTCGAAATTGAGATTTATACATCACCTGAAAGCTGAATAAATAAGCTTTCCATTGAAGTATTTTTTTTGATAGGACAATATTTGGCCGTCTGGAATCTGGAATCTGAGGATGCAAAAAAATATTGAGAAAATCACCTTTAAAGTTGTTGAAGTTCTTAGCAATGCACATTACTTATCAAAAGTTATATTTCAATATATTTACAGTAGGAAATTTACCAAATATATTCATGGAACATGATCTTTACTTAATATCCTAATGATTTTTGGCTTAAAAAAATATTTATTTATTTATTTATTTCTATTTTTTATGTATTATTTTTTTTAAATGTTGTTTTTTTAAACGCCAATTAAATAAAAAAAACATTATATAAGAATGTTTGTAATGTAAAGTTGCAATATATAACAATTGAATGTAATAATAGTTGTTTTCAAATATAATAAAAAAATAAATCATGCACGTGTGTGTGTGTGTGTGTGTGTATATATATATATATATATATATATATATACACATTTTTTGCTGTAAATATAAATTTAATATAATGATAATTATTTTAATATAAAATTAAAATACAGTTCTAAGATGTATTTTAAAATATAACTATAAATGTGTGAAATTTCTATATATATATATATATATATAATGTTATACTATATTAATAGGTTGCTGTATATATTGATTTAATATAATGATAATTATTTTACTAAAAAGTATAATATAATTACAAAAAGTACTATAAAATATAACAAAAAAATTGTACGTTATATATAGTATATATATATATATAAATATATTTAAATGTAATCATCTGAAATATAATATTAAATGTACATTAATTTTAAATATAAGTATGTAATTTGAAACTAATGATTTAGATAAAGCTTAAAATATACTCAAAATATATATACAACATAAAAGTTGTTTTATGAATATATTTTTTTAATTAATTTGATATATTAATCAATTCAGAAATAAAATGTAAAAATTGTAATTAAATTGTAATATTAATATTATTTAAAAAAAAATGTCAAGCATAATATGTGTATATATATATATATATATATATATAATTTTATTAAACATATTTTAATATTAAATATAAGTATATATATATATATATATATATACTTTATAATAATAACATAATTAAATATTTTATATAAAAAGTAAAATAAATTTTTTTCATACTATATAAATAGGTTGCTGTATATATTAATTTAATATTACGATAATAATTTTAACCATCTCTTTCTTACCTTTTTACCACAAAGAAGCTTTTGTGAAACAGAAAGGTTCTTCAAATGTTTAAGCTTCTTTATGAAACCATTCAGACAAAAAAGCATCGAGAAGCACCTTTATGTTTAAGCGCACACGTTATCATCTGCACACATATAAAGTGCAAGCGTGATGGAGTCAGTTTCCACTGTTACCTGAGCGGTGTGTTAACCCAAATACAAACTCATATTGCATCAGGCTCCCATGACTGAATGTCATCATCACCAAAGACACGCATCCGTCTCGCAGCCTCCTTTAATTAATGCTGAGGAGAGCGAGACGAGCGTTTGAGCAGCTGCAGCGGCGGATCTCAGCTCTGTCCCGCCGCCCGAGGCCAAGCGCTGGTGTGTTTTTCAGCTCCGGGAAGCTGCAGTCGGTTCCTGTTGGGGTGACAGCCGCTCTCAGGAGTGCGCATTAGTGAGCCAGAGCCGCGGGAAACGAAGGGCGTTCCCGTCTCCCGTAATCTCACACTGTGCTTTTGTCTGCCGTTTAGCGGGAACGCCTTTCTTATCACTTCCAGGATGAAAATGACCCGACGAATTCATGTCAGAAACACACTAATGTTGGCCTTTTTTAAACAGCTCAAGTATTATTCACTGTATTTAACCAGGGTTTACGATTAAAGCCAAAATAAGGCTGAAATCACTTTATGGCTTAGGCCTGGTGTGATCGTCAAATCGCAAAGGTTGGAATTTAATGAAATAAGTAGGACTATGTGCAATGCATAGTTTAGAGAGAATCGTGAGCTACTGCTTTCTTTTACTTGATTTAACATTTGAAAATTGTATTTTTAATAGTGTTGTATTTGTACTGTAATTTGCAATGGTGAAATATTACAATATTCATTCGTTAATTAATTAATTAATTTATTTTTAATAATAATAATAATAATAATAATAATTATATTTTATTTTTTACTGTTTTTTTTAGAAAAAAGTAAATCTCTAAATACTTTTTTTTATAGTCAAGTATAACTACAGTGAAATTACAATAGTATTACTGTTTTTATTTAGTAATATTGTAATTTTTAATAATAATAGTAATAAAGTAATTAGTTGTATTGATATAAAATCATAAAAGGGTTTTGCTAATTTGTCCAACTATATTTCTTATTTTGTTTAGTACTACTACTACTACTACTACTAATAATAATAATAATAAAATCACTAAATTGTGCAGGTGTAAGTTTTTCTTTATTTTTGTTTCCCGTAATTTATTTTTTATTTTTTGCTCTTTTTTTATAGTAAAATATTGTAATAGTAATAGTTTTATTTTTATTAATATTAATAAAGTGATCTGTTATTTTGGTATAAAATCACAAAAAGGGTTTTGCTCTTTTTTTTGGTGTATTTTTTATTTTTTTTTTTTACCATTTTCTGTAAAATAAAATTATTTATTCACAAAATTATATTTTATAGTAAAATATTACAATAGTAATATATTGTATACAATATTTCTAATTTTGTTTAATATTTTATCTAGTATTTTATTGTATTCAGCATAATAATAATAATAATAAAGTAATCAGTTATATTGATATAAAATCACTCAAAAGATTTTGCTTTGTTTTGATTTTATTTTGTTTATTTTTTGTGTTTAGTAATAAAAATAATAAAATCACAAAAATGGCTTTTTGTGCAGCCGTAAGGTTTTTTTAAAGTTTTTTTTATTATTATTATTTTAAATTTCTTCACAATTTTTTTCTTTTTTTATATATATATATATATATATTTATATATATTATTATTATTATTATTATTATTATCATTATTATTATTTATTTATTTATTTATTTAATTTTTTATATTTTTCTGTCAAATAAAATTAGTTTATTTATTTTTCACAAAATGCTCTTTTATTCTATAGTAAAATATGACAATAGTAATATTTCTAATTTTAATATTAATAATCAGTTATATTGATATAAAATCACTGAAAAAGTAAAAAGTATTTTTGTTCACCATTTCTGTAAAGTAAAATTATTACATTAATCCTCAAATATACTAGTTTTTTTAATAATGAAATCTTACAATAGTAATATTTCTTATTTTGTTTAGTATTTGTATTTAGTAATAATAATTATAATATAAAATCACAAAAAATGGCTAAATTGTGCAGCTTTAATTTAATTTTTATTTATTTAATTTTTTTTTTTTTACATTTTTTAATGCTCTTTTATTTTATAGTAAAATATTACAATAGTAATATTCCTAATTTTGTCTAATGTTTTTATTTAGCAGTAACCTTACCAGTAAAAAGTTATATAGATGGATATACAATCATAAAATTTTTGGCTAAATCATTCAATTTTTTACAGCAAAATTACACTTTTTTTTTTTTACCCCAGATCATGCAGGCATTAGATAAATGTGGTCAAATGCATGAATGTGCAACATGTCCCTCATGGCTTATGCTCTTCCACAGAGAAGCATCGGTCTACTTCTATAAAGGAGGACTGAGACTTTGGTCTGAAATGTGCTTTGTGTGTTTGAAGGAAACTGGCGAAGAAGCGTAAGGAGACTCTGAGCAGCACGCGTCAGGAGATGACAGTGATGGTGAACTCTATGGACAAGAGCTACGCTGAGCAGGGCACCAGCTGCGACGAGGCCATTTCATTCATGGACACACACAACCTCAACGGACGCCGTGAGTCTCACAGTTCACACAGAAAATCAGCATTTATTCACACTGCATCATTACAGATGCTCTTCTGTGGAAACTCTAGAGATGATCTTAGAGTCTGGAGCTCTTTTCAGTTGTTTAGAAATGTCACAAACACCCAGAAAGTGATTTGATGTGATTATTTGACTTAATCATGAACATGAGTGACTTTCTGATGACTTTTTGATGACTTTTATCTTTTTTATTTTATTTTATTTTATTTTATTTTATTTTATTTTATTTTATAACTATCTTTTTTATTTTATTTTATTTATTTATTTATTTATTTTTTTTATCTATTTATTTTTTTTATTTAATAATAATAATTATTAAATAATAATAATAATAATAATAATAATATTATTATTATTATTATTATTATTATTATTATTATTATTATTATATATTTTTATTATTATATATTTTTTACAGTTTTATGGGAAAAAAACTCTAAATACTTGATTTTTTTTTTGTCAAGTACAATTACAATGAAGTTACAATAGTATTACTGTTTTTATTTAGTAATACTGTTAAGTAATTTGTTATATTGATATAAAATCACAAAAAAGTTTGGGTTATGAGACAGACTCTTCCTTCTCATCTGTTCTGGTGGATTTCATCAGATTTTCACAGCTTTCACACTGATTTGAGATCAATTCAGATCGATCTACCATAACTACCTTTTTTATTTTATTTTATTTTATTTTATTTTATTTATTTATTTTTAAATAAATAAAATAATCTAAAATCTTTTATTTTATTTATTTATAAATTAACTAAAATAAAATAATATAAAATAATATAAAACTAAAAGATAAAACTCAATAAAAAAAAAAAATCATAATAATAATAGTAATAATGAAAAAAAAAAATATTTGTTTATGTTGAAGTACCAAATTAACTAAAATAAAATGCATTTAAAATTAATATAATGACAAAAATACACAAAATTGCAAAACTTTTGAATACATTTAATATGAAATGTAATATTAATATTATGATTTACTATTTTCTTTATTAAAAACACAAAAAAAATACAAAATTACAAAAAAATTAAACAGAAAATATATTTTTAAAAAAACGTACGTAATACTGAAGTATACATCGACAGAAGGGTTTGTATATGAGACAGACTCTTCCTCCTCATCTGTTCTGGTGGATTTCATCAGATTTTCACAGCTTTCACACTGATTTGAGATCAATTCAGATCGATCTACCATAATTTAAGAAATTTATTAAAATTTTAAAATTCATAATAAATTTTTATTTTATTTTATTTTATTTTATTTTATTTTATTTTATTTTATTTTATTTTATTTATTTTTATTACATTTTAATGGTTTAATTAAAATTTGTAATAGTCAAAAAGGATGTCTAATAAATTTTTATTTATAATTTCTTAACAAAATAGTAATTCATAAAAAAGTTTAACAATAGTGCCCTGTGATTTTTATTTTTTTCAGATTTTTTCTTTCCATTTTAATGATTTAATAACATTGTAATAATCTAAAACAATGTATATTTAATGGAAATCATAAAACCTTAACAATTTAAGATTTTATTACGATTTTAACAATAATAGTACCATATGAAGTGTTTATTTCTTCAGCCATTCTGTTTTATTTATTTATTTATTTATTTATTTTGGATTCCATTGTAATGGTTTAATTAAATTTCTGTTAGTATAAGTAATAGAAAAATATCTGTCATAATATTCATAGACACTAGTCTGTATTGCAGTTTGATTAAATTGTGCCATTTTATTAAAATTAAATTTTAACCAAATTCTGTTTTTTTTTCCTAAAGTCAGTTTTTTTTTTAAATCCCATTTTAATAGTTTAATTAAAATTTGTAATACTCAAATTCAATACCTATTTTTTTTTTTTAATTATGTTTAATAGTTTTGTGAATATTATGACAGAAATATATTACTATTGTACCTATATATTACTTACAAAAAAATAATTAAACCATTAAAAAATAAATTTTGGGGAAAAATAAATCACACTGCACTATTAATAACTTTTTAAAAATAAATAAATTGTTAAAATTCTATAAATTAAAATGTATTACACATCCTTAAACCATTAAAATGTAAAAAATTAAATAATAATAATAAATAAATAAAACAAAACAGAATTTAGGGGGAAAAAAAGGAATTCGCTAAAATTGTACTAAATTGGACACATTTTAATTAAACTGTGATACAGACAAGTGTCTGTGAATATTATGAAAGAAATATATTACCATTGTACATATATTACTTACAGAAATTTAATTAAACCATTAAAAAAATGCATTTTGGAAAAAAAAAAAAATCACACTGCACTATTAATAACTTTTTATAAATTAATAATAGTACCATATACATTTTTTATTTCTTTAGAAATTCTGCGTTTGAGTAATATATGTACAATAGTTATATATTTCTGTCATAATATTCACAGACACTAGTCTATAACACAATTTGATTAAGTGTTCATCCCTAAATTTGTCCAAATATAAAGTAAATTCAGTTTTTCTGACTGAAATAGTCATTTTCATCCACAATTTCCACTTGGCTGGAATCACAGGACCTAAATGAGACATTACTGTGATTGATTGAGAGCAGATTTCCTGATGAAACGGTCTTTATGGTAAATATGGAGTAAAATGACAGCTTGTTTGATCAGATGAATATTGCACAAGCGTCTCTCGCTCTGACGGACGTGTGTCTCTGTCAAATGGCCACAAACAGGGATAAATAAATAAACACAGGCTCTTAGTGTGACCTTCTCCTGCTGTCTGTCTGCGGCGCTGTGATTGACAGACGGCTCACTCTCTTCCTGAGCCATGAACACTAATGAGTCTGGAGGAAAACACACCTGCTTTTTCAACTTAATTATCATTAAGTCATTAAAATAAAAAACGTAATCATTACTTAAATCAAATAAAATAAACATTAAATGTAATAAATTCAGTATTAAATATGTTTAATATATTTTCTTTAGTTTAAGTCGAAGTACCAAATTAACTCAAATAAAATCATTTAAAAACTAAAAGATAAAACTCAATAAAAACTATATAGAAGTATGTAGCTTTTTTGTGTATTTTTGTAATTAATTAATTTTATATTATAGATTAAAAAAATGTAAAAAATGTATATATAAAATGACAGAAATACACAAAATAACTACAATTTTGACAAAGATTAAAATGTAAAAATTGTAGGAAAATAAAAAAATATATATTGTAAGACTTTTTGTTTAGTTTAGGTTGAACTACCAAATGGACAAAAACAAAATTATCTAAATCTCAATAAATAAATAAAAAAAAATATATATATATATATATCTATATCTATATCTATATATATATATATATATATATATATATATATATATATAGATATAGATATAGATAGATAGATAGATAGATAGATAGATAGATATAGATATATATTAGATATAGATGTTTTTTTTAATTATAAAATGATAAAAATACACAAAATAGCTACAATTTTGACTAAGATTTTTCCTAAATTATAGGAAAATAAAAAAAATATTTTAAGATTTTTTGTTTAGTTTAGGTTGAAGTACCAAATGAACAAAAATAAAATTCTCTAAACCTAAAAGCTAAAAACAATAAACAATAATAACAATAATAATAATAATATAATAATAATATATATATATATATATATATATATATATATATATATATATATATATATATATATATATATATATATATATATATATATATGTAGATATACACAAATACACAAAATAGCTACAATTTTGACTAAGATTAAAATGTAAAAATTGTAGGAACATAAAAAATTATTGTACGACTTTTTGTTTAGTTTAGGTTGAAATACCAAATGGACAAAAATAAAATAATCTAAAACTAAAAGCTAAAACTCAATAAAAACTATATATATATATATATATATATATATATATATATAATTTAATACTAACTGTATTCAATTTTTTTAGAGTTTTGTGTTTTTTGTATATCTATTATAATTTAAAAAATATTAACAAAACATGTTTTAAAGCATAGCAGTAGTCTACTAAAATAACCAAAATTAAATAATCTGAAACTAAAAACTATTTCTTTTTTATTCAAAACACAACAAAATACAAAATTACAAAAGAAAAATGAAGCAGAAAATAAAATAAAAAATAAAAAAATAAAAACTGACGTAATAATGAAGTATATATCAGTGATGTACTTTAAGGTTAATACAACATTAACATTTTTAGTGTAGAGTCAGATGTAAATGTTTGTGAGTGTTTGAATAAATGAGATAATAACATAGTAGTGTTTATTGCGTATTCATCACATCTTGCCTGCTTTTTTATTCTGAAAGCTGTGTCCTCGCCGTCGTCGTTTACCATGAAGACTAACACACTGAGTACCTCCGTCCCAAACTCCTACTATCCAGGTAAAGCTCTGCATGTCCACTCTTTTCTGTCTCAAACTCAACATTTCTGTGCTTTTGTCACATCTGTGGCTTTGCTCTGCACAACTGAGCTTTATAGACCGCATCAAATCACAATTAGAGTTACTTTAACTCACATCTGTATGCTAACATAACACTAAACTTACAGAGAAGATATCTCATTCAAGAGTTTGGGGTCAGTACGATTTTATTTATTTATTTTTTAAATAAATGTGTATTTTTATTCAGTGTTATTATAGTTATAAAAACTACAAATCATCCAAACTTTTAACTAAAATAAAATATTAAAAGAATTTATTTATTTAAACTATTATTAAAAAAAACATTAAAACTAACATTTTCATTACTTGAAATAAAATTGCACTTGAAAGTAAATTTATATTTTTTTAAATATTTTCTTTTAGCTAGTTGTAATATTTCTACTATTAATTCAGTTAAACTTGATGTAGTAAAATAACTAAAACTGAAGTACAACTCAAAAGCAAATAAAAATTACAAAATCACAACAAAATTGAAAAATACCAGATATTTCAATTATCATAAAAGTTGTTAAAATTAAATAAACTTCAGCTGAAATCTATTAAACATGCTTAATGTTTTAGCTAGTTGCAATATTTCTCCTATTAATTTAGTTTAAATGTATGTACTAAAATAGATAAAACTGAAATAAATTCTAAAACAGTGTTACTTAAAAGTAAATTTTATATATATATATATATATATATATATATATATATATATATATATATATATATATATATATAATTATATAAACTGAAATACAAGTTAATAAAAAGCACATAAAAAATTACAAAAACACAACAAAATTCAAAAAGAAAAATAATTTCAATTATTCTAAAAATTTAAAAAAATAAAGTTTTACTTAAAATTAAATAAAAATCTAATGAAATATACTTAAAAAAAATCATTTTAAATTCTAAAAGGAGGTGTTACTTAATAGTAAATACAATAGTAATAATTATAATATAATATAATACAATATAAACTGAAATACAAGTTAATAAAAATCACATAAAAATCACAAAAACAACAAAATTTAAAAAAGAAAAATTAATTTCAGTTATTCTAAAAAAAAAAAAGTGTTACTTAAAATTAAATGAAATTTTAAATGAAATCATTTTAAATTTTTAATTCTAAAAAAGTGTTACTTAAAAGTAAATAAAATTGTAATAAATATAATAATAAAAATACATCCATATCTATCTATCTATCTATCTATCTATCATCTATATATATATATATATATATATATATATATATATATATATGAAATACAAGTTAATAAAAAGCACATAAAAATTACTAAAACACAACAAAATTAAAAAAGAAAAATTATTTCAGTTCTAAAAATTACAAAAAAACTGTTACTTAAAAGTAAATCAAATTCAACAGAAATATACTAAACAAACGGAAATGAAATAATACAAATAATAAAATAATAAAATTAATTTAAGTTATTCTAAAAATTAAAAAAAGTGTTACTTAAAATTAAATAAAATTTTAATGAAATCATTTTTAATTTTTAATTCTAAAAAAAGTTACTTAAAAACAATATTTGTATTTGTTATTTCAAAAACATTTCATTTTAGCTAGTTGCAATATTTCTCCTAGTAATTTAGTTAGCTCAAACTGAAATACAAGTTAATAAAAGGCGAATAAAAAAAAATAAATAAATAATAAAAATATTTAAGAATTTTTTCTATATTTTTGATCAAATAAATGCACGTAAAAAATCGTACCGACCTCAAAACACTCTACAGTCTTTTTCTGTGGTGTTAGATCATTTCCTGTGTGTATGTGAGCTGTTTAATGGACTGAAGCGCTTTTCTCTTCTCCGCAATCCTCCGCACGCCTTTGGGCCGCGAGCAGATCCCTTCGTGCCGACCGCGATCTTAGGTGAGCGAAGCCTCCTGTTTCTGTTTTCCACACATGACCACGTCCTGAGAAGAGCTTGTTTGTGTTGACGAGAGACAGACAGGAAGTAGATCTGACGCTTCCTCACATTCATACCTGCCTGCTTTTCTCTTCTGTGTGAGATTTGAGGGTTTATTCCTCCCCGAGCCGAGGCTTCACCCCATCCCATCCGCATTCGTCGTGTCGTGCGTGTGACGTCACGTATGTCTATGACCTCTCATGTGCATGGACAGATAATGTGGACCGGATGAGGGGGGAGTGACAGAGCGACCCATGGTCATTTCCATCAGTGTCTTCAGACGCCTTTAAAACACACTTTGTCTTTATTCAGTCAATTGAGTCTGTTTTTAGAACAAAAAAAATACAGCTCCAAAGCACTACTTGGGTTGAAGAAGTACATTTCCCATTCATTTATTTGAAAGACACACAAATGTGAGAATTAGTGAAGTAGGCGTTTTTTAAAAAACTTCTTTTTTTAGTCATAGTTCACCTAAAATTATTATTCTGTCATCATTTGCTCTTCCTTGTGTTGTTTCTTGAACATAAAAGATGAAGCTGTGAACTTAACAGCTTTGGACCCCATTGATTTTCATTGTATTATAAAAAAAAAAAAATCTAAATAAAATAAAATTTATCATAAACTATGTTATCATAAAAAAAAAATGTTACTTAAAATGAAATAAAATTTAAAAAAAAGCTAAAACTGAAATACAAGTTGATAAAAAGTGCATAAAAATTACAACATCACAACAAATTAAATATATATATATATTTCTGTCCATTACACAAATTAAAAAAAAAAATGTTGTTTAAAATGAAAAAAAAAGAAGCTAAATCTGGTCTACAAGCACATAAAAATTACAAAATTACAACAAAATTGAAAAATAAAAATAATTTCAGTTATAATACAAATTCTTAAAAGTGTTATTTGAAATAAAATTAAAAAATAGCTAAAACTGAACTACAAGTTAATAAAAAGTGCAAAAAATTACAAAATCACAACAAAATTGAAAAATAAAAATTATTTTAGTTATCATAAAAATAAAAAAGTGTTACTTAAAATGAAAAAAAAAAAAAACTTTTAAAAATAGCTAAATCCGAACTACAAGTTAATAAAAAGCACAACTTGGGTTTAAGAAGTACATTTCCCATTC
Organism: Cirrhinus molitorella; assembly: GCA_033026305.1. Lineage (NCBI taxonomy): Eukaryota > Metazoa > Chordata > Actinopteri > Cypriniformes > Cyprinidae > Cirrhinus > Cirrhinus molitorella. Next base: position 31,940,748 of record CM065140.1, on the reverse strand, counting down.
ATTTATTTGAAAGACACACAAATGTGAGAATTAGTGAAGTAGGCGTTTTTTAAAAAACTTCTTTTTTTAGTCATAGTTCACCTAAAATTATTATTCTGTCGTCATTTGCTCTTCCTTGTGTTGTTTCTTTCTTCTGTGGAACATAAAAGATGAAGTTGTGAACTTAACAGCTTTGGACCCCATTGATTTTCATTGTATTATAAAAAAAAAAATCTAAATAAAATAAAATTTATCATAAACTATGTTATCATAAAAAAAAAATGTTACTTAAAATGAAATAAAATTTAAAAAAATGCTAAAACTGAAATACAAGTTGATAAAAAGTGCATAAAAATTACAACATCACAACAAATTAAATATATATATATATTTCTGTCCATTACACAAATTTAAAAAAAAAAAATGTTGTTTAAAACGAAAAAAAAGAAGCTAAATCTGGTCTACAAGTTGATAAAAAGCACATAAAAATTACAAAATTACAACAAAATTGAAAAATAAAAATAATTTCAGTTATAATACAAATTCTTAAAAGTGTTACTTGAAATAAAATTTAAAAATAGCTAAAACTGAACTACAAGTTAATAAAAAGTGCAAAAAATTACAAAATCACAACAAAATTGAAAAATAAAAATTATTTTAGTTATCATAAAAATAAAAAAGTGTTACTTAAAATGAAAAAAAAAAAACTTTTAAAAATAGCTAAATCCGAACTACAAGTTAATAAAAAGCACAACTTGGGTTTAAGAAGTACATTTTGAAAGACACACAAATGTGAGAATTAGTGAAGTAGTCATTCCTTAAAAAACTTCTTTTTTTAGTCATAGTTCAACTAAAATTATTATTCTGTCGTCATTTGCTCTTCCTTGTGTTGTTTCTTTCTTCTGTGGAACATAAAAGAAGATATTGTGAACTTAACAGCTTTGGACCCCATTGATTTTCATTGTATTATAAAAAAAAAAAAATCTAAATAAAATAAAATTTATCATAAACTATGTTATCATAAAAAAAAAATGTTACTTAAAATGAAATAAAATTTTAACAAATGCTAAAACTGAAATACAAGTTGATAAAAAGTGCATAAAAATTACAACATCACAACAAATTAAATATATATATATATATATATATTTCTGTCCATTACACAAATTAAAAAAAAAAAATGTTGTTTAAAATGAAAAAAAAAGAAGCTAAATCTGGTCTACAAGTTGATAAAAAGCACATAAAAATTACAAAATTACAACAAAATTGAAAAATAAAAATAATTTCAGTTATAATACAAATTCTTAAAAGTGTTACTTGAAATAAAATTTAAAAATAGCTAAAACTGAACTACAAGTTAATAAAAAGTGCAAAAAATTACAAAATCACAACAAAATTGAAAAATAAAAATTATTTCAGTTATCATAAAAATAAAAAAGTGTTACTTAAAATGAAAAAAAAAAAACTTTTAAAAATAGCTAAATCCGAACTACAAGTTAATAAAAAGCACAACTTGGGTTTAAGAAGTACATTTTGAAAGACACACAAATGTGAGAATTAGTGAAGTAGTCGTTCCTTAAAAAACTTCTTTTTTTAGTCATAGTTCACCTAAAATTATTATTCTGTCATCATTTGCTCTTCCTTGTGTTGTTTCTTTCTTCTGTGGAACATAAAAGAAGATATTGTGAACTTAACAGCTTTGGACCCCGTTGACTTTCAGTGTATCATAAAAAAATAAAAAATAAATAGTGTTAATTAAAATAAAAAAAAAATGAAAAAAAAAGTGTTACTTAAAATAAAATAAAATAAAATAAAATAGCTGAATCTGAACTGCAAGTTAATAAAAAGCACATAAAAATTACAAAATAATTGAAAAATAAAAATTATTTCTAAAAAAAAAGTGTTACTTAAAATGAAATTAAAAAAAGTTGTTAAAAAGCGCATCAAAATTACAAAATCAAAACAAAATAAAAGAAGTGTTGCTTAAAATGAAATAAAATTTAAAAAATGGCTAAAACTGAACTACAAGTTAATAAAAAATCACAACAAAATTGAAAAATAAAATGTATTTATTTTCAACTTTATTAACTAGAGAAGTTAATAAGAAGGAAGACCGGATGAGGGGGGAGTGACAGAGCGACCCATGGTCATTTCCATCAGTGTCTTCAGACGCGTTTAAAACACACTTTGTCTTTATTCAGTCAATTGAGTCTGTTTTTAGAACAAAAAAAATACAGCTCCAAAGCACTACTTGGGTTGAAGAAGTACATTTCCCATTCATTTATTTGAAAGACACACAAATGTGAGAATTAGTGAAGTAGGCGTTCCTTAAAAAACATATTTTTTTTTGGTGATAGTTCACCTAAAATTATTATTCTGTCGTCATTTGCTCTTCCTTGTGTTGTTTCTTTCTTCTGTGGAACACAAAAGATGAAGTTGTGATCTTAACAACTTTGGACCCCATTGACTTTCATTGTATTATAAAAAAAAGTCTAAATAAAATAAACTTCAACTATCAGTTAACATAAAAATTCTGAAAAAAGTGTTACTTAAAATAAATAAAATAAATAAATAAAAAAATGCTAAAGCTGAAATACAAATTAATAAAAAGCACATAAAAATTGCAAAATCACAAATAAATTGAAAAATACAATTATTTCAGCTGTCATACAAATTCTAAAAAAGTGTTGTTTAAAATTAAATAAAATAAAAAAAGCTAAATCTCAACTACAAGTTGATAAAGTGCATAAAAATTACAAAATCACAACAAAATTGAAATATAATACAAATTTATAAAAAAGTGTTACTTGAAATAAAATTTAAAAATAGCTAAAACTGAACTACAAGTTAATAAAAAGCACATAAAAAATACACAATCACAACAAAATTGAAAAATAAAAATAACTTCAGTTATCATACAAATTCTAAAAAAGTGTTACTTAAAATAAAATTTAAAAATGGCTAAAACGGAAATGCAAGTTAACAAAAAGCACATAAAAATTGCAAAATCACAACAAAATTGAAAAATAAAAATGATTTCAGTTATCAAACAAATTCTAAAAAATGTTACTTAAATAAAATAAATAATATAGTTATAACTGTACTGCAAGTTATTAAAAAGTGCATAAAAATTACAAAAACACAACAAAATTGAAAAATAAAAATAAGAAAAAGTTTTATAAAATAAAATCAAATTCAACTAAAATCTACCAAACACACTGAAAACACACACACACACACACACATATATATATATATATATATATATATATATATATATATTAGCTAGTTGCAATATTTATCCTATTAATTTAGTTTAACCTGATGTACAAAAATAGCTAAAACTGAAATACAAGTTAATAAAAAGCTCATAAATCACAACAAAATTGAAAAATAAAAAATATTTAAGTTATAAAAATTTCTAAAAATCTAAAAAACATTCATTTTGAGCAATATTTCTCAAAATTACAAAAACACAACAAAATTGAAAAGGAAAAATAATTTCAGTTATCATACAAATTCTAAAAAAAGGTGTTACTTAAAATTAAATAAACTTAAACTGAAATCTACTAAACATACTAAAATAAAATATAATTGAATATATATATATATATATATATATATATATATATATATATATATATATATATATAATTTATTATATATAATTTATTTTTGCTAGTTGCAATATTGCTACTATTAATTTAGTTAATTTAATTTAGTTAACCTGATGTACAAAGATAGCTAAAACTGAAATACAAGTTAATAAGAAAAGCAAATAAAAATGACAAAAACACAACAAAATTGAAAAATAATAAATATTTCAGTTATCATAAAAAGAAGATATTGTGAATCCAACAGCTTTGGACCCCATTGACTTTCATTGTACTCAAAAAAAAAAAAAAAAAGGCTTATCTTACTTAGAATTTAAAAAAAAAAAAGCTAATTAGTGATTAGTTCTAAATAGTTTTAAAAAGTTTAACAAAATATTTGGAAAATAACAATGACTTTTTAACCTTAATTTAACCTTGATCCATGAAATAATGTTGAAGAAATGTAAGTTGTTGTTGTTTAAACATTGGGAAAAATTAATAATAAATGTTTGTGAGGTGAACAAAATGAGTACAGCTCAACATTGAAATTTTAACAAGATCTGTAGGAAAATTAAAATGTTGAAACAATGTTTCAGAGTCATTGTTGATTTGATTAAAAGACACAAGAATGCATACTAACATGGAAATTAATGAAGTAGTCATTCCATAAAACACTTCTTTTTTAGAAATAGTTCACTTAAAATTATCACAGAGTCAACATTAAAAGAAGACATTGTGAACCTAACAGCTTTGGACCTCATTGACTTTCATTGTATGGACAAAAAAAAAGATGTTTCAAAATATCTTCTTTTGTGTTGCAAAGAAAGAGAGTGAGAAAATAATAACAGAATAATGGCTATTTTTTGATGTGAACTATCCCTTTAAATGATTTTAGGTAAAAACTAGCTAACTAATTTCAGGATTACATTATTTACTCTGCAAAAAATGCTTTTCTTACTTAGATTTTTTCTTGTTTTTAGCCAAAATATCTAAAAATTCCTTAATCAAGAAGGATTTTCTTGATTTAAGTAAAAATTGTTGTCTTGTCTTCAGAAAAAATAAGTCGCAATTAAGTCAATTATTGAATTGAGTCAATTATTTTGCTTACCCCATTGGCAGATTATTTTACTTGTTTCAAGCAAAAACTCACTTAATTTTAAACGTATTTTTTCTGAAAACAAGACAATAATTTTACTTGTCTAGAAAATTCTTCTTGATTTAAGAATTTTTGGTTATTTTGGCTGAAAACAAGACAAAAAATCTAGTGTTAAATGCTTGGAAAAAGGTCAAACATTGAAACGACTTTTTGATTTGATCTGAAAAAACCTTGATTCATGACATTTATTCATAAATGTGGATAAAAAAATGCAAGTTTTTTATCCTTGCTGAATAAAAGTCTTAATTTATTTAAAAGAGAGAAAAAATAAAAATCACTGACCCCAAACTTTGAACGAGGTGCTTTTTTTGTTACAAAAGTTTTCTAATTTAAATAAACGCTGTTCCTTTTAATGTTTTATTCATCAAAGAATGCTGAAAAAAGTCAAATTGTTTTCAACACTGATAATAAATCAGTATATTAGAATGATTTCTGAAGGATCATGTGACACTGAAGACTGGAGTAATGATGCTGGAAATTCAGCTTTACATCACAGAAATAAATTATATTTTAATGTGTATTAAAACCAAAAACCACAATTTTAAATTGCATTAACATTTCAGAATATTACAGTTTTTTTCCTGTATTTTTAATCGAATCAGCTTTGAGCAGAAAAGCCTTTAAAAAGCAAAATTAAAAGGAACAGCATTTATTTAAAATAGACCTAATTTAAAGTTTGGGGTCCGTGATTTTTTTTTATTTCTCTCTTTGAAATAAACTAAGACTTTTATTCAGCAAGGATGTGTACATACATTTTCAGAAAATATTTCTGTTTTATATAAATGCTGTTCTTTCTAACTTTTTGTTCATCAAAGAATGCTGAAAAAAGTAAAAAAAAAAAAAAAAAAAAATAAAAATAAAATTAACACTGATAATAAATCAGTATATTAGAATGATTTCTGAAGGATCATGTGACACTGAAGACTGGAGTAATGATGCTGAAAATTCAGCTTTGCATCACAAGAATAAATTCAATTTTAAAGTGTATTAAAACGAAAACCACAATTTTAAATTGCATTAATATTTCAGAATATTACAGTTTTCTCTCTCTCTCTCTCTCTCTCTATATATATATAATATTACAGTTTTTTCTGTAAAATACTGAAAATAAATTCAATTTTAAAGTGTATTAAAATATAAAACCACTATTTTAAATTGTATTAACATTTCAGAATATTACAGTTTTTTCAGTATTTTTAATCAAAGCAGCTTTGAGCAGAGAAGCCTTTAAAATAATTTCAAAATGAAAAGGAACAGCGTTTATTTAAAATAGAAAACTTTTGTAACAAAAAAAAAGCACCTTGTTCAAAGTTTGGGGTCAGTGATTTTTTTCTTTTTTATTTCTCTCTTTGAAATAAATTAAGACTTTCTTTATTTTATATAAATGCTGTACTTTTTAACGTTTTTTTAAGGAACAGCGTTTATTTAAAATAGACCTCCTTCAAAGTTTGGGTTCAGTGATTTTTTTAATTTCTCTCTTTGAAATAAATTTCTATTTCTATTTTATATAAATGCTGTTTTTTCTAACTTTTTATTCATCAAAGAATCCTGAAAAAAGTATCACAGGTTCCAAAAAAATATTAAGCAGCACAACTGTTTTGTTTAAATTTTATTGTTTTAATTCTAAATTTTAATTCAGTTTTAGTCATCTGAATTGTTTTTAGTTTTAAGTTTTAGTCGACTAAAATCGATTGGGTTTAGTCACAGTGCAAAATGAAAGTTTGATAGGTCTGGATGGATCTGAATGGGATTTTTTAAACGATTTACGACTGTTTCTATAGGCTACTTAAAAATGAAAACAAACCGCCAGCAGATGGCAGCAGTCATTGTGCTGTCACTGAATCATTTATGTAATCGATTCATTCGAAATGAAAGATTCAAAAACGAAACAGAATTGTGTTCGCTTGGAGAACGCAGCGAATGACTTTGTTTGAAAACATTTTCGTTGAATAAATACACCGCAATCAGACAATAGCGTTTCTGAAATGCAAGCCCTTATGTTTACTTTTGTATAAAACCCAAAATTAATTTCACATTTGCAAAAACTACCACTACACTGCAAAAAATACTTTTCTTACTTAGATTTTTAGTCTTGTTTCCAGAAAAAATATCTTAAAATTCTTAAATCAAGAAGGGTTTTCTAGACAAGTAAAAATGATTGTCTCGTTTTCAGACGAAACAAGTCAAAATTAAGTGAGTTTTTGCTTGAAACAAGCAAAACAATCTTATTAAACGAGTATTTTGCTTACCCCATTGGCAGATTATTTTGCTTGTTTCAAGCAAAAACACACTTAATTTTAACATCTTTTTTCTGGAAACGACAATGATTTTTACTCGTCCAGAAAACCCTCCTTGATTTAAGATTTTTTAGATATTTTGGCTGGAAACGAGACAAAAAATCTAGGTAAGAAAAGCATTTTTTGCAGTGTAGTCTTAGCTCATCGCACTGCAAAAAATGCTTTTCTTACTTAGATTTTTTGTCTCGTTTCCAGCCAAAATATCTAAAAAAAATCTTAAATCAAGGAGGATTTTCTAGACAAGTAACAATTATTGTCTTGTTTTCAGAAAAAAAAGTTAAAATTAAGTGAGTTTTTGCTTAAAACAAGCTAAATAATCTGCCAATGGGGTAAGAAAAATAATCTTATTTCAAGCTGAAAGACAGATTATTTTGCTCACCCCATTGGCAGATAATTTTGCTCGTTTCAAGCAAAAACTCACTTAATTTGAACATATTTTGTCTGAAAACAAGACAACAATTTTTGCTTGTGTAGAAAATCCTTCTTGATTTAAGAAGTTTTAGATATTTTAGCTGGAAACGAGACAAAAAATCAAAGTAAGAAAAGCGTTTTTTGCAGTGCACTGATTTGCGTTTTAATTCACGAGGCTCTCTAAACTGCACACTGAATCTGTTTTTGGTAACACTTTACAATAAGGTTCATTAGTTAAACATTAATGAATGTCTGGATGGATCTGAATGGGATTTTTACTGTACTTGGGGAACCCGAGCGTCGAGCAGGTTGAGATTCGGCCTCGTCTCATTCCTTCATTTCGACACGTCAGATGGTTCAGAGTGAGTCAGTCAGAAGCTCAGACAGTCTCTGGACTTCATGTGTAGCTGCTCTTGCTTCAACTATCTTGTTGCTTACACCCTTTTTCCTCTCTCTTCCTGTTTTCTTTCTTCACATTTAACCTGTTACGTATCCTCTTAAAAAGTGCCCATTAATGGTAAGTTGCCAATCGGCCCTGTGTTTTTTTTGGGGGTGACTGTCAGTGGGATCCGCTCCCCCCTCTCCCCTCAAACCGTGTCGCCTCTCTCTCGCATGGCCTTGTGTCGCATCTCGCCCTCCCATTAGCTAGCCGCCCTCTTCATACGTGTGCCGTTCATGTGACTCCACTCACCTGCATCCTCACATGTGCTTTCTTTTGGTCCCCAACCCTTTCGTGACGGTGCCGCATCCACACATCACCATTTCACCATTCGTGCGAGCTCATTTTGACATCGGGTAGCCAGTTTCTTTAGCTAGAACAGACGGCTTGGTTTTGTTTTTTGGTGTTTTTCACGTGTAAATGGTGCGGCGTTCTGTTTCTGCACATGTCCGGACTCACCTTTTTTGTCCTGTGCTCATCTCTTCATGTGATCGTCAACCAGTGCTCGAACTGAATCAAGCCCCCACTTTTTTTGAGTAATAATGATATTGCGAATAACACATAAATAACCTGCAGTTCATCAAATAATGCTGTAAAAAATAAAAAATTAACACTGATAATATGATAAATGAATAAATCTGTATATTAGAATCATTTCTGAAGGATCATGTGACACTGAAGACTGGAGTAATGATGCTGAAAATTCAGCTTTGCATCAAAGGAATAAATTCTATTTTAAAGTATATTAAAACCGAAAACCACAATTTTAAATTGCATTAACATTTCAGAATATTACAGTTTATATATATATATATTAGGGCTGTCAAGCGATTAATCGCGATTAATCGCATCCAAAATAAAAGTTTATGTTTACATACTATATGCGTGTTTACTCTGTATATTCATTGTGTATATATAAAAACACACACATACATGTATATAATTAAAAACACATTTATATGTATATATATTTACACCTGTATACAATTTAGATTATAAATAAATAGAAATATTTTATGTATAAATCTAAAATATTTTTCCTGAATATATACATGAATGTGCTTGTATTTATATATACATAATAAATATACACAGTACACCGACATATAGTGTGTAAACATAAACTTTTATTTTGGATGTGATTAATCGTGATTAATCGTTTGACAGCCCTAATATATATATATATATATATATATATATAATATTACAGTTTTTTTCTGTAAAATACTGAAAATTCAGCTTTGCATCAAAGGAATAAATTCAATTTTAAAGTGCATCAAAACCAAAAAACACAATTTTAAATTGCATTAACTTTTCATATATAATATTAGTGATGACTTCGCTGCTGACCTTTGTTGATCTAATACATCAGTACACTGCAAAATACTTTTCTTACTTAGATTTTTTTGTCTTGTTTACAGCCAAAATATCCACAAAAAAAATCTTAAATGAAGTAAATAATTATTTTTTTGTTTTCAGAAAAAAACAAGTCAAAATAAGTGACTTTTTAAATAATCTGCCAATGGTGTAAGCAAAAAAATCTTATTTCAAACAGAAAACAAGATAATTTAGCTTACCCCATTTGGGAGATTATTTTGCTTGTTTCAAGCTAAAACACTTAAATTTAAAAGAATTTTTACTTTTCTAGAAAAACCTTCTTGATTTAAGAAATATATATTATAAATATATTATTAAGAGATATTTTGGCTAGAAACAAGGCAAAAAAAAAAAAAAGAAAAGCATCTTTTGCAGTGTACCAATAAGCAAAACTTACTTTAGATTAACTAAAATTTGTGTTTTTTTTCTCATTGCTGAAAAGTGTTGAACTTTCTTTAACTACAATTTCACTGTGAAGACGGGAATTTATTTTTCCTTTAGCCTTATTCACTTCATTTCATTTTGGTGTGAAAGGGCTTTTACATTTGCTAAGAATAAATCTTTTTATATTAAAAACAAACAAGCAAGCCCTGCCCAGATTTAAAAAGTAACGCAAAAGTAATGTAACGCATTACTTTCCATAAAAAGTAACTAAGTAACGGAATTAGTTACTTTTTTAGGGAGTAACGTAATATTGTAACGCATTACTTTCCATAAAAAGTAACTAAGTAACGGAATTAGTGACTTTTTTAGGGAGTAACGCAATATTGTAACACATTACTTTCCATAAAAAGTAACTAAGTAACGTAAATAGTTACTTTAACGCAATAATGTAAGGCATTACTTTCCATAAAAAGTAACTAAGTAACGGAATTAGTGACTTTTTTAGGGAGTAACGCAACATTGTAACACATTACTTTCCATAAAAAGTAACTAAGTAACGTAAATAGTTACTTTAACGCAATAATGTAACGCATTACTTTCCATAAAAAGTAACTAAGTAACGTAAATAGTTACTTTAACGCAATAATGTAAGGCATTACTTTCCATAAAAAGTAACTAAGTACCGTAATTATTGACTTTTTTTAGGGAGTAACGCAACATTGTAACGCATTACTTTCCATAAAAAGTAACTAAGTAACGGAATTAGTTACTTTTTTAGGGAGTAACGCAACATTGTAACGCATTACTTTCCATAAAAAGTAACTAAGTAACGTAAATAGTTACTTTAACACAATAATGTAACGCATTACTTTCCATAAAAAGTAACTAAGTACCGTAATTATTGACTTTTTTTAGGGAGTAACGCAACATTGTAACGCATTACTTTCCATAAAAAGTAACTAAGTAACGGAATTAGTTACTTTTTTAGGGAGTAACGCAACATTGTAACGCATTACTTTCCATAAAAAGTAACTAAGTAACGTAAATAGTTACTTTAACACAATAATGTAACGCATTACTTTCCATAAAAAGTAACTAAGTACCGTAATTATTGACTTTTTTTAGGGAGTAACGCAACATTGTAACGCATTACTTTCCATAAAAAGTAACTAAGTAACGGAATTAGTTACTTTTTTAGGGAGTAACGCAACATTGTAACGCATTACTTTCCATAAAAAGTAACTAAGTAACGTAAATAGTTACTTTAACACAATAATGTAACGCATTACTTTCCATAAAAAGTAACTAAGTACCGTAATTAGTGACTTTTTTAGGGAGTAACGCAACATTGTAATGCATTACTTTTAAAAGTAACTTTCCCCAACACTGTTAACATATATAGAAGGTGCACAGTGTCATTCACACAAACGCTAAACACCATCATGATAACACACATGAAACCGAAATAATGCAATAAACATTCATTTAACAACATTAGATGTAACATACAACCCTAATGTACAAAACTGCTGAAGAAAGAGTTATTTCAACAAAAACACATCCAATTTTGAAAAATGTAACGCAGGGAATTCTGGGAATGTCACGGTTATTCACTGTACATTTTACAGTATTTTACCGTTAACCATTTAATAGTTTTTTACTGTAAAATTTTTAACAGTGTATTTTTTTTACTTCTTATGGGGGGTCCTGGATCCGATTCGAGCACTGTCTTCAACCTACTGCTCATCCGTTCCTTTGCGGCTTTCCTCTGCGTTTGCTGACCGCTTTCCCCTTGCTTTTCTCCCCATCAGACGAGAACCACACCATGAACAGCGAGACCAGCAGCCTGGTGCAGTCGCACACTCACTCCTACAAGAAGCGCGAGGCCGTGGACGTCCCCTACCAGACGGGACAGCTTCATCCGGCCATCCGCGTGGCCGATCTCCTTCAGCACATCACGCAGATGAAGTGCGCCGAGGGCTACGGCTTCAAAGAGGAATACGAGGTGCGTCCTTTTCGCTTGACTTGCCTTTAGTTTGCTCTTGACCTCATTTGTTTCGTCACACGTTTGTATGTCACTGCATGCGGTTTGCATGGGGAAAGTTACTCCCTATAATTGCGTCACTTAGTTACTTTTTATGGAAAGTTTCAGAATCAGAATAAGAGCTTTATTGCCAAGTTTTTTTTTGTTTTTGTGTCATTCGCTTCCAGCACACAGAAACAACAAAAACACACAGGGGAAGAAACCGTTCTTGTGCCTGGTTGTCCTGGTATTTCCGGCTCTGTAGTGCTGTAGTGCAAATAATGCGTTATGTTACTTTTGCGTTGCTTTTTAAATCTTGGAGAGGCTTACTTGTTTGTTTTATAATGTAAAAAGTTATATTTTTAGCCAATTCAATAGCCCTAATAGCCTCAGGTCGAAGGAAAAGTAAATTCACTTCTGTACAGTAGAGCGCAGGAGAGTTGCTCTTTAGGCACAAATGTTTATTTTTAACACGTCAATTTTGCTTATTAGCATGATTCAACTGGATCTTCAAAGCTCAGCAGCAAAGACATTGGTTAATAAAATGGGGTTAAATACACAAAGGATATTTGCGAACCCTGGAAAGCAAAACCAGTCGTAAGGGTGAGTTTTTGGAAATCTGAAAGCTGAATAAATAAGTTTTCCTTTGATGTACGGTTTGTTAGGATATTAATAGGACAATATTTGGCTGAGATGCAACTATTTGTTAAATCTAATATTGAGAAATTGCCTTTAAATTTGTCCAAATAAACTTTTTAGCAATGCATATTAGGTTTTGATATATTTACGGTAGGAAATTTACAAAATATCTTTAATAGAACATGATCTTAATATCCTAATGATTTTTGGCATAAAAGAAAAATGTATAATTTTGACCTATACAATGTATTTTTGGTGTTTGTTACAAATATACTTGTGCTGCTTACGACTGGTTTTATGTTATTTAACATATTTAATTATTGCACATATGCGTCATATTGTAAGTTTGCATTTCACTGTCTTAATTAACTTTGTGGAATACTAAATCTTTTTTTTTTGTTTTTGTTTTTTTGCAAGTAAGATTAATTAATGCATGTTCAAATTTGGTCCAGAAAAACAGTAAATTCACGTTTACACAATGCACACAATGCCTCTTCTAATTTCTCTCCACATGGGGACAGGAGACTTGTCAGTCAATAAATGTTTATTTGAAAAACTAACTTATGAAGCAAAATGACGTTGAAATGTTTTCTAACAATGAAGTGAGTTTATGCTTAAAACGGGAAAATAATCTTAATTCAAAGGGAAAACTATTATTTTTCTGACCCCATTGGCAGATTCTTTTTCTTTTTCAAATATAAACAGACTTAATTTTTATACATTTTTCAGAAAACGAGTCTTAGTGTCTTAAGTCATTTTGCTTTTCAAGTAAATGTATCTTGATTTAAGAAATATTTTTTGTGTTGTATTTCAGTACAAGTATCTAAGTATTATTAAATTAAGAAATAGTTGCTTGAGAATTAAAATGGCTTAAGATGCTAAGTCTTGTTTTCTGAAAATGAAGTGAGTTTATGCTTAAAACAAGAACAAATAAAACTGAATTCAAAGGCAAAACAAGATAATTTTTCTGACCCCATTGGCAGATATTTTTTCTTAAGCATAAACTGACTTAAAACAAGACTTAAGTCATTTTGCTTCACATGTAAATGTTTCTTATTTTTAAGTGTTTAAATAGTTTTTTGTGTTGTTTTCCAGTACAAGTATCTAAATATTCTTAAATTAAGGAATATTTGCTTAAATTAAAATTATGCTTAAAACAATATCAAATTAACTGAATTCAAAGGCAAAACTAAACAATTTTCCTGACCCCATTGGCAGATATTTTTTCTTAAAACAAGACTTAAGTCATTTTGCTTCACAAGTAAATGTTTAAAAATGTTTAAATAGTAGTTTGTTGTTTTCCAGTACAAGTATCTAAATGTTCTTAAATTAAGAAATATTTGTTTGAAAATTAAAATGACTTAAGATGCTCAGTCTTGTTTGAATAACCCGATTTAAAACAAGACTTAATTCATTTTTCTTTTCAAGTAAATGTATCTTGATTAAAATAGTATTTTATCTTGTTTTTCAGTACAAGTATCTAGATATTCTTAAATTAAGAAATATTTGCTTGAAATTTAAAATTCCTTAAGATACTAAGTCTTGTTTTCATAAACTGACTTAAATCAAGACTTAAGTCATTTTTCTTTTCAAGTAAATGTATATTGATTTAAGAATGTTTAAATAGTATTTTATCTTGTTTTCCAGTACAAATATCTAAATATTTTAAATTAAGAAATATTTGCTTGAGAATTAGAATGACTTAAGATGCTAAGTCTTGTTTTCTGAAAATGAAGAGACTTAATGCTTAAAACAAGAACAAATTAATTTAATTCTGACCCCATTGGCAGATATTTTTCTCAAGCATAAACTGACTTAAAACAAGACTTAAGACATTTTGCTTCACAAGTAAATGTTAAAAAAAAGGTTTAAATGTTTTTTTTTTGTGTTGTTTTCCAGTACAAGTATCTAAATATTCTCAAATTAAGAAATGTTTGCTTGAGATGTTTTTTCTGTTTTCATTTTAATTTCAAAAAAAGTTTTTGTAATTTGGTCTTTTTTTTTTTTCTTTGGCATTTATTACTTTTTATTTATTCATTAATTATTATGAAATAAAAATGAAAAAGGTAAAGGTGACTTTATCTCACAATTCAGACTTTTTTTTTTTTTTTTTTTTTTTTGCTTCTGGATTAGAATTAAAAAATGAAAATAAAAATCTCCCAATTTTTGACTTTATATCTCAATTCTGACTTTTTGGGAAAAAATTATATCACTGAAAACAATTCTAATAAATTTGAACAAAATTTCTAATTTTGAAAATCTAAAAAAAATCCAAATAAAACAATACTAATAAAATAGTTTTCTGTCCCCATTGGCAGATTTTTTTCTTAAGCATAAACTAATTTAAAACAAGACTTAAGTCATTTTGCTTCACAAGTAAATGCATCTTGTTTTAAGAATGTTTAAATAGTATTTAGTTGTTTTCCAGTACAAGTATCTAAATATTCTTAAATTAAGAAATATTTGCTTATATTAAAATTACTTAAGATGCTAAGTCCTGTTTTCTGAAAATGAAGTGAGATATTTTTCTTAAGCATAAACTGACCTAAAACCAGACTTAAGTCATTTTGCTTTACAAGTAAATGTTTCTTTGTTTTTAAAAATGTTGGTTTTTTGTGTTGTTTTCCAGTACAAGTATCTAAATATTCTCAAATTTAGAAATATTTGCTTGAGATTTTTTTATTTAATTTCAATTTTTTTGTAATTTGGCTGTTTTTTTTGTTTTGTTTTGTTTTTTGACATTTATTACTTTTATTTATTTATTAATTATTATGAAATAAAAATGAAAAAGGTAATGCTGACTTTTTATCTCACAATTCAGACTTTTTTTTTTTTTTTTTGCTTCTGCATTGGAATTAAAAAATGAAAATAAAAATCTCCAAATTTTTGACTTTATATCTCAATTCTGACTTCTCTGAAAGAAATGCTTATATTTACATTAAAATGACTTAAGATGCTAAGTCCTGTTTTCTGAAAATGAAGTGAGTTATTTTTCTTAAGCATAAACTGACTTAAAACCAGACTTAAGTCATTTTGCTTCACAAGTAAATGTATCTTGATTGAAGAATTTTGATTTTGTCTAGGTTTCCGTCACAAATATTTAATAATTCTTAAATCAAGATATTCTCTTAAGCAGCAAAACTACTTGAGATAAAATTAAATCTTTATAGTTAGAAAAATGCAGTTTTTCTGACGCCGTCAGCAGATATTTGTTGTTGTTTTAAGCATAAACTGACATCATCTAGATCATAATTTTATGCTTCTAAAATAAACATTTCTTGATTTATGAATGTTTAGATATTTCTACTGGAAAACAAGACAAAAAACCCTGAGGAGGAGCATTTTTCGCAGTGGTTTTCTCCATGAGCTCATCTCCAGTTTTGTTGAATCCCGTTGAGCGCACAAGGTTTAGCTTTCTGTTTCACCAACGACAGACAGATTTGTGCGATGGTTCGTTTGTTAACGAGAGACGTGGGCAGCGTTAAAACCGCTCTGTGTTTGTGCATCCTCTCACTCGCCACCATAACCTCAGCGCTTTATCCTTCGCATCTGAATGAAATAAATATTTGAGCCAGACGCCCGTCGGGTTAGGAGCCGCCCCGAGGGCTCGATTCATTATGGATAAAGATGTTTTTCAGAGTTCAGGTAGACGTCGACTTCAGCTCTCACTCCCTGTCCCTTCCTCCATGTGAAAGTTGCTTGTCTTGACTGTGTTTCTCTCCTCCATGTTGAATAAGCACAGCGATGACCAACACTAAAATATGCCCTTATCTTTCCTTTTGCTTCTTGTTATTCCGTACATTAACTTTGGAAAAGATAAACGAGGTAAGCAGCCCTTTTTGGATATATGTCAGATGTTTTAGTTGCTTGTTAGTTGCTAATATTGACTTGTTCGCTCCCGATTGTCCTGTAGTTTGTCCTCAGTAAGTCCTTCCTTAGCAGCTGTCCACGGCCGCATTATTATCACAGAGCGTTTTGTTCTTTTTCTA
The DNA here is from genome assembly GCA_033026305.1 of Cirrhinus molitorella. NCBI lineage: Eukaryota > Metazoa > Chordata > Actinopteri > Cypriniformes > Cyprinidae > Cirrhinus > Cirrhinus molitorella. The sequence goes on along the minus strand of CM065140.1, from coordinate 31,924,461 downwards.
ATGTAAGTCTATTAAGGTTCTGTGTGTTTTGATTGTTTGTGTAAATTTTGCATTTAAATTTTGCAAAAATGGTCGCTTGTAATACTCAGAGATGGGTATTTTTATTTTTTTCTGTATCTTTAAGTCATTCATGTGTCATTTTTATTATAAAAAGAAGTGTTTGGTCAGAGTTACTATAGGAAAAAAAATCTAAATTAAAGTAATAGCATAAGAAAAAAATGTTACTTGAAATAAAGTTCATTTAAAAAAAAAAAAAGTAAAAATCTATATTATTATCAGGTAATTTTTTTTGCATTCTGAATTTATTAGAATTTTTATTTATTTAGAATTTCTAATTTGTTTTTACATTTTAATGTACATTTACATTTATTCTTGATTTAAGAATATTTTAGATTTACAATTTTGTTTGATTGTGATTTAAACTCAGAATTGAAAAGAAGAAAAAAGTCAGAATTGAGATATAAAAGATTTTTATTTTTGTTTTTATTTCCATTGTAAGAAAAAAGATAAAAGTCTGAATTGTGAGATATTTACCTCACAAATACTTACATAATATTTAATTAAAGAAATAAAAAAGTGATCTCTACTTTTTATTTTTATTTGCAATTAATTTTTTTTTTTTTTTTTTAGAATTTATTGGAATTTTTTTGTTGTTTATTTAGAACTTTTAGAATTTCTAAGTTAGAAGGTGTTAAAATTTACATCTATGTTTATGAATTTAAATTTATTCTTGATTTAAGAATATTTTAGATTTGTATTAAATAGTTTTAGAATGTTTTCAGCGATTTAAACTAAGAATTGAAAAGAAGAAAAGTCAGAATTGCAATATAAAAAATAAAACATTTAAAGATTTTTATTTTCATTTTTAATTCCATGGTAGAAACCAAAAAAAAAAAGAAAGAAAGAAAGACAAAAGTCTGAATTGTGAGATATTTACCTCACAAATGCTTCCATAATTTTTAATTAAAGAAATAAAAAGAGTGCTTTCAACTTATCTTACTTTTTTTTTGTAGAAAAAAAAATGATTGGAATTTTTATTTTTGTTTATTTAGAACTTTTAGAATTTCTAAATTAGAAATTGTTAAAATGTACATTTATGTTTATGAATTAAAATGTATTCTTGATTTAAGAATATTTTAGATTTTTATTCAAATTTATTAGAATTGTTTCAATGATTTAAACTCAGAATTGAAAAGAAGAAAAGTCAGAATTAAAATATAAAAAGTAAAAAAAAAAATATTTTAATTTTTAATTCTATAGTAAACACAAAAAACCCAGAAAAAAGTCTGAATTTATATCACAAATACTTCCATAAGAAAGTTTTTTTCTAATAACAGTCAGAATAGAGATATAAATATTCCAAAATTTTGAAATTGTTATTTACATTTTTTAAATCCAATTTATACTCAATTGTGAGATATTTCTATCACAGATACTTCCATAATATTTATTAAAGAAATAAAAACAAGGTGATTTCAACTTTTTATCTCATAATATACAAAAACTTTTACATTAGAATGAAAACATAAAATAAAAACTAATTTAACACTGATTCTAAATTTCAGTCTTTACATTTTAGTTTAATATATTTATATTTCTTCAGAGAAACAATGTCATATTTAATCCCAAACCATTGCAATAATGTTTGTATTATTATATTTTTTTAATTATAATTTAGTTTTATAATATACATTTTGTTCAAATTTATTAGAAGTTTTTCAGCGATATAAAAAAAAAATTCTGAGAAGTCAGAATTGACATATAAAGTCAAAAATTTTTGATTTTTGTTTAAATTTTTGTTTCCAATGCAGAAGCCAAAAAAAGTCTGAATTGTGAGATTTAAAAAATCCATTACCTTTTTAATTTTTATTAAAAAATGTAAAAATTTAAAAACTAATTTAACTTTTTTTTTTTCTTCAGTTTTAAGTCTCTACATTTTAAAATTTAAAAAAATTGTGATTTTTTTTTTTTTAATTCCAAAGGGGGAAAAAAGTGAATTGTGAGATAATAAAATCACCATTACCTTTTTCATTTTAATTTCATAATAAATAAATAAATAAAAAAAAGTAATAAATGGCGACCAAAAAAACGACCAAATTACAAAAAACTTTAAAATTAAAATGAAAACAGATTTTTTTTTTTTTTAAATAACTTAGCACTGATTCTTTTTCAGTTTTAAGTCTCTACATTTTAAAATGTAATTTTTGTTTTAGATTTTTATTTTCATGTTTTAATTCCAAAGGGGGAAAAAAGTCTTAATTGTGAGATAAAAAAAAATCCCCATTACCTTTTTAATTTTAATTTCATAATAATTAAAAATAAATAAATAAATAAAAGTAATAAATGGTGACCAAAACAAAGACCAAATTACAAAAAAAATTTAAATTAAAATGAAAACAGAATTTTTTTTTTTAAATAACTTAACACTGATTCTTTTTCAGTTTTAAGTCTCTACATTTTAAAATGTATTTTTTTTTTTAGATTTTTATTTTCATTTTTTAATTCCAAAGGGGAAAAAAAAGTCTGAATTGTGAGATAAAAAAAAAAAAAATCCCCATTAACTTTTTAATTTTTATTTAATAATAATTAAAAAATAAATAAATAAAAGTAATAAATGGTGACCAAAAAAACGACCAAATTACAAAAAAACTTTAAAATTAAAATGAAAACAGAAAAAAAAAAAAAATAATAACAAAATAAAAAATTAACACTGATTCTTTTTCAGTTTTAAGCCTCTACATTTTAAAATTATTATTATTTTTTGAGATTTTTATTTTCATTTTTTAATTCCAAAGGGGGGAAAAAAGTCTGAATTGTGAGATGAAAAAAAAAACACCATTACCTTTTTAATTTTTATTTCATAATAATTAAAAATAAATAAATAAATAAATAAAAGTAATAAATGGCGACCAAAAAAATGACCAAATTGCAAAAAACTTTAAAATTAAAATGAAAAAAAAAAATAAAATAACTTAACACTGATTCTTTTTCAGTTTTAAGTCTCTACATTTTAAAATGTAATTTTTTTTTAGATTTTTATTTTCATTTTTTAATTCCAAAGGGCGGAAAAAAGTCTGAATTGTGAGATGAAAAAAAAAAACACCATTACCTTTTTAATTTTTATTTCATAATAGTTAAAAAATAAATAAACAGGCTTCCAAATATGTAAAAAAAAAAATAATAATTACATTTATTGCATGCTCAAATCACATTAAAATCTTCTGTTTGGTGAAGTTTATTTGTGGCTAAATGACCTTGTGGAGCAAACCGTAAAGCCTTACTGTTCGGCGTCAGACGTCACAGAGGTCCGGCTCGAGCCGTAATCCATCCACAAATACCTGGAGCATGCTGGGATGCATAACAATAAAGAGCAGCGGGGAATCTTCCAGCATGCATTATTGAGTCGGGCTTGATGCTTGTTTTATTCATGCGTGTTTTGACATCTTTCGGAGAGCCATCAGTTTCATTTCAGCGCTCTGTTTACTGGATTTGATCCGTGCTCCTCTCGTTCCGAACCGATCCGGATCCGTCTTTTAGCTTCGTGCCGCGCTTTTGGCTCCTGATTGCGGCCGTGCGTCTGATTGGCTGCGGTTTTGAGGCTCAGCCAATCGCGGAGAGTGGCCTAGAGGGACAGAAACAGCCTGGAGCTTCCTGCCAGCCATTTCTCCATCCGCTCCGTTCCAGTCGGCTCTGCTGCTTTATTTATTCAGCACCACATTTTTGTATTTCAAAAGATTATTTTTCCATCAAGCAAAGTCTAAAAATCATTATTCTCTGCCGTTTCGCTTCAGCGACTCTTAAAGGGACAGTACTGTCTTCATTTACTCACCCCTGTGTTATTTTAGAGTCACTGACATACTATTGTGGTTTTTCTGGATGTTTTGAATTGGGTTTTGTTTTTAGATTTTCTGTTTTCATTTACATTTTAGCTCAGTTTGACTTTTTTGTTTTTGTTAAACGTGAAATACATTTTAAATTTTAGTTTTAGATATTTTAGTAGGCCTACTTCAAGTAAATGAAAATGACAAATGCTGCCTTGGAAAATTACTTTTCGTTTTTTTTTTTTTTTTAGTTTCTATTAAGTTTTAGTTTTGTTTATTTCGTTGTAGTTATCTTAGTAAATGCTTGCTATTTATATTTAATTTATTTCACTTAATGTTCATTTTATGTTTATTTTGTATTTTTTAATTGTATTTTTTTATTATGTTTTTATTACATTTATTTTATTATATTTATACATTTATTTCTTTATAGTTTATTTATTCTAGTTCATGTTTATTTTGTTTTTTTATTTTTAGAGTTTATTTCAGTTAATATTTATTTTCTATTAAGTTTTTATTTAAATGTTTTTAGGTTAATTTATTTGTTAATCTTTTTATTTTGTTGATTTTATTTTTATTGTTTAGGTTTTTACTATTTAAGTTTTTAATTTTTTAGAGTGAATTTATTTTTATTTCAGTTCATGTTTATCATTTAATTTTATTGAAAAGATAAAATGTTATACTTTATTTCAGTTAATGTTATTTTTTTATTTAGGTTTTGATTTAAATATCAAAACCTAAATAAAGTTAATTTTTAAGTTAATTCATTTTGTTTTATTATATTTTTATTATTTAGGTTTTTATTTTATTTGAATGTTTAATTTTGTATAGTTTATTTATTCTGGTTAATGTTTATTTTGTTTATTTAAGTTTTTATTTTTTTAGAGTAAATTTATTTCAGTTTCAGTTGTTGTTTAATTTTTAATTTGATTAAAAATATTACATTTTTATAGTTAATGTTTTTTTAATTTAAGTTTTTATTTGATTTAAATCAGCTTATATTTTTAAGTTAATTTATTTCAGTTAATTACATTTAATTTGTATTATTTAGGTTTTATTTTATTTAAATGTTTCATTTTGTATAGTTTATTCTAGTTAATGCTTATTTTGTTTTTATGATTTAAGTTTTTATTTTTTAGAGTTAATTTAATTTCAACTTATGTTTATCGTTTAAAGTTTAATTTTATTAAAAAAAAAGGTTAATTTTTTATGCTGTGTTTAGTTATTTATTTATTTAACTTAATGTTTTTTATTATTTACATTTTTGTTTTATTTCAATTAGTTATTGTTTTTTATATAGGTTTTTTATTTCTTATTTTTAGAATTTATTTATTTCAGTTAATGTTTATCATTGAATTTTATTGACAATATAAAATTTTTATTATTTATTTATTTATTTCAGTTAGTGTTTTTTTTTTTTTTTTTTACATTTATTTATTTAACTTAATGTTTTTTATTATTTACATTTTTGTTTTATTTCAATTAGTTATTGTTTTTTATATAGGTTTTTTATTTCTTTTTTTTTAGAATTTATTTATTTCAGTTAATGTTTATCATTGAATTTTATTGACAATATTTAATTTTTATTATTTATTTATTTATTTATTTCAGTTAGTGTTTTTTTTTTTTTTTTTTTAAATTTAGGTTTTTATTTTCTTTCAGTTTTTTACAGATGCTTCTGGAATGAATGGTGACAGAATGGATATTTGTGGGTGATTTGTTCCTGTGAGTGTCTTGTGTTTCTACAGCAGTGAAAGCACACAGTCAGTGTTTGTTTGACAGAATTTGTTTTTTCGAAGGCGTCTTGTCCGTGTAAATACTCTGGGAGGCGTCTTGCATATTTAAGAGTGTGTTTGCGTTTGTGGCGTCTGACGGCCGTCGGCTCTGGTTTGACTCAGTTGTCATGATTTTGTCGGACTCCTGCATCTGATTATCTGAAAGGTGCTTGTCAGTCGCTCGTCGCTCGTCTCGCTGTCACTTACACCGCATCAAAACACACACAGCGGAGCTCAATAACAAACTGCAGCTGCTTCAGGAGGAAAATAATGCATACATTACTTTAATGTGTCTTGGTGCATTAAATGCATCTGACCTTCATTAACCTTTACAAAACTATATACTACAGTTTTTTTTTTTGTTGTTTAGTTTATTTTATTATTTAATTTCATTTAATTTTAAATTGTTGTTATTTATTTTAAATACGTTGAAGGTTTCATTTTGGTTAATGATTGTTTTGTTTCGTTTATTTTATATTTAACATTTTGTGTTAATTTTTTATCTTTTTTTTTTTGTTTTAAAAAAATGTGTTTAATTTATTGCAGTTAATGTTTTTATTTTTAATGTTTTGATGTTTAGTGTAGTTTTGTTTTGTTTTAATTCCAGTTAATGTTTAGTTGTTCCAAACCCAATACACTTTGATTAATGTTTTATTTATTTATACATTTTCTAAAAATACAGCTTTGATTACAGAAATAAATCAGAAATAAAACCTTTTTTATGTTTGTTTTATTATTTATTTTACTTATTTAATTATTTATTTATTTAATTATATTTTAGACTCATTTCCTAAAAATGGAGATTTTATCACAGAAATAAATTACACTTCAACAGATATTCACATAGAAAACAGCTGATTTAAATTCTAATAATATTTCAAAATGTTCCTGTATTTTTGATCAAATTAATACAGCCTTGGTGATTTTTATTTTTTATTTTTAATGTTTGTTTTATTATTTATTCATAGTTATAGAGTCATTTCCAAAAAATGCAGGTTTGATCACAGAAATAAATTACATTTTAACATATATTCACATAGAAAACAGCTGTTTTAAATAGTATACTGTATTTCTGTACAAATTAATGCAGCCTTGGTGAGACTTTGTAATGTTTGTTTTATTATTTTATTTATTTATTTATTTATAATAGTTATTTCCTAAAAATGCAGCTTTGATCACAGAAATAAAACCTTGGTGAGACTTATTATTTATTTATTTATTTATTTATTTATTTCATTTTTAAATAAGTAGAAGGCTTAATTTTGGTGAATGTTTTTATTTTTAATGTTTATTATTATTATTATTATTATTATTATTATTATTATTATTATTATTATTATTATTATTATTTTAGTTCCAGTTAATGTTTAGTTGTTCCAAACCCAAAACACTTTGATTAATTGCAAATGACGATAATAAGAAATTAAGCAAATATCATGTGACACTGAAGACTGCAGTCATTTCCTAAAAATGCAGCTTTGTCCACAGAAATAAATTACATTTGAACAGATATTCACATAATAAACAGCTGTTTTAAATTCTAATAATATTTCAAAATATATTTTTTTTTAATCAAATTAATGCAGCCTTGGTGATTTTTTTTTTTTTACATGTTTGTTTTACTATTTATTTATTTATTTATTAGTTTTATTTTTATTTATTTATTTATTTATTTTTATTTATTTATATATATATATAAAAGTTTTTTATATTTAATTTATTCCAGTTAATGTTTTTTTATAATTTTTTTTTTATTGCAGTTAATGTTTAGTTGTTAATTAATGTTTAGTTAAAATTAATGTTTTTTTTTTTTTAAATGTTTGTTTTACTATTTATTTATTTATTTATTATTATTATTATTATTTTTTTTTTTTGTATTATATTTTATTAAAGCAAACTTTTTAACCGCAGTGCTTTTGAGGATAAGAAGTGTTTAGTGTTGTGTTAAGCTGCAAAATGAAAGAGCAGCGCAGGTGTAATTTTGTATTATTATTTATTCAGTTTTTTTTTAATAAGTTGACATTTTTTATTTATTTAATTTTAAATGTGTTATTAAATATTATTATTATTATTATTATTATCATCATCATTATTATTATTATTATTATTATTATTTATTTTATTTTTTTTATATATATATATATATATATATATACGTTTAATTTTGGTTAACGTTTGTTTTGTTTATTTTATATTTAACATGTAATGTAAATTTGTTTAATGTAAAAAGTTTTTTATATTTAATTTATTCCAGTTAATTTTTTTTGTATTATTATTTTTTATTGCAGTTAATGTTTAGTTGTTAATTAATGTTTAGTTAAAATTATTATTTTTTTTAAATGTTTGTTTTACTATTTATTATTATTATTATTTTTTTTTTTTGTATTTTTTTTTTTTTGTATTATATTTTATTAAAGCAAACTTTTTAACCGCAGTGCATTTGAGGATAAGAAGTGTTTAAGCTGCAAAATGAAAGCGTTTTCAGTCAGAGTTGTTTGTGTGTTTCTGTAAGTCTCATAAAAGGTTAACCTGCTCCAAATGAAAGAGCAGCGCAGGTTAAATCTGACTCATCTTTGGTTCTCAGCAGATCCTGTGATTCACTCCACGAAGAAACATAACCGTTGAGATCGTAACCTCAATCAGAGAAGCGCCGAAAGCCGAGATGTTCGTCAGAAAGCTGCGTTTCTCTGCTTTTTTCCATATCAGACATCGCATAGTCGTCATTAAAGCACAAAGAGCGGATGATCAGGCCGTTTCCGCTGCGGATGAAGCTCGTGTCATCGTTGCGTTCGCCGTAATCGCCAGCAATCACATCAATTGTCTGCGGACGGTGGGAGACGACCGATAGAAGGCTGTATTTCTGTCCAGAAAGCAGCCCAGCGGCCCTCAGAAGCCAGCGCTGAAGTTTATTTTCATAATTAGCTGTAATTGCGCGCCGAGGAGAGCGTCTCGTGGCGTATAAATGTTTCATGAGGTTCTCGGATCGCGCTGCGTTTCTCTTTCTGTTCTCTTCATTCGGTTCCATGTACATCAACCGCTAGAAGCAGCATTTGTGGTCTTATGTCAAGAATATTCGCTAAATGCTAGACGTGGATGTAATGCAGTAAACTTCTTTGCGTTTTCATGTTTGTGAAGCTACTTTAACCTCATTTGCAGCATTTTAAGGCATCGATGCTTGCTTTTTTTTACCATATTTTAGCAGAGCATGGCTTAAATTCTTTGTGCATAATGTAATTCCAGAGTGCATTGCAGCAAATGAAGATAAATAAATAAATAAATAAATAAAACATAGCCAGATGAGGCAAGAAAAAGGTTGAGAATCATAAAAAAAGGTTTCTGTTTTCATTTAATATGTATTTATAAATATTAGATATTGTAGAACATTTTAGAAATTTAATTTGTAGAAATTTGATTATAAAATTTTAGCTATTATTATTTTTTATTATTATTATTAAATGCAATAATAATTAAATATTAATAAATAATAAAAAAATTTATTTTATTAAAACCTAAACTACTATTGATATTTTTGTTTAATTAAAATATTAAATTCATTTTTTCAAATAAAACATAGCCAGATGAGGCAAGAAAAAGGTTGAGAATCATAAAAAAAGGTTTCTGTTTTCATTTAATATGTATTTATAAATATTAGATATTGTAGAACATTTTAGAAATTTAATTTGTAGAAATTTGATTATAAAATTTTAGCTATTATTATTTTTTATTATTATTATTAAATGCAATAATAATTAAATATTAATAAATAATAAAAAAAATTATTTTATTAAAACCTAAACTACTATTGATATTTTTGTTTAATTAAAATATTAAATTCATTTTTTCATGTATGCTATTAATATTTGTTTGTTAAATGTTAAAATTTAAATACATTTTCAGTTATTTTTAATATTTCAATTTCTTTTTATGCATAGAATTTAAACAAAAAATGCAATTAAATGTTTCATAATTAACAATTTTAATAATGTGATAGCAGTATTTTTGTTTGATTTTAATTGTAATTAAGTAAATGTACGTTTTCATGTTTGTGAAGCTACTTTGACCTCATTTGCAGCATTTTAAGGCATCGATGCTTGCTTTTTTTACCATATTTTAGCAGAGCATGGCTTAAATTCTTTGTGCATAATGCAATTCCAGAGTGCATTGCAGCAAATGAAGATAAATAAATAAATAAATAAATAAAACATAGCCAAGAGGGCAGATGAGGCGAGAAAAAGGTTGAGAATCATAAAAAAAGGTTTCTGTTTTCATTTAATATGTATTTATAAATATTAGATATTGTAGAACATTTTAGAAATTTAATTTGTAGAAATTTGATTATAAAATTTTAGCTATTATTATTATTATTATTATTATTATTAAATGCAATAATAATTCTATTAAATATTAATAAATAATAAAAACACTTTTTTATTTTATTAAAAGTCTTAATTTTATTAAAACCTAAACTACTGTTGATATTTTTGTTTAATTAAAAGATTAAATTCATTTTTTCATGTATGCTATTAATAGAATTCATAGAAATTTAACATATTAATATTTTTTATGATTTTAATATTAAATTAAATATTCAAATGTTTAATATTAACAGTTAATTTATAAAAAATACCAAATGCAATATTATAATATTCATATTTTAATTTATTTAGACTTTTAAATACTCAATTAAATGTTTAATAATAATTTAACAAATTTTAATATGCTATTCTTTTATTTGATTTTAATTTAAAATAATTTAAATATTAAATGTTTATTTGTAGAATTTAAATAAAATGCAATTAAATGTTTAATAATTAAAAAGTGTAATAAAATGATATCAGTATATTTGTTTGATTTTTATTTTAAATATATATATATATACTATTTGTTTGTTAAATTTTAAAATGTAAATACATTATATATGTATATATACATATATATACATACACACATATATATATATATATATATATATATATTTTTTTTTTTATAATCATATATTTTAATAATATGCAACCAGCATTTTTGTTCAATATTATTTATGTATATATTTATTTACATTTTTAATAATTTAACATTTAAAAAATGTACAATTCATATTTTTATTGATTTTAATATTAAATTAAATATTCAAATATTTAATATTAACAGTTAATTTATAAAAAAAAAAAAACAAATTCAATATTATAATGTTCATATTTTTATTTATTTTTATATGTAATAATTTAAATATTCAATTAAATGTTTTAATGTGTGTCAGCTTATTAGAGTAAACATTTCCTGTGGTATTCTGTGCTGTGTCCTGACCTTTGAGCTGTTGTTGGTCAGTCATGTTCATTCAGTGTTTTTGTCTGTTTTATCTTTGTCTTTCAGAGCTTCTTCGAAGGGCAGGCGGCGCCGTGGGACTCTGCCAAAAAAGACGAGAACAGAATGAAGAACCGCTACGGAAACATCATCGCATGTGAGTACACTTTGTGCCGTTTGTGAGTAATTACTGTCACAAGACCCTCCTTAAAGCGAAGAGAGCGTCAGTGGCCATTATGAAAATCAGCTTCTAGTAAGTGTCAGAATTTCTCAGGACGTTGCTTTAAGACGATTTCCCATGAGCCACTGGGTTGCCCTCAGCGTGAGCCAATCACAGCGCAGAGCAAAATGTCACATCGCTTTAGCATCTTCACTTTGATTTTAGCTGCTCATGTTGCTAATGTTTTTGTTGTATTATTTTATTAATAATCAGTCATTTAAATACATTTTCAAATATTATATACTATTCATATTTTTTTATTTGCTTTGTAATTAATTTAATTAAATATTGAATAATAATTTTACCATTTTAATAATATACTATTCATGTTTTTTTTATTTGCTTTTATTATTAAAAATGTAAATAAATGTGCAATTAAAATTGACATTTTTGTTTGGATTAAATGTTAAATAACTTAAATTAATTTTAAGTTATTTCATTATTAAACATGCTTTTTAATAATTTAGCAATTTTATTAATATACTATTGTGTTTTTTATATTAAATACTTTAAATACATTTTCAATTAAATATTGAATAATAAAAAATAATAATTTAATTAATTTAATTAAATATTTAATAATAATTTAACCATTTTAATAATATACTATTCTTATTTTTTTATTTGTGTTTAGTATTAAAAATGTAAATAAATGTTCAATTTTTTTTAATATGCTATTAATATTTTTGTTTGAATTTAATGTTAAATAACTTACATTAAAGTTATTTAATTATTAAACACATTTTTTAATAATTTAGCAGTTTTATTAATATACTATTGTTTTTTATATTTAATACTTTAAATATATTTTCAATTAAATATTGAATAATAATTTAACCGTTTTAATAATATACTATTCATGTTTTTTTATTTGTTTTTATTATTAAAAATGTAAATAAATGTGCAATTAAAATGTTAAAATATGCTATTAACATTTTTGTTTGGATTAGATGTTAACTTAAATTAATTGTACGTTATTTCATTATTAAACATTTTTTTTAAATAATTTAGCAATTTTATTAATATACTATTGTGTTTTTATATTAAATACTTTAATAAATATAAATATATAGTATTGAATAAAAAATAAAAATTTAATTTCATTAAATCTTTAATAATGATTTAACCATTTTAATAATATACTATTCATGTTTTCTTTTTTATTTGCTTTTAATATTAAAAATCTAAATAAATTTGCAATTTTTTTAAATATGCTATTAATATTTTTAGTTTGAATTTAATGTTAAATAACTTTAATTATTTTTTATTAAATTATTTAAATATTTTATAATTTAGCAATTTTATGAATGTACTATTGTTTGTTTTTTTTGACATTTTAATATTAAATACTTTAAATATGTTTTTAATTAAATACTGAATAATAATTTTACATTTCCACATGATTTCTTTGGAAACATTAATTATATGATAGGATATTATAGACATATGATATTGAAATATATCTTAATTTGTTTTTATGATCTATTACTAAAAATATGCAGTTAAATGTTACAATGTAATGTTTGAATTTAATATGTAATCATTTAAATCATTTTTCACAAAAGTTTAATAATTTAGCTCTTTTAATAATATACTATTGATATTTTTTATTTTAATATTAAATAATTTAAATACATTTTCACTTAAATATTTAATAATTAACCATGTTAATATTATACTATTAATGTTTTTATTAGCTATTAATCAAAAAATAAATATGCAGTTAAATGTTACAATGTAACAATTTAAATAATATACTATTATTTTTGTTTGATTGTAATATTCAATAATTGTAATACGTTTTCAAAAAAGTTTAATAATTTAGCTCTTTAAATAATATAATATTGATATTTTTAATTTTAATATTAAAGAATTTAAATAGATTTTCAAGTATGTTTAATAATAATTTAACCATTTTAATATTATACTAATGTTTGTTTTTTGCCTTTAGTATTAAAAATGTTAATAAATGTGCAATTACATTTTTAAAAATATGCTATTAATATTTTTGTTTGAATGTAATGTTAAATAATTTAAATTACGCATTATGTTAATGCTGAGTTGTAAAGTCATGCAGAAGTCTTCATGTGTTTCATTAGTTGTGTCTGTGAATGTTAATGTATGTTTGTGTGTTTTTCAGATGATCATTCTCGTGTGCGACTGCAGCCTCTGGAAGGAGAGCAGAGCTCTGATTACATTAATGCTAATTATGTAGATGTAAGTACACACACTGTCCAGCGCTCTGGTGAAAGGGTGTGTGTGTGTGTGTGTGTGTGTGTGTGTGTGTGTGTGTGTGTCAGTAAACATCAGTCTCGTCTCACCAAACAACAGAGACGTTAATCCAGACGCACCGTCAGCAGAGTCAGGATTAGATTTTACCACCTCAGACAATAACACACACACTCACTCACTCACACACACACACACACACACACACTTATATACTAGACGCACATTTTAGAAGAAAATAATTGGAAAAATTATTGATAATTTTAAATATTAAAAAATATATATTAACTCTGGTCTTACTCTACTTTCCATTTACACTGTTGTTTTCTGGAAAACTATGATTATATTATATTATATTAATATATTTAGCAGAAAATAATTTAAATACATTTTCAATAATAATACAAAAAATGCAATATGATTTTTTAATGATCGTTTTAAATATTTTTGAAATATTTTAATTAACACCGGACTTACTCTACTTTTCATTAATGATTATATTATATTACATTACATTACTTCATATTATATTTGTAGCAGAAAATTATTTTTGAATACATTTTGAGTAGAAAAAAAATATTATATTATATTATATTATATTATATTATATTATACTAATATTTTTAGCAGAAAATAATTTAAATACATTTTCATTAATAAAAAATGTAAAATATTTCTAAACTATATAAATTAACACTGGACCTACTCTTCTTTTCATTAATTATATTATATTATATTATATTATATTATATTATATTATATTATATTATATTATATTATATTATTATACTAATATTTTTAGCAGAAAATAATTTAAATACATTTTCATTAATAAAAAATGTAAAATATTTATAAACTATATAAATTAACACTGGACCTACTCTTCTTTTCATTAATTATATTATATTATATTATATTATATTATATTATATTATATTATATTATATTATATTATATTATATTATTATACTAATATTTTTAGCAGAAAATAATTTAAATACATTTTCATTAATAACAAATGTACAAATATTTATAAACTATATAAATTAACACTAGACTTACTCTTCTTTTCATTAATTATTATATTATATTATATTAATATTAATATTTTTGGGAAAACAAATAAATAATACAAATAAATAATAAATATAAAAAAATCAGTTATCAGTTAGTAAAAAAAGTCAATACTTTTATTTAAAAAAAAATCATTTAAAATATTTTAATAATGTAAATAACACCTGACTTACTCTGTGTGTGGCTTAGACTGTGTGTGTGTGTCTGTGTGTGTGTATATATATATATATATATATATGTATATATATATATCATAGTAATATTTTTAGAAGACAATATAAAGATTTTTTTTTAAGATCATTTTAAATATTTTTAACACCGGTCTTACTCTATTTTTCCATCCATTATATTATATTATATTATATTATATTATATTAATATTATATTATACTAATATTTTTAGCAGAAAATAATTTAAATACATTTTCAGTAATAAAAAATTGCTATATTTTTATTTTTTTTTAAAGATAATGTAAAATATTTCTAAAATATTTACATTAACACTGGACTTATTGTACTTTTAACTTTTTAAATTGTATTTTATGCACACACAAATTATATATAGTTGCTCAGGTTCTGCTCTTTTGTAGCTTAGGAGACTTCATGGATGAACTCTGTTGTATGTGTATAAATGCGTGATTTAAATTAGCCCCTATTCTATCCCAGAATTCCCTGGTTGTTGTCTCTGGTGGTGTAGTTATTGAGTTAAGCGTGAGGTGTTTCCCTAGTGATTTACTGACTAAAATAAGCCAGCTGATGTTGACAGAGTAAATGTTGTTGTGGTGGGCTGTCAAACTCTCGCCTCTGATCCGAATACCGATGCGCCGCTGCTGTCCGCACTCATAACACACGGAAACACTAGAGCATGCTGGGAGAATCTAGAGCAGGGCAGATCATGTGATCGATTCCGCTTCAGATTCATTCACCATTCTTCAGAACTTCATATGATGAGAATTGCTGAAAATATTTGTCATGGTAGACGGTTTTATCTTGGTATTGAACAAAAACTTTTTTCAAACAACAAAAACATTTTCATACAATAAAAATGAAAATAGAATTTGATTTAATATATTTTAATATTCTATTATATAATTAAATTATATTTTGTTGTATTATTACTAGTATTTTAAATTAAAATTTTAAAATGTTAATATTATTTTATATTAATTTTAGTTAATATTTTAGTTTAGTTTAGAGGTTTTTTATTATTTATTAACTTTTTTCAAACAACAAAAACATTTTCATACAATAAAAATGAAAATAGAATTTGATTTAATATATTTTAATATTCTATTATATAATTAAATTATATTTTGTTGTATTATTACTAGTATTTTAAATTAAATTTTTAAAATGTTAATATTATTTTATATTAATTTTAGTTAATATTTTAGTTTAGTTTAGAGGTTTTTTATTATTTATTAACTTTTTTCAAACAACAAAAACATTTTCATACAATAAAAATGAAAATAGAATTTGATTTAATATATTTTAATATTCTATTATATAATTAAATAATATTTTGTTGTATTATTACTAGTATTTTAAATTAAAATTTTAAAATGTTAATATTATTTTATATTAATTTTAGTTAATATTTTAGTTTAGTTTAGAGGTTTTTTATTATTTATTAACTTTTTTCAAACAACAAAAACATTTTCATACAATAAAAATGAAAATAGAATTTGATTTAATATATTTTAATATTCTATTATATAATTATATTATATTTTGTTGTATTATTACTAGTATTTTAAATTAAATTTTTAAAATGTTAATATTATTTTATATTAATTTTAGTTAATATTTTAGTTTAGTTTAGAGGTTTTTTATTATTTATTAACTTTTTTCAAACAACAAAAACATTTTCATACAATAAAAATGAAAATAGAATTTGATTTAATATATTTTAATATTCTATTATATAATGAAATTATATTTTGTTGTATTATTACTAGTATTTTAAATTAAATTTTTAAAATGTTAATATTATTTTATATTAATTTTAGTTAATATTTTAGTTTAGTTTAGAGGTTTTTTATTATTTATTAACTTTTTTCAAACAACAAAAACATTTTCATACAATAAAAATGAAAATAGAATTTGATTTAATATATTTTAATATTCTATTATATAATTATATTATATTTTGTTGTATTATTACTAGTATTTTAAATGAAATTTTTAAAATGTTAAAATTATTTAATATTAATTTTAGTTATGTTAATAACATTTAATATTAACAGAGGTTTTTTATTATTTATTAACGTTTTTCAAACAACAAAACAAACATTTTCATACACTAAAAAATGAAAATAGAATTTTATTTAATATATTTTAATATTCTGTTATACAATTAGATTATGTTATATTATTACTGGTATTTTAGATTACATTTTCGAAATGTTAATATTATTTCATATTAATTTTAGTTACGTTAATAGCATTTAGTATTAACAGAGGTTTTTTATTTTTTATTTTTTACTTTTTTCAAACAACAAAACGAACATTTACATACAATAAAAAATAATAATAGAATTTAATTTAATATATTTTAATATTCTATTATATAATTAGATTATATTATGTTGTATTATTACTAGTATTTTAAATTATTTTTTTTAAATGTTAATATTATTTAATATTAATTTTTTGTTATGTTAATAACATTTAATATTAACAGAGGTTTTTTATTATTTATTAACTTTTTTCAAACGACAAAACATACATTTTCATACACTAAAAAATGAAAATAGAATTTGATTTAATATATTTTAATATTCTATTATATAATTATATTATGTTATATTATTACTGGTGTATATATAAGTTAAATATTGAAAATATTAAATAATTACATTTAAATAATAAATAAAATTACATTTGAAATATTTCAATAATATTTTAATAATCATGAAGAACTGCTTTCTATTCAAACTGTTTTCTGAAAAACTTATTATATTCTAGTATATTGTATTAATATTGTATTAATATAAAGTATATTAGATTTTTTACATTTTAATAGTAGTTAATATTTATATTAACATAATAGCTATGTTAATAACATTTTAATAGAGTTTTTTTTATTATTTATTACTATATATAATGTTTAGCTTTTAATGTTATTTTAAATAATTATTCAAAATATTAAATAATCACATTTACATAATAAATAAAATTACATTTGAAATATTTTAACATTTATTAACACCAGTCTTACTCTATATTATTTATTTGTGTATTATATATTATATTATATTATTACTAATATTTTATATTATATTTTCATAATTGTAATATTATTTAATACTATTTTTAGTTATGTTAATTACATTTGAATATTAACAGTTTATTTATTATTTATTATAATTTATACTTTTTTAAATATTTAATTATTTGTAATATTAGTGATTACATTTAAATAATAATATTTTAATAATATATAATCTATCGGAATTGTGAAATGTATTAGAGAAGAAGGGGAAAAAATGAAGAATGTCTTTTTTTTGCTCCGTACAGAAATAAAGTCTAACAGCTTGGAGCATCACAGCGAGTAAATGAAGACAGAATGATGATTTTGACTGATGACGTTTACTAGTTCATCTGCGTTACTCTGGTAAAGTTGAGCGTAAATGAGGCGGGTCAGTAAAGAAGCAGAAGGCGGTTAATAATAATAATAAAAATAATAATTTGTCCTGTAGATGAATTCTCAGAGCAGATCATTAAAGTGTTTCTGTGTGCTTTTAACATTCAGCAGAGAAACACTGACCCTGAAATCCATCAGCACTAATAAACACATCTGACTCTTCTCTTCTCGACACGAAACCATCTCCACAATCACCTCATCAATCTTTCATGAGGCTTTCGTTAGTTACACCTAATGAACTTTAGCCAGGACTCGGCTCCATGTGACCAGCTCCTCTTTAGAGACAGAAATAAAGCAAAACAATGCTTTAGAGCAGAGTTAGTATGCAACAAATACAACTAGAGTGGAACGTTTGTAGACAAACCTAGTCTGAAAGTTTGAAATGGCTGTAAAAGCTTTACGTTTAAAAGTTTGAAAGTTTAAATAAAAAGTTTAGGTTGCTAGGGTACTAGAGGTGTTAGTCAGGCTGGTTGCTAGGGTGTTAGTAACATGTTAGCATCATTAGCACATTGCTAGCATGATTAGCTAGCTACTAGCATTTTCTGGCATGATTAGCTAGTTACTAGCATGTTGCTAGCAAGTTACTAGCATAATTAGTAAGTTATTAGCATATTTCTAGCATGATTAGCAAGTTACTAGCCTGTTTATGGCATTTTTATAGCCTGTTTCTAGCATGATTAGCATGTTGCTAGCATGATTAACAAGTCATTAGCATATTTCTAAAATGATCAAGAACTTACTAGCATATTGCTAGCATAATTAGCAAGTTACTAGCATGTTTATAACATGATTAGCTAGTTACTAGCATGTTGATAGGATGTTTCTAGCATGATCAGTAAGTTACTAACATGTTTTTAGCATGATTAGCGTGTTACTAACATGTTGCTAGCATTATTAGCTAGTTACTAGCATGTTACTAGCATTATTAACAAGTTACTAACATGTTTCTAACATGATCAGCAAGCTACTAGCATGTAGCTAGCATAATTAGCGAGTTACAAGCATGTTTCTAGCCTTATTAGCAAGTTACTAGCATGTTGCTAACAAGTTTTTTAGCATTATTAGCATGTTATTAGCATGTTGCTAGCATTATTAGCTAGTTACTAGCATGTTGCTAACATGATTAACAAGTTACTGAACAATTGTTTCTAGCATAATTAGGTTGTTATTAGCATGTTGCTAAGCTAGAATGTTGTTAGGATTATTAGCGCATTACTAGATTGTTACTAGCATTTTTAGCTAGTTACTAGCATGTTGCTAGCAAAATTAGTGAGTTACGAACATGTTTCTAGCCTTATTAGCAAGTAACAGGTTTTGTACCATGATTATCGTGTTACTAGCTGGTTTCTAGCATTATTAGCTAGTTACTAGCATGTTGCTAGCATGATTAACAAGTTACTGTACAATTGTTTCAAGCATAATTAGGATGTTATTAGCATGTTACTAGCATGATGAGCTAGCATGTTGCTAGCATGATTATTGTGTTACTAGCTGGTTGCTAGCATTATTAGCTAGTTGCTAGCATGATTAACAAGTTGCTGTACAATTGTTTCTATTATGATTAGGATGTTATTAGCATGATAAGCTAGCATGAATTTCATGTTACTAGCTGGTTTCTAGCATTATTAGCCAGTTACTAGCATGTTTGCTAGCATGATTAACAAGTTATTGAACAGTTGTTTCTAGCATAATTAGGTTGTTATTAGCATGTTGCTAGCATGATAAGCTAGAATGTTGCTAGCATGATTAGCGTGTTACTAGCTTGTTGCTAGCATTATTAGCTAGTTACTAGCATGTTGCTAGTCTGATTACCAAGTTACTGTACAGTTGTTTCAAGCATGATTAGGGTGTTATTAGCATGATAAGCTAGCATGTTGCTAGCATGATTATCGTGTTACTAGCTGGTTTCTAGCATTATTAGCTAGTTACTAGCATGTTTGCTAGCATGATTAACAAGTTATTGAATAGTTGTTTCTAGCATAATTAGGTTGTTATTAGCATGTTGCTAGCATGATAAGCTAGAATGTTGCTAGCATGATTAGCGTGTTACTAGCTTGTTGCTAGCATTATTAGCTAGTTACTAGCATGTTGCTAGTCTGATTACCAAGTTACTGTACAGTTGTTTCAAGCATGATTAGGGTGTTATTAGCATGATAAGCTAGCATGTTGCTAGCATTGTTTTTCGTGTTACTAGCTGGTTTCTAGCATTATTAGCCAGTTACTAGCATGTTTGCTAGCATGATTAACAAGTTATTGAACAGTTGTTTCTAGCATAATTAGGTTGTTATTAGCATGTTGCTAACATTATAAGCTAGCATGTTGCTAGCATTGTTTTTCGTGTTACTAGCTGGTTTCTAGCATTATTAGCCAGTTACTAGCATGTTTGCTAGCATGATTAACAAGTTATTGAACAGTTGTTTCTAGCATAATTAGGTTGTTATTAGCATGTTGCTAGCATGATAAGCTAGAATGTTGCTAGCATGATTAGCGTGTTACTAGCTTGTTGCTAGCATTATTAGCTAGTTACTAGCATGTTGCTAGTCTGATTACCAAGTTACTGTACAGTTGTTTCAAGCATGATTAGGGTGTTATTAGCATGATAAGCTAGCATGTTGCTAGCATGATTATCGTGTTACTAGCTGGTTTCTAGCATTATAAGCTAGTTACTAGCATGTTTGCTAGCATGATTAACAAGCTATTGAACAGTTGTTTCTAGCATAATTAGGTTGTTATTAGCATGTTGCTAACATTATAAGCTAGCATGTTGCTAGCATGATTATCGTGTTACAAGCTGGTTGCTAGCATTATTAGCTAGTTACTAGCATGTTTCTAGCATGATTAGCATGTTTAACCCTGTTGAAAGTAACAGCATATTCTGGTTAGGCAGGTTTTGATGCTGGGATGCTGGTCTAAGCTGGTCTTTTGTTGGTTTTTGCTGGTCTTTAGCTGGTTTATGCACATGACCAGATAAGGACCAGCATAAACCAGCTAAAACCAGCATCAAAACCTACCTAACCAGCATATGCTTTTTTTTTAAACAGGGAAACCAGCTAAAACCAGTTGATTCAGCTAAAAAACAGCCTAGGCTAGTTGTCTAGTTTTAGCTGGTTTAAGCATGGCTAATCTTTTAACAGGTCTCCCAGCTTGACCAGCTAAAAATTGCCTAAACCACTTTAAATCCAGTTTATAAGATCAGCCAAAGCTTGTTTGGTTTTGTTTTTGAAGTATGGAGTTATGAAGCTCTGCTATAGAAATAAACAATGTTTAAAATGCACCAGAAGACTCAAAGAAAGCCTGTGGTATTTTTAAATTTAAAATAACTTTAAAATTTAGTCTCAGAAGGAGAAGAGTAAATAGTGGATCAGTAACGGGATGGAACTGTTTGCAGTTATAGCATCTAAAAATATATATATTTTTTTTTAAATAATAAATGTTCTGTAAATTCCTTTAAATAATGAAGTTATCAGGTGTGTTTGGTGTTTCTCTGGTGTGTAAACAGACGGTTTTCTGGGCTCTTCAGCTCAGATGGAAACAAATTTCACGCTGGGGCGCATAAAGATAAAGATGCGATGCTAATTAGCATTGGGTGTTGTTAAAGACGCTGAGATCGGGAGGAAGACGAGGAAGAGTGTGGCGCAGCAGAGCCTCGCGTGGATACAAGACGCTTGACAAATGAAATGAGCGGATTAGCCAAATCCCACAGACACTGAGCCTATTCTCAACATAATCCCACAATCTGTGCTGAGGAATTACTGTACATATCACACACTGACGAGAATATCAACTCGCTCACTAGAAACTGCTGCATCTATTAGAGTTAAACCAGGGTTATTATAGTTAGCTAAAACTAAATCTAAAACCCTGTGTTACTTGAATTGAAATAAAATTTAATAATGAGCTGAAATATCTCAAAAATTATTTTATTTCAGATGGTTGACAACGAATCGTTTCTGTAAAAATACTAAAACTGAAATAAAAATGCTTAAAAACCAGTAACAATAACTAATAAAAATGAACTGAAATTGTATCTCAAAAATGGTTTTATTTCAGCTAGAAAAGATGTATTAAAATAACTTAAAATAACTTAAACTGAAATAAAAAGCATAAGCTATACAGACAAAAAACATAAATAAAATGATAAACTTTAAAACTAAAATGCAAATGGAAAAAAAAAATAATAATTAAAAAAAAGTATATATATTTACTAAAAAAATAACTAAAACTAAAACCCTGTGTTACTTGAAATAATAAAAAAAATGTAATAATGAACTGAAATAATATCTCAAAAATTATTTTATTTCAGCTGGTTGACCACGAATAATTTCTGTAATATAGCTAAAACTGAAATAAAAATTAATAAAAGGTATATAGACATGTTTAAAAAAATAAAATAAATAATAATAACTAATAAAAATGTCAAACTTGAAAATAGAAAATACAAAAATAAAAACAAGTTCAAAAAATACTAAAACATTTAATGTTTAAAAATATTTTTAAAATAGGATCTCAATGATACTAAAAAAACATTAAACATTAAAAAACTAAAAACCATAACAAACACATTTGTGCAGTTTGAAATAAAATAAAATTCAACAATGAACTGAAATTGTATCTCGAAAATGGTTTTATTTCAGCTAGAAAAGATGTATTAAAATAACTGAAATAACTGAAACTGAAATAAAAAAGTAATAAGCTATACAGACAAAAAACATGAATAAAAATGATAAACTTAAAAAAATTATATATATATTTTACAAAAAAAAAAACCTAAAACTAAAACCTGAAAAAAAAAATCAGTTAAATGACTAATAAAACAATAACACTAAAACTAATAAAAATGCCAAACTTGAAAACAGAAAATACAAAAATAAAAACAAATTTAAAAAATATTCACAAAAAATTTAAATGCTTAAAAATATCTCATAACAAACTGAAATTATATATCGAAAATTATTAATTTTAGCTAGTTGACAATGAATAATTTTTCTCTCAAATAACTAAAACTGAAAGAAAACATAATAAAAGGTATATAGACATGTTTAAAAATATTACATACTTTAAAACAGAAAATACAAAAATAAAAACAAATGTAAAAAATACTAAAACATTGTCTAAAAATAAAAAAACATTGTAAAAAAACATTATTTCAGCTAGAAAAGATGTATTAAAATAACTAAACTGAACTAACTAAAACTGAAGTAAAAAGTAATAAGCTATATAGACAAAAAAAAAAAACATAAAAATAACAAACTTGAAAAATAAAATGCAAAAGGGAAAAAAAACTATAAAAACAAATTTATATATATATATATATAATTAGTTTTATATTTTTTCCCTTTTTTCCCTTTTGCATATATATATGAAACACTGTTTTTTTTGTACAGGTGTTTATTAATTATTTGTGATTTGGTATCATTATATATTTATTATTATTTGTATTTAATAATATATAAAAATTAGTAAACATACAAATGTATTTTACAGGTTTTAATTAATATTTGGCTAATTTAATATAAAATTAAAGATTTGTTATCATTATATATGTATTATTATTTGTATTTAATCATATATAAAAATGAGTAAATGTACAAACATATACATGCATTTAAAAATATTAAATATAATTTTTTATAACATTTTAATTGTTTATTCTAGCAGAATTGTATTTTTTATGTTCTATAAATAGAGTAGTATTTATTATAATATACATTTAAAATATTAAATAATTGCATTTAAATTACACAGTAAAATCATATTTATTATTTTTGCATGTTCTACTGTATGTACCATGTTTATTATAACATAATAAATTCAATATTAGTAATACTTTACATTACGGTTCATTAGTTAATGTTAAGCAATGCATTGACCAACTTTAACTTATAATTAGTACATTTATTACAGTATTTATTAGTTAATTGCACAATTGTTCATTGTGCAATTAACTAAATGGAACCTTATTGTAAAGTGTTACCAAAAATAAAAATGAAGATATTTCTGATGTTACACAGCTGAAAGTGAATTTTTGCATGTTATAAAATATAATGTTTAATTCTCTTGTTGTTTTTATAGGGCTACCATCGACCGAATCACTACATCGCCACACAAGGTAAGAAACAAACTTTGTGCTTTGTGTCTGAACAACTTTAGACTGAAGTGTGTTAGAAGTTGTCCCACACACACACACACACACACACACTTAAACACACACACTGAGCCATTTAATGCTGAAACGGCGTCTTGAAACAATTAATCATCTGTTGTTGTTGTGGGGGGTTTAATACAGAATAAATGGATTAGCCGCTGCATGCTGCATGTTTGCGCGTCCGGCTTAATCTGGCTGTCAGCGCGTCCGTTCTCCCAGCGTTCCCCCTGGAGGCCGCGTCTGATTGCTAGTTAATTGTTGTGAGATGTTTCTGGAGTGCCGGACCACGCTGAGCTCCAGCGCTCTGAACGCAATCACTTCCTTTAATAGAATGGCGCTCTGGTTTAGCCGCGCCGGAGCGTCGTAATTACCTGTTTACTGGAGCGACGCCTGGAACGTCCTCCGGGACGCCGGAGTCTAAAACACCTCTTTTACTTCCTCCCTCTTGCTTTTTATTTTGTACTGTCCAGCAGTCCGACACACTGCTATACAGACTTTAAAATCAGCCAATCAGAGCTGGTTTGGTGTTTATGTAGCCAATGAGATTCCGTTGTGGGCGGGGCTAAACGTTCTTATACTCAGTGGAGCTCTCAATAGTTCCAAACAATATCGAGTAATTATTAACACATAATGTGAATTGATAAATGCTCGGAATATGCTTTATAATCGCATTTTTTTTGGGGGGAGGGATGAAGAGATAGCATTAAAATGTGATGCGATCTGGGAAACACGTCGGATGTCAGTAGTTTTAACGAGAAAACATCTTGTTTAATGAGAAAACATTTTGTTTTTACGAGAAAAGATGTCGTTTTAACGAGAAAACATCATGTTTTTACGAGAAAAGATGTCGCTTTAAGGAGAAAAGATTTTTTACGAGAAAAGCTGTAGTTTTAACGAGAAAACATTTTGTTTTTACGAGAAAAGATGTAGTTTTAACAAGAAAACCTCTTGTTTTTACAAGAAAAGATGTTGTTTTAACGAGAAAAGGTTTTTTACGAGAAAAGATATAGTTTTAACAAGAAAACATCTTGTTTTTACGAGAAAAGATGTAGCTTTAACAAGAAAACATCTTGTTTTTACGAGAAAACTGTTTTTATGAGAAAATATGTAGCTTTAACAAGAAAACATCTTGATTTTACGAGAAAAGATGTTAAAATGAGATGTTTTCTCGTTAAAACTACGTCTTTTCCCGTAAAAACATCTTTTCTCGTTAACTACACCTTTTCTCGTAAAAACGACACTCGTAAAAACAAGATTTTTCTTGTTAAAACTACATCTTTTCTCGTAAAAACAAGATGTTTTCTCGTTAAAACTACGTATTTTCTCATAAAACATCTTTTCTCATTAAAATGAGATGTTTTCTCATTAAAACTACATATTTTCTCGTAAACATCTTGTTTTTACGAGAAAAGATGTAGCTTTAACAAGAAAACATCTTTTTACGAGAAAACAGTTTTTATGAGAAAACAGTTTTTATGAGAAAACATCTCGATTTTACAAGAAAACTTTTTACGAGAAAATATGTAGCTTTAACAAGAAAACATCTTGATTTTACGAGAAAAGATGTAGCTTTGAGAAAAGATGTAGTTTTAACGAGAAAACAAGATTTTTTTTCATAAAAATTAGATGTTTTTGTTGTTTTAACAAAACAAAAATGTTTTTACGAGAAAAGGTGTCGTTTTAACGAGAAAAGATGTTTTTACGAGAAAAACTTTTTTTTTTTTTATAAAAATTAGATGTTTTCTTGTTAAACAAAACAGTCACACAACATATTAAAAAATATGACAACTAGTATCTGGTTATGGCCGCTATTGTGGTGTTTCTCATGTTTTCTATAACGCTTTGTGAAATACCACTGCTGGCCAGAATTTCCGAGAGGTCAACTGATGTGTAAAAGTGTCTAAAAATGCAGTCATTTCTTCAGTTTACCAGCGTCTGTGCTTGAGATGCACTGGAATTAATGGGCTTCAATGCTGGAACTATTGGTTGTTTGTAATTACTGGCCGCTCCATGAATGCTTTACTTCTGCATTAGTTCCTATGGAAGCCTATGGGAGTGACACAACTCAGTTTCAGCTCTGCTTATAGTTTAACATCTCAGTGATCTCAGTGTTCGCACTCACCTGTTTAATGAGTTTAACGGGTCTCCCAGTAAATGACATGTTGGAGAACATGAGGCAAAAGCACTGTCTTCTTTCTCAATTAGAGGCCAGCGTTCAAAGAAAAATCTGTTTTTACAGGACAAGAACAGAAAAGGCTTTAACAAGCCTGAAGTTGCACAGATCAAAGCGAGACGCGGCCGTGAACGTCACACCGATTCCGTCTCATTTATTCGGCTCTGCAGCACTGCAGGTTTAGGAATATTAGATTTACTTATTTCTTTCACTAGCTTTATTTTGTAAATGCAGTAAGTGATTCTAACAGTAATTGTGTTTTAAATACACTATCATCCTCCTGTTGGATTGAGTGATTATGCTAGTTGTAAATGTTTTATTATGTCTCTTTAATGACTTAATCTTCATTTTTAATAGGTTCAAAATGTCATAAAATAATTATTTTACTCACAAAAAAATTAAGATTTTGTCATTTACCAGCACTCATGCTGCATAATTTGCTGAACATTTTCTAATTAATAAAATTTCAAATTTTTAAACAGTTTCTCTTTAATATGTATATTGTATTTACATTATTATTATTACAATTATTATTAGTTTTATGTTTATTAAATTTGTTTAATTTATGTTTCATTAATTTATTTACTAATTTAATATATATATATATATATATATATATATATATATATGCACACTAAATAAACATATATAAACAGTTTCTGTTTAATATGTATATTGTATTTACATTAATTATTATTATTAGTATTATTATTACTATTATTATTAGTAATATGTATATTTAATTATATATATATGCACACAAAATGAATAATATTTTTATTTACATATATATATATATATATATATATATATATATATAGTTTTAGTCATTTAGTCATCAGTCACTATTATTATTTATATTTAATTATTTATATTTATCTTATTTTTTTAATGCTCTATTTCATATGTGTGTGTTTTTATATATATATATATATATATATATATATATATATGCACACAAAATTAATTATATTTTTATTTACATATAATGTAAATATATATATATATATATATATATATATATATATATATATATATAGTTTCAGTCATTTAGTCATCAGTCGTTATTATTATTTATATTTAATTATTTATATTTATTCTTATTTTTTAATGCTCTATGTGTGTTTGTCTATATATATATATATATATATATATATATAATAATTTTAACATTTAACATTTTCAAGCATGCATTTATTTACTTAAATTGCAGCCTTAACTAAGCCATATCATGATTTAGTTTATATTGCAATTACGTGTGAACTGTGCAACTTACTTTTGTTAGGGGAAAAAAAAAAGTCTGTTGTTTGGACCCCAGTCTTCTCCGAACTGTTACCTTTTTTTTTTTTTTTTTGCACAGAAAGAAGGAAATCATTCAAGTTTGTACAAATATGAGTGTCAGTAAATGACAGAATTTACATTTCTGGGAGAACTATCACTCCAGAAAAAAATGTTTTAACACAGATGAAACATAGAAGGAGGTTCATTAAAAGTTCCCTTCACTTAAAAGAATCAGTGACACTGTAAGTCCAGGACTCACAATTACACTCACTTGGAATATTTGCCTGTACAATGTGAGCAAATGACTGGAGTGGTGCATAAATGCAGCATGCGTGAGCGTCAGACGAGCAGCTGCACTCGTCTTATATGACGGCTGAAAAAATGGGAATAATTTTTCCATGCCGAATCCCCGAGGTCTCATTGAAACGAGCTCGCTAGAACGATGAAAGCATTAGTCCCCCGGTGCGGGAACAGCGGCCTGACAGCAGCGTGCCGCTAAAGTCTTCTTCCCGCTGAGCGCCGGCGGCCGCTCACGCAGTAATTGCTGTTGGCTGACTCCACTTACAGCTGAAGCGGACTGAAGCGAGCTGCTTAGAGGATCAGCAAATTACAGCAAATGTCAGCGCAATTCTCCCGGTGCAGTCCGGACGTGAGATCCGATCTACGGTTAGGATTTAGCTAGTTAAGGATTATCTAAACGCTGTGTGTGTGATTCTCATAGGGAATACTTCTACAACAAAGAGTTTATCTTTATTATCATAGATGATATTGCTCAGACTTGTCTCATTATAGCTCAGGAGAAATATCTGAGAAGTTGAAGACTGATTTCTGTCTAGGAGAGACAACTGAGATGTTGTAGAGATGTTATATAGGAGAGAACGAAGAGTTTATCATTATGGTTATAGATGATGTTGCTCATATTTGTCTCTTTTATAGCTCAGAAACATCTGAGACTGAGAAAGAATTGAGATGTTGTAGAGATGTTATATAGGAGAGAACGAAGGGTTTATCATTATGGTTATAGATGATGTTGCTCATATTTGTCTCTTTTATAGCTCAGGAGAATCATCTGAGACTGAGAAACAACTGAGATGTTGTAGAGATGTTATATAGGAGAGAACGAAGAGTTTATCATTATGGTTATAGATGATGTTGCTCATATTTGTCTCTTTTATAGCTCAGGAGAATCATCTGAGACTGAGAAACAACTGAGATCATGTAGAGATGTTATATAGGAGAGAACGAAGAGTTTATCATTATGGTTAGAGATGATGTTGCTCATATTTGTCTCTTTTATAGCTCAGGAGAATCATCTGAGACTGAGAAACAACTGAGATCATGTAGAGATGTTATATAGGAGAGAACGAAGAGTTCATCATTATGGTTAGAGATGATGTTGCTCATATTTGTCTCTTTTATAGCTCAGGAGAATCATCTGAGACTGAGAAACAACTGAGATGTTGTAGAGATTTTAAATAGGAGAGAATGAAGAGTTTATCATTATGGTTATAATTGATGTTGCTCATATTTGTCTCTTTTATAGCTCAGGAGAAACATCTGAGACTGAGAAACAACTGAGATCATGTAGAGATGTTATATAGGAGAGAACGAAGAGTTCATCATTATGGTTAGAGATGATGTTGCTCATATTTGTCTCTTTTATAGCTCAGGAGAATCATCTGAGACTGAGAAACAACTGAGATGTTGTAGAGATTTTAAATAGGAGAGAATGAAGAGTTTATCATTATGGTTATAATTGATGTTGCTCATATTTGTCTCTTTTATAGCTCAGGAGAAACATCTGAGACTAGGAGAGACAAGTGAGATGTTGTAGAGATGTTATATAGGAGAGGCAGAAGAATTTATCATTATGATTATAAATTATATTGCTCAGATTTGTCTCTTTTCTAGCTCAGGAAAAACATCTGAGAACCTAAAAACTATGGAAAACAACTGAGTTCATGTAGAGAAGTCAACTGTTCTTATAAAGCTGTAAAATTAAAGTGGAAGAATTTGATGAGAAATGATTGAGATCATAATGAGATCTGACTTGGTTGCATGCAAATACAAATGCTGTTTGAGACTTTGAGACACATTCTACAATGTGTCAAGAGAACAGTGAGTTGATCATTATTATCATATTTGTTATTGCTCAGTTGTTTCTCTTTTATCGCTCAAGAGAAACATATGAGAAGTTGAAGACTCATTTCTGTCCAGGAGACCTAACTGAGATGTTGTAGAGATGTTATATAGGAGAGTATATAGGAGAGACAGAGGAATTTATCATTATGATTATAAATGATATTGCTCAAATTTGTCTCTTTTCTAGCTCAGGAGAAACATCTGAGAAGCTGAAGACTATGGGAAACAACTGAGTTTGTGTAGAGAAGTCAACTGTTTTTATACAGCTCTAAAATTAAAGTGGTAAATGCGATCTGACTTGGTTGCATGCAAATACAAGGGCAGTTTGAGACTTTGAGACACATGAGATTGTAGAGCGTTATTACTCAGTCTTTTCTCTTTTATAGCTCAGGAGAAACATCTGAGAAGTTGAAAACTGATTTCTGTCTAGGAGAGACAACAGAGATGTTGTAGAGATGTTATTGAGGAGAGAAATGAGATTAATCTATTTCTCAAAAGAAACATCTGAGAAGCAGGAGACTCCATTGAGTCTCATTTATGTCTAGGAGAAACAAACAAGACGATGTAGAGATAAACCGATGCACATCAGGATCCGGTATATTACTGTGATTAAGAAGCGTCTTGTTTTGACAGATCTTAATTACGTTGGTCAGGCTCACACCGCAACGAGAACTCACCCATGAGCAAAGTCATCAGTCTGGAAAATTTTGATGAGAAATATTTGAGATCATAATGAGATCTATGTCTTTTGATGTTAAGCACAAAGTGCAAATTGAGACTCTACTGAGGAGACACTTGTGAGATTATGTTAGATACTAAAAGAAGCATCTGAGAAGCAGGAGACTCCATTAAGTCTCATTTATGTCTAGGAGAAACAAACGAGATGATGTAGAGATGTTGCAGAGTGTGAATACTTCTACAGCTTTTCAAGAGAACAGCATTTATCATTAAACTTTTAGATGTTATTGCTCACATTTTCTTTTATAGCTCACATATTTGATTTATTAAAGGAAGAATATGACGAGAAATGATTGAGATCATAATGAGACAAATTTGAGCACAGTTTGAGACATTATTATGATCTAATTGTGAGCTCTTGTTCACAGGAAATAAGAAGCTGGAGACTCCAGCCATTTGATCTCCATTTAATCTAATTTCTGTCTAGGAGAAACAACTGAGAGTTTGTAGAGTGTAAATACTTTTGCAACTTGTAAAGGAGTTTGTTCACAGATGCTATTGCTCAGACTTTTCTCTTTTATAGCTCATGCATCACATTTCTTAAAGTAATAACTTTGTCCAAAATTCTTCAGGAGAAATCAAAACAGACACAAACGAGACAATTGTTGGTGAGCTAAGAAATAAGTGTGGAAAATTTTGATGAGAAATATTTGAGATCATAATGAGATCTATGACTTTTGATGTTAAGCACGGAGTGCAATTTGAAACTTTACTGAGGAGACACACTTCTACAGCATTTCAAGATCAGATTTTCTCTTTTATAGCTCACATATTTGATTAATGAAGGAAGAATATGACGAGAAATAATTGAGATCATAATGAGACAAATTCGAGCACAGTTTGAGACATTATTATGATCTCATTTTGAGCTCTTGTTCACAAGCAATAAGAAGCTGAAGACTCCAGCCATTTGATCTCCATTTAATGTCATTTCTGTCTAGGAGAAACAGTTGAGATATTGTTGAGATGTTGTCATCTTCACTCCTCACACTGATAACTGCAGTAAACCGATGCACATCAGGATCCAGTATATTACTGTGATTAAGAGGCATCTAGTTTTGACAGATCTTAATTAAGTTGGTCAGGCTCACAGCGTGACGAAAACTCGCCCACGAGCAAAGTCATCGGTAAAGAGTTCTCCACGACACGAGTGTTTGCTAACGCCGCTGTTTACGTGTGCGTATGAATATGTAAAATCTTGCTTCTCGCTCGTGTTTTCCTGTCTTTTTTCTGCTGGATGCAATTTGCTTTGGCTCAGAGCGAACGCATCAGCGCCGGAGTACGTGAGCGCAGATTTGCATGAGCTAATTAGCTTGTCAAAAGTCATTTTGGAATTTGCTTGTTGATTAAAAACAATGCTAATTAGAATTAATTAAACGTGTGATTTTAATTCCTTTGGCTGCGCTGTTATAACCA
>CM065140.1:31695000-31890000 GCA_033026305.1 Cirrhinus molitorella | reverse complement strand
ATATATATATATATATATATATATATATATTACTAATTTTTTTTAGGAAAAATACTTTTATTTATATATATATAATATATAATATATAAAGGATTTTAAATATGTACATTTAAATTGTTTAGATACATATATATATACATATATATATATATATATATACACAGTATATTAGTAAGAAGTATTATTAAGTAATTATTTATATATTACTAATTTTTTTTAGAAAAAATACTTTTATATATATATATATATATATATATAATATATAAAGGATTTTAAATATGTACATTTAAATTGTTTAGATACATATTACATATATATATATATATATATATATATATACAGTATATTAGTAAGAAGTATTATTAAGTAATTATTTATATATTACTAATTTTTTTTAGGAAAAATACTTTATTATTTATTTATTTATTTATTTTTTAAGATTTATAAATGCAAATATTTTATATAAATATGAATTGTGTGGTTTATGGCATAATGCATAAGGAAAATAAAGTAGTTGTTTTTTTAATTTGCATTGTGTCATTGTTTTGCTCGTCAGGTCCGATGCAGGAGACCATCTATGACTTCTGGAGGATGGTGTGGCAGGAAAACACGGCAACCATCGTCATGGTTACCAATCTGGTTGAAGTGGGCCGGGTGAGTGAAGCATCCATCCTCTGGAGTTTAATTTTCCCCTGATCACAGACAAACTCAGATCTCTTAGTCCTATTGATTTTATTAAAGACTAAATGAAAGAAATCTCTCCGGAACGAACCCCTCGTAAACATCTGACGTGTAAAACAAAACTCTGTGAAAGCTTGAGGGAGATCTGCTACACGCTTCTGAGCGATGAACACAAACACATGGAAATCTCCAGACCTTCAAACATCTTACCTTCAGAGACCTCAGAAGAGTCTGATTCAGACGTTCAGCTCGTGTTTTAGTCTTTTTTAGTTTAAAGTTCAAAGTCACTGTCAGTCACTGATAGTTTGATATTGTTCTTCTGAGTCATTATCGTTGCAGATGTAGATTAATGAACTCATTGAAGTCATGAACAGGCCTTTAGTGAAGTCCAGTTAAACAATAGCAGAATATTTCAGTCTTGGAACTAAATAAATATATTGTCAATATTTTACATTAATCACAAAATGACAAAAAAAAAAATACTAAATGTGAATAAATCTATCTTAAATAATAATAAAAAATAGTAGTAAGAACTATATAGATATATTTTGAAGAATGATTAAACATGACTAACAACAAAATTACTAAAACTAAAATTAAAATTAAACAAAATCTAAAAATAAAAACTGATATTAAGAAAAACTGTATAGCTGTATTAAAAAATACTAATAAAAATTACATAAAATGCTAAAAATTACTAGCGCAAAGTAAAATGAAAACTGAAAATATATACGCAAATCTAATTTGAGATATTAATAAAAACTGTATAGCTATATTTAAAAAAAAACATAAAATAAAAAACAACTAATAATTACTATCACAAATTAAAATGAAAACTGAAAATATAAACAACTCAAGATATTAAGAAAAACTATATAGATGCATTAAAAATACTATTAAAAATGATCAAAAAATCATTTACTAAATGAAAACTGAAAATATAAACAACTCAAGATATTAATAACAAACAATTACTATATATATATATATATATATACAGATATATATACAGATCTCAAAAATTCAATAATTGTCAAAAAAAACAATAAAATAAACTTTTTCCTTCAAAACATTGAAAATATTTTTTTTCAAGAAGTAAACTGTATTTTTTCTGAATCTTTAGTTTCATTATAGCATGTCTAATGTCTAATTAATTTATAAAGATTCATTAGATTTTAGATAGAATTATTTATTATTTTTTCTTTTTTTGTAAATATTACAAGAATATTACAAGAGTATATAAATATTCCTTAACCATAGTTATGTTTTGATTTTTTAGAGAAAATACAGTTTATTTTATAGTTTTAGAAAGTATTAAAATATATTTATATATTCTGAATTTATTACAAATAAATAAATAAATAAATTATATATATATATATATATATATATATAAAATGTCTATATAAATATTAATAAATCTTTTCCTTTAAAACATTATAAAGAAACTTTAAGAACTTTTTTTTTCAGAAATACTGTTTTGTGTATTTACAATTTGCTTGTATATATTACAAGATTATCTGGTAAATATTCCTTAAATGTGACCCTGGACCACGAAACCAGTCTTAAGTGTCAATTTTTCAAAATTGAGATTTATATATCTCCAGAAAGCTGAATAAATAAGCTTTCCATTGATGTATGGTTTGTTGAGATCGGACAATATTTGGCCGAGATACAGCTATTTTAAATCTGGAATCTGAGGGTGCAAAAAAATAAAAAATAAAAAATACTGAGAAAATCGCCTTTAAAGTTGTCCAAATTAAGCTCTTAGCAATGCATATTACTTATCAAAAATTAAGTTTTAATACATTTACAGAACAAAATTTACAAAATATTTTAATGGAACATGATTTTTACTTAATATCCTAATGATTTTTGGCAAAAAAATGTTTTTGATAATTTTGACCCATACCATGTATTTTTGGCTATTGCTACAAATATACCCCAGCGACTTAAGACTGGTTTTGTGGTCCAGGGTCACAAATATAGTTTTAATAATATTTGTATTATTGGTAGTACTATCATTACATAAAGTAATATTTCTGTCCAGTTAAACCAAACTTTGATTTCGACGGGTTGCTGCCTTTACGTTTCTGTTTGTTCATGATATGAGAATGTTTTTTTCTCAAAAGTAACAGTAAAATGCTCTTGAACTCCTGATTTGAGTGTGTATGGCTGGCTGAGAGCAAATAAAGCGGCGTTGGCGCGCATCTGTTCACCTGCTATTGTTCGTCAGACGCGAGGTCGGTCCCTGTGGGCCGCTGCTTTCTCTGTCCAACGCTTTCAAGTAGCTGAG
The DNA here is from genome assembly GCA_033026305.1 of Cirrhinus molitorella. Classification (NCBI taxonomy): domain Eukaryota; kingdom Metazoa; phylum Chordata; class Actinopteri; order Cypriniformes; family Cyprinidae; genus Cirrhinus; species Cirrhinus molitorella. The sequence continues at coordinate 31,887,023 of CM065140.1, read as the reverse complement.
AGAGTGAAGCAGCTCCAGTCTCATCAACAGCACCATCTGCTGCAGCTCCTCTCTGATCGACTCGGGGAATTCAGACCATTCACATCGAGATGGACACACACACACACACTGCTCATCCTAATCAAAGACTGTCTGTGACTATTTAACTTCAGCTGACAAAGTCCATCTACATTAAAGGAGCAGACATGAAAGCCGTGTGTGTGTGTGTGTGTGTGTGTGTGTGTGTGTCTAATTGAGCTGCTAATTAAGAGCAGCAGCAGATCTCAGCGTCTCTGTTGTGTCAGAAGTATTTCTGTCCAGCCGGTCGACAGGAAACACTGTCCTGGACATCTGTTGAACCTCACTACCGCCGCTACCCACAATGCATTTCAGCGCATCAGGCGTCTTGTGTGGTATTAGTATTCTGAAATATGTTTTTCTGTTTTTGTTATTTTAGTTTTGCTAATTTTGTTGTGTTTTTGTCATTTTTAGCTTTGTTCAGATATGTTTTTGTTGATTATGGTTTTAGTTATTTTAGTACTAAACCTAAACAAAGGTGAGAGGTGTTGACAAAAATTTAATTTTATTTTATTTTACATAGATTTTTTTTATTTCAAGTAACAGAATTTTTTTGTTTTAGTGTTTTTCTTTTTTTATGTTTATGCATATATATAAATATATATTACTGTTTCTAGTAAAAGTATATATAATGTAATTTCAGTTTTAGTTACAAAATGAGTTACAAAAAATATGTTGCATTTTTTTTATTTATTTCAAGTAATAGTAAATGTTTTTATGTGTTTTTTATGTATTTTTTATTGCAGTTTAAGCTGTTTTAGTGTTTAAGGTTAGGATGAGGATTCTAATATTTTTTTGACAAGACCATTTTATTTTATTTTATTTTAACATTTTATTTTTTATTTCAAGTAACAGAATTTTTAGGTTTTTTTTTTGTGTTTTTTATGTTTATATTTATATTTATATTATAATTTCATTTTTAGTTACAAAAAAATATGTTGCATTGGCAACAAGGTTTTTTATTTTATTTTAGTTGTTTTTTTATTTCAAGTAATAGTTCATGTTTTATACTTTGTTTTTTTATGTGTTTATATAATTTTGTATAATTTGAGTTTATAATACTTTGTTTCTTTTATTTCAAATAACAAATGTTTTTATTTTTTGTGTTGTTTTTTTTAGTATATATTTTTTATATGTTGTATTGTTTTTTTATTATTTTAGTTGTTTTTTTTATTTCAAGTAGTAGTTAATGTTTTTAATACTTTAAGGTTTTTTTGTTTGTTTGTTTGTTTGTTTGTTTTTTCCCAGTTGTAGTTATTTTAGTACTTCAAGTTGGGTGAGGGTTATAATATTTTAGTTTGTTTATTTTATTTCATACAACAAATATTGTGTGTGTTTTTTTTTGTTTTTTTTTTGTTTTTGTTTTTGTTTTTTTTTTTAGTTTATGTATTTTTTTATTTTATTTCAGTATGTGTGTGTGTATATATATATATATATATATATATATATATATGTTTTTTTTTTTTTTTTATTATTTCATAAAACAGATTTTTTTTGGTAAAAAGTGAAGTCTTTTTAAAGCCTATTTTTGACAGAACACTTACCACTCAATTTTTAATTAATAGAAAAATAAAATAAAATAAAATCAAAACATGAATTTATTTAATTATTATTTCTCATTGTTCCAGAAGATTTTGATCATTGTAACAGTATGTTTTTACTGTATTGCAATATTTTACATAAAAACAGTAAGTGAAGACTCTTTAGGACTATTTATTTATTTTTGCATCATGACACTACTTTTTACCAACACTTAAGCACATATACCCCTGAAATTCTCATTTAGAAAAGAAATAAAAAACATGCACACATACACACATGCACAAATCGATCATTTTGACTCATACAATGTATTTTTTGGCTATTGCAACAAATATACCGCAGCGACTCGTGACAGGTTTTGTGGCCCAGGGTCACATATAGACTTTTTGGATGAAATCTGGTTAGACTAGTATTAAATCTAGCAGTGTTGGTGTGAAATCAGAGCTGGACGTGTGTTGTGTGTCATTGTTGAGCTGTATCTGGTTCCTCATAAAGGTCTCGTTGGCCTACTTCTATCCGGCTCTAATTTTATCCGTGATTCTGTCAGGAGGACGCCGTATTCCTCCGTTCTCGCTGTAATGGCTTATTAACGACTCAAACGTTACTCCAATCCAGACCCTTTTGTTCTTGTCAGATATTAAGATGGGCTTTAAAAATCCCATTAGTTCTGCGCCGCAGATTTCCGCTGAGATTCGATCCCTTCTCGCCACGGGTTTCTCGCGGCACAATGCTGTGGGTCCTTCACAAAGCCACGCTCAGATAGCAGAGAAGGAGAATCAGAGACGATCAGAGCGTCACTGTCTTCAGATTAGAGAGGAGCGAGTAAAGACGCCTTTATCCGGATAATCTCACTCTAACAGGGGCAACTTTAACCAGCACTGCTGACACTCACACATCCTACACTAATCTGCTTATAGATGACCAGATGACCACTGCGCACACACACACACACACACACACACACACACACACACACAGAACAATTCAATGCAAGAACAGCTTCTTTAGGTTACATTTTTGTGACCAGCAAGTGAAAATAGTGCATCTGATCATCTACTAAAGCAGAAGTTATCATAAACTTAAAATAAAACCATAACAAATATTTGTGTTACTTGGAATAAAATAATCATCGATATAAAATGGCATAAAATATAAAAAAGTATGTATAAAATATATATTGAAGTTCTAAAATTTTTGAAAAAAAAGGAAATAAAAGGAAAAATGTTTTTTTTTTTTTTTTAAATTTGAAGTAATAAAATAAAAATATATATAAACAAATTCAAACTAAAATAAACAAAAACCTAATAAAACCACAAAAAATAAAATGCACACAAAACATGTTAAATGAAATAAAATAAGCATTAAACTAAAATCTATAATAAAATAAAATAACTTGAAATACTAAAATATACTGTTACAGTAATGAAAATCATCAGGAATAATGATAATCCAAAAAAAAAAGTTCTTAAATGACTAAAAATAAATAAATCAATAAACAAACATAAAAAAGCACACAAAAAAAAACACAATTTTTATTAAATAAATGGAAAAATATGTTTTTTTTATTTAATTTGAAGTAATAAAATTGAAATAAAAAAAAATATATATATAAACAAATTCAAACTAAAATAAACAAAAATGTAATAAATGCACAAAAAATAAAATGCACACAAAACATTTGTTAAATAAAAAATAAAAGAAGCATTAAAACTAAAATATAAAATAAAATAAAATAAAATAAAATAAAGTAAAAAAAAAAAATAATACAATAAAATAACTGGAAATACTAAAATATACTGTTACAGTAATGAAAATCATCAGGAATAATGATCATTCCAAAAAACAAAACAAAAAAAAAAATTTTTTTATGTTATTTTTTTATTTCAATCAAAATTTAAGTGATAAGTTTTTTTTTTTTTTTTTTTTTTTTTTTTTTCAAAAACAGTAATTAAATAGTCTTTAAATAGTCTTAACTTTGCATATTTTTATGTAAAATATCATCAATTAAAAAATACGTACTGTTACAGTAATGAAAATCATCCAGAATAATGAGCAAAAAAAAGCTGATGCATTAATGGTATTTTATTTTGCTTTTATTTTATTTGAAATAAAATAAAAATATATAGAAATATCTATTTGATTTTATTATTTATTTGATTGTATTATTATTATTATTATTATTATTATTATTATTATTTCTAAATGTGCTTAATTGTCAAAAAAAAAAAGTTAGTCTTCACTTACCTTTTTTATGTACATTTTTTTTTTTTTTATTGCAGTACTGTTCAAAAATAATGGTATTTTATTATATTTATGAGAATTTGAGGGGTAAATATGCTTACATTTCCAAAAAAAAGTACAATATTATTATTTTTTTTATTGTAGTCCAGTAAAAAATTTAGTTTTTTTAGTTTTTGCTGACATATTTTATTTAAAATACCATAGTTTTTGTGTGTTTTTTAGTGTTTTACTGACATTGGAATCATTATTGTAGCTGTTTTGACATTCTGTTCTGTATGTTTTTGTTGTTTGTTGTCGTCTCTAATGCTGTTTTTTTCTGTGACGTGTGTGTTGGTGATGTTCTTGAGGAAGTGTGTGTCTGAATATGTAAATAAGTGATTATGTGATTAATGCTCTCTCGTTTAGGAGATGCTCTAATGATAATTAGACGGGAGCCGATAGCATCACAGCCCCTTTGTTTTTCCGGCCTGACGGCGAAGAGCGAGACCGACGCGACAAACACGCTCCGCATTAGAGCGCAATTATCCCACTAATTAGAGCATCTAATACACGCATAGAAAGAAAACACGCTAATAATGAAGAGCGGATGGAAAGAATTAGATGATGAACGGATGACAAACAGATGGACAGATATTTCTGTGATTTCTGACCACACAAGAAAATGAGTGCATTTATAGTTGTAATAGACATTAGATTTCCTTTCATCTATTGTTTGTTTTTCAGTGATAATTACCAATATCTACAGATCAGGGATCAGGAGTCAATTTAAAGCAGAAGTATTAAAATTATTTTTTGTTAATTGAAAAAAAAAAGCTGAATTTAAAAAAAAATATTTGGCTAAAATAAGATTTAGAAGCACTAAAATTACAATAAAAATAAATAAAAACAGAATAAATGAACACAAATTACTAAAAATAAAACAAATGATTAAATATAAATAAAATACATTTGAATTACAGTGAAAACTGAAAATATAAAAAAACTAAAGCTAATTAGGAATTGTAATTAAAATTGTACAAGTATGTAAATAATACAAAATACTATTTAATATAAAATAATAGCAATTGACCCAAAATGTAAATATTTCTGATCAATAATAAGTAAAATATGTCTTATTAATTGAAAAATAAGATATATTGAAAGTGCATTTTAATCACAAAAATGACAATAAAAACAAATAAAAACTTAAATTAAAAAAATATATATTAAACCTAAATAGCAATATTTAAAATAAATAAATAAATAAATAAAATTACTGACAATAAAATATAAATTATAATGAAAACCTAATAATTGTAAATAACACAGACCAAAAATTTAATTTAAATCACAGTGAAAATTGAAAATGAAGCACAAAAACTACAATAAAAAACACAGAATAAATAAATAAAAAAAAAATAAAACAAATGATTCAATATATTTATTAAAAAAAACTAATAAAAACTGTGTGTATAAATAATACTGAAATAACATTGACCAAAAATTTAATTTAAATTGCAATGAAAACTGAAAATATAAAAAAGGGTTCTCAGATGTTAATTTAAATTATTGAATTATTCAAATCATTTTTGTAAATTGAAAAACAAAGCCAAACTAAAAAAGTAATTGTCTGAAATAAGATAAAGCATTAAAATTACAATAAAAATAAACAAAAAATAAATAAATAAAAATGAACCTAAATAGCAATATTTAAAATAAATAAATAAAAATGACTAAAAATAAAATACCAATTACAATTAAAATAAATAGTAATAAAAACTGTGCTAGTACATACATATACATATATATATATATATATATATATATATATATATATATATATATATGTGACCCTGGACCACGAAACCAGTCTTAAGTAGCACGGGTATATTTGTGACAATAGCCAAAAAAACATTGTATGGGTCAAAATTATTGATTTTTCTTTTATGCCAAAAATCATTAGGATATTAAGTAAAGATCATGTTCCATAAAGATATTTTGTAAATTTCCTACTGTAAATATATCAAAACTTAATTTTCGATTAGCGATATGCATTGCTAAGGACTTCATTTGGACAACTTTAAACGTGATTTTCTCAGTGTTTAGATTTTTTTGCACCCTTAGATTGCTGATATTCAAATGCTAGTATCTCGGTCAAATATTGTCCTACCCTAACAAACCATACATCAATGAAAAGCTTATTTATTCAGCTTTCAGATTATGTATAAATCTCAATTTTGGAAAATTGACACTTATGACTGGTTTTGTGGTCCGGGGTCACATATATATATATATATATATCTAATACACGCATAGAAATACACACATAGAAGATATATATATATAATAGCAATTTCTATTTGAGTCTAAATGTAAATATTTCTGATAAATAGTAAGTAAAATATGTCTTATTAATTCAAAATATTTGAAAATGAATATATATTGAGTACTAATGAGGAGCGTCAGATAAACGGATGACAGTGAGATAGATAACAGAGAGCAGACTGATTGACTTCACTAATGGCTTTGAGTGATTAGAAACAGTGTGTGTGTGTCTCTAGAGGAGTGCTCTGGTTATGGAGGGTAAACCTGGTTAATTATTCTGGGATGATCTTCAGCAGAGGCTGACAGATATCTGGGACACTTAAAGTCTGACTGCAAACACGTTTGTACATTATCTGCTGTTTGAGACGCTTATATCTCATGTTTTCAAATCATTGTGTGTTTGACAGGTGAAGTGCTGTAAGTATTGGCCGGACGACACTGAGATCTACAGAGACATGAAGGTGACGCTCATCGAGACTCAGCTGCTCTCTGAATACGTCATTCGAACCTTCGCTGTGGAAAAGGTTCGGCATCAGACACTTTCATCAGACAGCAAAACACAATAAACACATTTAGACATTCAGTATTGTCTCCATAGCTATCTTTATGTCTCTATGGCTATTATAAATGGTTACAGTGTTAAACAAACAAAAAAATGTGTGTGTGTAAATATATAAAGAGTCTTAAGTAGCACATGTATATTTGTAGCAATAGCTAAAATACATTGTATGGGTTGAAATTATAGGTTTTTGTTTTATGCCAAAAATCATCAGGATATTAAGCTGTTCCAATGAAGATTTTCCTTCTGTAAATATATCAAAACTTAATTTTTTGGTTAGTAATATGCATTGCTAAGGACTTCATTTGGACAACTTTAAAGGCGATTTTCTTAATATTTTTATTTTTTTGCACCCTCAGATTGCAGATTTTCAGATAGTCGTATCTCAGCCAAATGTTGTCCTGTCATAACAAACCATACATCAAAGGAAAGCTTATTTATTCAGATTTCAGATGATATATGCATCTCAATTTTTAATAAAAAAAAAAAAAAAAAATACAACTTATATAAAATCATTAAATATGTTTATAATGTAATTGTAATTTTTAATATTATAATATTTATAATTACTTAATTACAAATAAGTATTAGATTAAATAAATGTCAAAAAATATGTAAATAAATTAATTAATAAATTAATTAAGTAATGAAGAAATAAATAAATACATGTAGAAATACATAAATTAATAAACAAATAAATAAATAAAGGCTGAAATAAATAAATGTAAAAAATAAATGAATAAATAAATAATTAAATGCTGAAATAAATGCATAAATTAATGAATAAATAAATAATTTTGTCAAAAGTGTCATTTTTAATAGTGCCATTTTTGTACAATTTGTGTTATACTACATTTATTTATATATATATATATATATATATATATATATATATATATATATATAAATTAACATTTGATTTTTATTTTGGATTTTAATGCATATAAATAATCTAATAATTATTTTTAAATAAGTAATTATAAATTATATTTAAAATTACAGTTACATTGTTACATATTTAATGAAGTTGTATGTTTGTTTTAGTTTTTTCATTACATATATGTGACCCAGGACCACAAAACCAGTCATAAGGGAACATTTTTCGAAATTGAGATTGATGCATCATCTGAAATCTGAATAAGTAAGCTTTCTATTGATGTCTGGTTTGTTATGATTAGGACAATATTTGGCCGAGATACAACTATTTGAAAATGAAAAAAAAAAAAAATATTGAGAAAATCGCCTTTAAAGTTGTCTACTTTGCAATGCATGTTACTTTTACATACATTTACCATACATTTATGGTAGGAAATATCAAAATATCTTCATGGAACATGATCTTTGCTTAATATCAAAATCAATCATTTTGACCCATACAATGTATTTTTGGCTATTGCTACAACGACTTATGACTGGTTTTGTGCTCCAGGGTGACGTGTGTGTGTGTGTGTGTGTGTGTGTGTTTGTGTGTGTGTTACTGTCCAGTTGATGAGTGTATATGTGTTCAGGGGGTTAGAATCAGTTCTCAGAGCAGTATTTGTTTGCTGTGGGTCTCAGCATCAGCATGTTTGTGTGTTTGTTGACTCTCCAGCGAGGAGCTCATGAGATCAGGGAGATCCGGCAGTTTCATTTCACCGGCTGGCCGGATCACGGCGTCCCGTATCACGCCACGGGGCTGCTGGGCTTCGTCCGCAGAGTCAAAGCTAAGAGTCCGGCCAACGCAGGGCCCATGGTCATCCACTGCAGGTGATTATCCATCTCAGCTTTACTAAAACATTGTGTGTTTCTTTAAAGGAGAAGTTTACTTCCAGAACAAAAATGTAGAGATAATTGACTCACCCCCTTGTCATTCAAGACATTCATGTCTGTCTTTCTTCAGTCATATAGAAATGATGCTTTTTGAGGAAAACATTTTAGGATTTCTCTCCATATAGTGTACTTCTATGGAGCCCGGGAGTTTGAACATCTAAAATACAGTTTAAATGCAGCTTCTAAAGCCTCTAAACGATCCCAGCCGAGGAAGAAGGGTCTTATCTAGCGAAACGTTCTGTCATTTTCTAAAAAAACAAAAATGCAATTTCTATACTTTTTAACCTCATATGCATTTAGAAGTAAAATGACTTAAGATATTACGTCTTATTTTCTAAAAAAGTTATCAATTTTTTCTTTCAGTTTTTGCTCAAAACAAGCAAAAATATCTGCCAGTAGGGCAAGAAAAAAAAATCTTGTTTAGCATTGAAATTAATTTTTCTTACCCCATTATCAGATATTTTTGCTTGTTTTAAGCAAAAACTAACAACATTTTGATCATTTTTAGATACGTTTAGATATTTATACTAGAAAACAAGACAAAAATACTAAGTAAGAAAATAATTTTTTGCAGTGCAAAACAGTGATGTACACTGCAAAAAATGCTTTTCTTAGATTTTTTTGTCACATTTCCAGCCAAAATATCAAATATTTCTTAAATCAAGAAGGATTTTCTAGAAACTGGCTTGTTTTCAGAAAATTAAGTGCATTTTTGTTCAGTCAAGCAAAATAATCTTCCAATGGGATAAGCAAAATAATCTTATTTCAAGCAAAAAGCTAGATAATTTTACCTCATTGGCAAATTATTTAGCTTATTTCAAGGAAAAACTCACTTAATTTTAACTTCTTTTTTCTGAAAACAATACAATCTTTTTTACTTGTCTAGAAACTTCTTCTTGATTTTAGAATTTTTTGATATTTTGGCTGGAAACAAGACAAAAATTCTAAGTAAGAAAAGCATTTTTTGCAGTGTAGGACAGTTCTGAAGTTGGAGAAAAAAAATGAGATTGGATTTTTTTCATCATACCCTAAAATGTCTTGAACCGAAATACACAGAGTTCACGCAGAGCTAGATAAGACAAGCATTTGAGGTTAAGAAGTACATAAACTGTAATTTTTTTTTGGAAAATACCCAATCGTTTCACTAGATAAGACCCTCAGCTGGGATCATTCAGTGCCCATTGAAACTACATTTTGGAAGTTCAAACTGGGCGTCATAGAAGTCCACTATATGGAGAACATTCCTGAAATGTTTCCCTCAAAGAACATAATTTCTTTACGACTGAAGAAGAAATGCATGAACCTCTTGGATGACTTGGGGGTGAGTCAATTATCTATAAATTTTTGTTCTTTAAACATGTTAAATCCCTGTTGTTCTGGTCCTCAGTGCTGGAGCGGGACGCACCGGCTGCTTCATTGTCATTGACATCATGCTGGACATGGCAGAGCGTGAAGGAGTGGTGGACATTTACAACTGCGTGAGGGAACTGCGTTCCCGCAGGGTCAACATGGTGCAGACGGAGGTAACCAATCGCAAATGTCCTCACATCAGCCACAGCCGATCAAATGCTGCCTCTTACTCCAGCCCCGCCCATTTTTAGAAAGTTTCAATAGAGACAAAAGAAACAAGCACTCGAATGTAAGAATGATTGTATAGCCTGAGACTTTATCTGACCGCCAGCTTCGGTCAAGGACTGTGACGTCGCATCCAGAGCAAAGACTTTCTGAAGAGCGACGACCCAAGGCATATTTAAAATGTCACTTCATGAATGATTTACGTCAAGCTGTCAGACCGCCGCCTGCGATCGGGAGATGATGGAGAGATGACCGATCCGCATGTGGACACACAGGACAGAGACATTTACTGAAAACACAGTCAATCACATCCTCCTGTGATCCTGTCGGTTCTGACCGTAAAAGTGTGGATATTAGATACATTTCTAGAGTTTTAATAGACATTAGATTTTCTAACTGGGGTAACTAATAATTGTAAATAAATAAAAACTAAAACCTAATAGTAATATTTAAAAATGTGAAAAGCACATGACAAAATTACAAAAAAATTAATTACAGAGGTTCAAGTGCTTTAAGGCTTTTAAGCACATATGAAAAAAGCAAGCCTATGTAGCAGGTCTGTAACCATCTAAATCAATGATTTAAAAAGCATTTTTCCAAATCCAGATCATTTACAATAGATATATTGTTTTTTAGTGTTTATGACTCTTATGGTGCCAGCTGTGGTCCGATCTCCTTAAACCTTTGCATGCTTACGCCGTTGAAAAAATGCGATTTATGCCCACCCAGTGGCCGATTTCTTTTAAGTTTCTCACAGACCTTTTGGGCCGAGAGTCCAACAGGCCCACCAAATTTCATTCCAATCGGCCTCTGATTCATGATTTTTTTTTAGATATGCAAATGTCCTTATTGACATTTGTGGCATTTTTAACCAAAACCATGCTCAGCAATCTTCATGTTGACAGGACAAATGGTTGTGTTAGGTATAGGCATTTTATGTTTTTTCCTCTTATAGCGCCACCAAGTGGCCAAGCTCTCCAGTTTTTGTCTTGTGACCTGAGCCCTTTGAGTAAGTTTTCTGAGTTTGGCGAAGACATCTCATTCCATTTAGGAGCTATAGGCATTTAACTAAAAGTGGCCCTGCCACTTTCGAACGTTTTGGCGTTTAAAACATTTTTTTTTTGATAATTATTGATATTCGCTCTCCAGAGAATCTGTCTGCTCTGGTTTGATTCAGATCAGGCAAAAAACCTAGTTCACAAAAGTAGTTTTTTCAAAAAATCCAAAACACCCAACTGACAGTTTAAGAGTTATGAGCGATTTCATGCACATGCATGATCGTTGTAGTGCCCCCATCAGGCCGATTGGGGCGAGTCTTGGTGACAATGTCGGCAGTGAGAGTACTACCAATCCTCCAAGTTTCAAGTCTCTACGACTTGCAGTTTGGTCTGCACAATCAGTTTTATGTGGAGATTGCTGATCTCTGGCCATTTTAACAATTACAATAGGGTTTCAGCGCTATATCAAATTATATCGGTGATCTGTGATTAATATTGTTGTATTGATCTGTCATATGTTGATATTTCAGGAGCAGTATGTGTTTATCCATGATGCCATATTGGAGGCGTGTCTTTGTGGCGACACCACGATCCCAGCCAATCAGCTTCGCTCTGTGTATTACGACATGAACCGCTTGGACCCACAGACCAACTCCAGCCAGATCAAAGAGGAGTTCAGAGTCAGTCCATCCTAATATTTGTTGAAAAAACTATTAAAATGAATACTGTAATGCTAGTAAAAATTAAATTATTAAAACAGTATTCAAATAAACCATTAGAATGTGTGCATGAGTTTCAGTTGTGTTTTCCATTGACAGACGTTAAACATGGTGACGCCCACATTACGGGTGGAGGACTGTAGCATTGCACTGCTGCCGCGGAACCATGAGAAGAACCGCTGTATGGACGTGCTGCCGCCCGACCGCTGCCTGCCCTTCCTCATCACCATCGATGGAGAGAGCAGCAACTACATCAACGCTGCGCTCATGGACGTAAGGCAGCTCCCATACACCTCAGCTCTTCACCTAGTGACTGTTACCTGCAGTTCCTAACCTAGTGACCGTTACCTGTGGCTTTTAAACTAGTGACCGTTACCTGCGGCTCTTCACCTAGTGACCATTACCTGTGGCTCTTAGTCTAGTGATCGTTACCTGCGGGCTCTTCATCTAATGATCATTACCTGCGGCTCCCAACCTAGTGACCGTTACCTGTGGCTCTTCACCTAGTGATCATTACCTATGGCTCCTAACCTAGTGACCGTTACCTGTGGTTCTTCACCTAGTGATCATTACCTGCGGCTCCTAACCTAGTGACTGTTACCTGCAGCTCTTAATCTAGTGATCGTTACCTGCGGCTCCCAACCTAGTGACTGTTACCTGCAGCTCTTAATCTAGTGATCGTTACCTGCGGCTCCCAACCTAGTGACCATTACCTGTGGCTCTTCACCTAGTGATCATTACCTATGGCTCCTAACCTAGTGACCGTTACCTGTGGCTCTTCACCTAGTGATCATTACCTATGGCTCCTAACCTAGTGACCGTTACTTGTGGCTCTTCACCTAGTGATCATTACCTGCGGCTCCTAACCTAGTGACTGTTACCTGCAGCTCTTAATCTAGTGATCGTTACCTGCGGCTCCCAACCTAGTGACCGTTACCTGTGGCTCTTCACCTAGTGATCATTACCTATGGCTCCTAACCTAGTGACCGTTACCTGTGGCTCTTCACCTAGTGATCATTACCTATGGCTCCTAACCTAGTGACCGTTACTTGTGGCTCTTCACCTAGTGATCATTACCTGCGGCTCCTAACCTAGTGACTGTTACCTGCAGCTCTTAATCTAGTGATCGTTACCTGCGGCTCCCAACCTAGTGACCGTTACCTGTGGCTCTTCACCTAGTGATCATTACCTATGGCTCCTAACCTAGTGACCGTTACCTGTGGCTCTTCACCTAGTGATCATTACCTATGGCTCCTAACCTAGTGACCGTTACTTGTGGCTCTTCACCTAGTGATCATTACCTGCGGCTCCTAACCTAGTGACTGTTACCTGCAGCTCTTAATCTAGTGATCGTTACCTGCGGCTCCCAACCTAGTGACCGTTACCTGTGGCTCTTCACCTAGTGATCATTACCTATGGCTCCTAACCTAGTGACCGTTACCTGTGGCTCTTCACCTAGTGATCATTACCTGCGGCTCCTAACCTAGTGACTGTTACCTGCAGCTCTTAATCTAGTGATCGTTACCTGCGGCTCCTAACCTAGTAAACGTTACCTGTGGCTCCTAACCTAGTGATCATTACTTGCGGCTCCTAAGCTAGTGATTATTACTTGCGGCTCCTAAGCTAGTGATTGTTACCTGCAGCTCTTAACCTAGCGAACATTACTGCCGACTTTTAACCTAGATACCGTTACCTGCGCCTCTTAACCTAGTGATGGTTACCTGCGGCTTCTAACCTAGTGATCATTACCTGCAGCTCTTAACCTAGTGACCGTTACTTGTGGCTCCTAACCTAGTGATCATTACCTGCAAATCTTAACCTAGTGATCATTACCTGCAGCACATAACCTAGTGACCATTACCTGTGGCTCTTCACTTAGTGGCCATTACCTGAGACACTTAACCTAGTGATCTTTACCTGCAGCTCTTAATCTAGTGACTGTTACCTGCATCTTTTAACCTAGTGACCATTACCTTCAGCGCTTAACCTTCTGACCATTACCTACAGTCTGCTCTTCATCTAGTTACCTTCACCTGCATCTCTTAACCTTGTGATCATTACCTGCAGCTCTTAACCTAGTGACGGTAAAATTAATTATTTTAATTTTCCATTTACATTCAATTACATCCGTCTCTGTAACAATTTCTTGTTATTGTGTATCTGAAGTGATGGTGTCTCTGATAGATGTGAATCGCTGCGCACACAATTATGTGCCTGTTGAAAATAATTCAAAAACAGATGGAATTGATTCATTTCATTGTCAGAAAAATGGCTAAAAACAATCCATAACAGAGAATGAAGTAAAAAATGCAGTAAAACGATTGACTGGGACAGGTTTGTTTGTAAAAGATGCGACAGCGCATTTGTTTTCATTACAGTAAATGGAAGCGCCGGCGGCGGTAATAAAACACGCAGCTCAACGCTAAACTTCTCCACACAATTAGTCAAGCAGACAGTCAGACGGGAAATAAGATGTTTTTCTCTCTTCATCTTCACAGAGCTACAAGCAGCCGTCTGCGTTTATCGTTACTCAGCATCCTCTGCCCAACACTGTCAAAGACTTCTGGCGGCTGGTGCTGGACTATCACTGCACGTCTATAGTGATGCTGAACGACGTTGATCCTGCACAGGTGAGACACACACACACACACACACACACACACACACACACCTGAATGCGGCTGTCAGAAACAAAGACACGCTACACAACACAGACTCATGCAGCAGATGCACATCACTGCGGTCGATCAAACAAACAATGTGTAAAAAGCTCTTTGGCTGTTAATGAACATTATTCAATAACCTGTGATGAAATGTTATTTCAGATGAGAGATTATGAGAACTGATAGTTGGTTAGTTAGTTGTTTTTCTGACAAATCATTCACAATAAGACCAGTATAATCAACTAATTTGCTTTTCAAGTTGGCTTTTTGATACTTTATACCAATCAAAGCCTGTTAATTGTGAGGTTATGTGTCCTGTGCTGGTCAAGGCTGGTTTATACTAGTTAGCTGCTGGTCTAGGCTGGTTTATAACTGTTAGTTGCTTGTCTAGTCTGGTTTATACTGGTTAATTGCTGGTCTAGGCTGGTTTATACTTGTTAGTTGCTGGTCTATACCAGTTAGTTTCTGGTCAAGGGTGGTTTATACTGGTTAGTTGCTGATCTAGACTGGTTTATAACTGTTAGTTTCTTGTCTACAGTGTTTTTTTTCTGCTCTAGTCTAGTTTACACTGTTTAGTTGCAGACCTAGGCTGGATTATACTAGTTAATTGCTGGTATAGACTGTTTTAAACTGGTTAGTTGCTGATCTAGACTGGTTTATACTGCTTAATTGCTGGTCTAGGTTGGTTTACACTGGCTAGTTTCTGCTCTAGAATGGTTTATAAGTGTTTCTAGATTCTTGTCTAGGATGGTTTATACCGGTTAGTGGCTGGTCTAGGATGGTTTATACTAGTTAATTGCTGGTCTAGACTGGTTTATACTGGTTAGTTGCCGGTCTAGACTAGTTTATACTGGTTAGTTGCTGGTCTAGACTGGTTTACACTGGTTAGTTGCTGGTCTAGACTAGTTTATACTGGTTAGTTGCTGGTCTAGACTGGTTTACACTGGTTAGTTGCTGGTCTAGACTAGTTTATACTGGTTAGTTGCTGATCTAGACTGGTTTTAACTGGTTAGTTTCTGGTCTAGGCTGGTTTACACTCATTAGTTGCTGGTCTAGGCTGTTTTATGCCCGTTAGCTGCTGGTCTAGGCTGGTTTGTACTGGTTAGTTGCTGGTCTGGGCTGGTTTACACTTGTTAGTTGCAAGTCTAGGCTGGTTTACACTCATTAGTCGCTGGTCTAGGCTGGTTTATACTAGTTAGTTTCAAGTCTAAGCTGGTTTGTGCTGTTAGTTGCTGGTCTAAGTTGGTTTTAACTGGTTCGTTTCTGGTCTAGGCTGGTTTACACTGGTTAGTTGCAGGTCTAGGTTGATTTACACTCATTAGTTTCTGGTCTAGGCTGTTTTATACTGGTTAGCTGCTGGTCTAGGCTGGTTTATACTGGTTAATTGCTGCTCTAGGCTGGCTTATACTAGGTATTGCTAGTCTAGCTGGTGAGCTGCTATAGCCATGCTGTTCTAAAAACAACACTCAACTGATGAAACTGATCAGCCATGGAACTTAGCCACTGAATTGTCATTATATGTGATGTTGTAGTGTGTCATACGTGTGTTTTGTGTTCAGTTGTGTCCACAGTACTGGCCAGAGAACGGCGTTCACCGGCACGGGCCCATCCAGGTAGAGTTTGTGTCCGCAGATCTGGAGGAGGACATCATCAGCAGGATCTTCCGCATCTATAATGCCGCACGGGTGAGTAAACGCTCGCTAACACACTTCATCAGCCCATACGTGAGATTCAGCTTTTCAAGTGTCATGAATATGTGGTTTATGTGCAGCCGCAGGACGGGTACCGGATGGTACAGCAGTTCCAGTTTCTGGGCTGGCCGATGTACCGCGACACACCTGTCTCCAAACGCTCCTTCCTCAAACTCATCCGACAGGTGGACAAATGGCAGGAGGAGTATGATGGAGGAGAGGGACGTACTGTCGTACACTGCCTGTGAGTCACTACTCTTCTCTTTCAGTTTTTTTATTCACATTTAGAATATTTATAATGGTTTTCTAACTATATAAATAAAAAACTTAAAAGTTTAATTATAAATATAAATATAAATATTTTTTTATTATAATATTAATATGGCAAATAAATTCTACATTTTATTAAAAATATTCAAAAAAATCTATATTTTTAGCATATTTTAATTTTTTTTATTTGCCATATTTAGAATTCTATTTTAATAACAGTTAGAACTTGTTTGGAATATTTAGAAAAAATAAAATTGAAAAAATTTGTAAAATTTTGAATTACTGTATAATATTTAGAATTCTATTTTTATTGATAATTAAAATTTGTTTGTAATATTTAGTTATATTTGTATTCATATTTAACATTTATTTTTATTTAAACATAGTTATTATATTTCTTTGACTATTTATTTAGAATGTTTTATTAGATTTGTTACATTTTTATTAATTTTGTTGTTTTTTTCAGTCTTCAGTCTATATATATATATATATATATATATATGTATATGTGTGTGTGTGTGTGTGTGTGTGTGTGTTTTAATAATTTTATTTCAGTTTTATTTTGAATGACCTTAGTACACTGCAAAAAATGCTTTTCTTATTTCAATTTTTTGTCTCGTTTCCAGCCAAAATATCTAAACATTCTTAAATCAAGAAGGATTTTCTAGACAAGTAAAAATTGTCTTGTTTTCAGAAAAAATAAGCTAAAATTAAATGAGAATAATCTGCCAATGGGGTAAGCAAAATAATCTAGTTTTCTGCTTGAACGAAGATTTTTTGCTTACCCCATTGGCAGATTATTACTTAATTTTGACTTCTTTTTTCTGAAAACAAATCGGTCTGGAAAATCCTTCTTAATTTAAGAATTTTTAGATATTTTGGCTTGAAACAAGACAAAAAATCTAAGCAAGAAAAGCATTTGAAATGAAAAATGAGAAGTGTTGGCTTAGAAGCTAGCAGAAATAATAAACACAAGACATAGAGTTGTGAAAAATATCCAGATCTAGAGATGCATTTCTTAAAGTTTTAAGTCAAGTGTAATTTTTTTAGATCACTGTATCATGCGAGATGCGAGTGCAGCGGTCAGAGATGTTTATCTAGCGCATGTTTATATAGAAAAAACGCTGGGAAAGCAACGTAATGAAATGCAGAAGTGCGTTTGCCGTTGAGAACAGCAGTGGCGAGTGTCTGTCTGTGTGGTCAAACGGCTGAGAAACAGACGAGTCACGTGATTCTCATTAGATTCTGATCTCGCACTCGTTCTTAAGCGCCGGCCCGCCCAGACGTGTGTTTATCCTGAAATAAACATTCATACACGCTCTTCAGGAGTTCATGAGCGAGACGGGGAACTGCCAGAGACGCAGTGATTGTGCTGAATAATGAGCTGCAGTTCATGAATGGGAGCACAGCGCCACCTACTGCTCCCAGATCAGATTCAACACTAACAAACTAAGTGCTTATGTGCTTAAATGCATGTTAGTGCTGCCAAAGATTGACTAAATGTGCTTAGTAGCAGTAAATACACTTGAGACTGTAACTTTAATTCAGATTTACACTTTTTGTGAATTCTTCTATCCAGCTTTACAGCTGAAATTAAAATAATTGGATGTGTTTTGCAACATTATTTTAATTTTAGTTAGTTTGCTGAGGGGTAATTCCATGCAAAAGTCAACCATACCATTAAAAACAAAAAGTATATCTACTATATAGCACAAATGTCAATATTTGGTGCATGCATTTTCAGTGCATGATGTTTTTTCATAGTGCTATTTTTAGGCTTGTCATATCCATAACAGTGCATATTCCTCATAAATAGACACATCAAATAAATAAAATAAAGTAGCAATTATATGTTCTGTGAAGTATGTCTCTATTTGTGGAGTATTATTGCATCTAGTTTGTGCATTTGTGACCCTGGACCACAAAACCAGTCATAAGGTTCATATTTTTGAAATTGAGATTTATAAATCATCTGAAAGCTGAATATATAAGCTTTCCATTGCTTTATTGTTTGTGAGGATAGGACTATATTTGGATTTCTGCAATCTGAGGGTGCAAAAAAATCAAAGTATTGAGAAAATCGCCTTTAAAGTTGTCAAATTGAAGTTCTTAGCAATGCATATTACTAATCAAATATTAAGTTTTGATATATTTTCGGTAGGAAATTTACATAAGATATTCATGGAACATGATCTTTATTTATTATCCTAAAGATTTTTGGCATAAAAGAATAATGTATCATTTTGGCCCATACAGTATATTTTTGACTATTGCAACAAATATACCTGTGCTACTTATGACTTGTTTTGTGCTCCAGGGTCGCATTTTAATTTTTGCAGAAATCCTACAAAGTATGAAGTCTCTCAAAAACGCTGTCCTTTTTGGTCACATCCATAACGCATGATTATTTCCCTTTTTTAACATTGAAAACTCATGCAAGGACTGATATTTTTCTGATGTTTAGATGCTGTCAACAATGGTTTATTAAAATATAAACCGATGTTTCGGTATATTGGTAACACTTACAATGATTCTCTAAGCATTTATGGCCCGGTTTTATAGACACACTGCAAAAAATGTTTTGTAACATTTTAAATTGGTGTTTAAATTATATTTTTATTGATAGTTAAAATTGGTTTGTAATATTTAGAATTATATTTGTATTAATATTTTACATTTATTTTTATTTAAATATAGTTTTTATATTTCTTTGACCATGTAGAATGTTTTATTAGATTTTTTTTTTCATTTGGATTTTTGGTTTTCTTTCTTAGATTTTTTTGTCTTGTTTCCAGACAAAATATCTAACAGTTCTTAAATCAAGAAGGATTTTCTAGACAAGTAAAAATTATTGTCTTGTTTTCATAAAAGACAAGTCAAAATTTAGTGAGTTTTTGCTTAAAACAAGCAAAGTAATCTGCCAATGGAGTAATAAAAAAGACTAAAAATCAGTAAGAAAGGCATTTTTTGCAGTGCAGGGCTTAGTTCAATTAAGACATTTACGTTCATTTTTACAAACATGCATTAAAAAAAAATACTGGTGTACATTTTGAGACAAGACAAAAACAATGATATATTTTAAAAACAGCTCAGACTTACATTTTAGTCTAGACTAGGTTTAAGCCTTGTCAAAAATAGACATTTGTCATTTTTAATGTCTGTATATTTTGATACATTTTTATTCCAGTTTAGATTTAGCTTCATCTTAAATTAAAAGAGAGATTTATGAGATAAATACATTTGTTTATATATCGTTTCAGTTTATTTTAATAACTATTTTTTTTTATTGGTTTTGGTTTTGATTTCAGTTAGCAATAATAACCCTGATTTAGACGCAATTCCATCAGCGTCAGTCAGTATTGACAGTTGCAAGACTGAAATGTCTTGTTGCTGATATTCATAAATGATGTCCTATACTTGTGTGTGTTTCAGAAACGGCGGCGGACGCAGCGGCACGTTCTGTGCCATCAGTATCGTGTGTGAGATGTTGCGTCACCAGCACTCGGTGGACGTCTTTCACGCCGTCAAAACACTGAGAAACAACAAACCCAACATGGTGGATCTGCTGGTGAGCATCACAATTATCCACAGCCATTTAACCACATTTACTGAGAATTTTACTAGTGCAATACGGATCCAGAAATGAGTTTAACCCCTGTTTAATGATAAAAAAATAATAGTAATAATGCACATATATGTTCAATGCTGGTGTTTTAGTCATGGCAGGAGTCCTGTGTAAAATATCTAGATGTTTAGTAATTGTTTTTTTTTTTTCAGACATTTTTAGAAGTACATTATAATTTGTTTAATTTTTATTTAATTCTCTTGCATTTTAAACACTTTCTTTTCAGTATTCAGTTTTAATGGTTTAATAAGGTTTTAATAATCAAACAATCATGTCTAACCAGTTGATTTAATACAATTTTTACAGTTTAAGAATTTAAATGATTAAATTAAAATGATTAAATGATCCAAATGATCATATATATTTACCGTAAACTGTTAATCAAAGGAATTCGTAAGACTTTAAAAATGTAATTAGTCAAGGAAAAAAAAATGCTGTATTTTGTTCTAAAGTAATTGTTATACAATTTTTAAAATTTGTATTTCAGTTTTAATTATTATTATTATTATTTTTTTTTTTATACATATATTATGTATTTATTTATTTGTGACGACCCTGGAGAACAAAACCAGTCTTAAGTAGCACAGGTTTATTTTTAGCAATAGCCAAAAATACATTGTATGGGTCAAAATTGTAGATTTTTCTTTTATATCAATATATTAATTAATATATTATTATATTACATTATTAAAAACTTAATTTTTGATTAGTAATATGCATTGCTAAGAACTTAATTTGAACAACTTTAAAGGCAATTTTCTCAATATTTTATATTTTTTGCACCCTCAGATTCCAGATTTTCAAATAGTATCTCGGACAAATATTGTCCTATCCTCACAAAAAAATACATCAACGGAAAGCTTATTTATTCATACAATTATGATATATACATTATTTATTATGTATAAATCTCAATGAAAAAAATGACCCTTATAACTGGTTTTGTGGTCCAGGATCACATTTATTTTCAAATAACGCATAACCTTCATAATGCATTCTGTCCTTTTTGAGCCATAAAATAACCATAAAAATTAGAATTACTAAACGGTACATAGTTTAGTAAGGGAACAAACTTTGCAAATGCTTTTTTTAATGTAGGTTTCATAAATTTAGACTGTTTTTGAGCAATTTTGAGTTAATGAATTCTTAAATTGAATTAATTCCAATGAGGTTGATACTGGTAATTCTCAGATTATATGTTCTTATAAATATTAAAATTAACTTTCATATCAGTATTGAGAAAAATATATATATATTTTTGCATCTTAGTTTTGTTAGGTCGATTGTGTAATTTAAAAATGTAAAGAATTTTCCATTTTTTAATGAATAAAAAAAATGCTTTTCTTACTTAGATTTTTTGCCTGGTTTCCAGCCAAAATATCTAAAAAAAAAAAAAAATAAAAAAAATAATTAAATCAAGAAGAATTTTCTAGATAAGCAAACATTATTGGCTTGTTTTCATAAAAAAAGAAGTCAAAATTAAGTGAGTTTTCTTCTTGAAATAAGATTATTTTGCTTACCCCATTGGCAGATTATTTCGCTTGTTTGACGCAAAAACTCACTTAATTTTGACTTCTTTTTTCTGAAAACAAGACAATAATTTTTCCTCGTCTAGAAAATCCTTCTTGATTTAATCATTTTTAGATATTTTGGCTGGAAACGAGACAAAATATCTAAGTAAGAAACGCATTTTTTGCAGTGTAAATGCAGTAATAATGTAGTAACATTCAAAACTACATTTTTTGCACATTTATTCATTAATGAGAAGTTGCTGATCAGATATAGTATTAGACGAAAAATATTATATTTTATAAAATAATGATTATTCTGGTCTGGAATGTGAAAATAGTAGAAATTTTGGATGCATTATGAGGATTGAATGTTTAAACATTGTGTTCACACACTACAAAAAATGATTTGCTTAGTATTTTTGTCTTGTTTTCTAGTATAAATATCTAAACATTCTTGAATCAAGATGCATTTACTTGACAAGTAAAACCATTTAAGATATTAGGTCTTGTGTTAAAAAAAAAAATCTAAATTTTGTTAGTTCTGGCTAAAATATCTGCCAATGGGGCAAGAAAAATAATCTTAATTCAGTGGCTAATTATTTATTTTTTTTAAGCAAAAACTAACAAAATTTTGATACTTTTTTTTTTTTTTTTTAGAAAACAAGACCTAATATTTTAAGTCATTTTACTTTTATCTAATTTTTAGATCATTTTTTTGCAGTGAAAATGATCTTTTGCAGTGCAGACTGTGTTACACTGACCTCTTCTGGTGTGTTTGTGTTTCTCCTGCAGGATCAGTATAAGTTCTGCTATGAAGTGGCACTGGAATACTTGAATTCTGGATAATATGAGCGGAAGCTGCTCTAATGTCCCTTTCTTCTCCATCCTCACCTTCCCCGGACACCGAACACACGACGGCTGAAACTGGACCGGAAACACGCGAGACGAGCCGAACCGATGTTTCCCTGCACTCGCCTCACGTCGCCACCAGGAAGAGACGCTTTTCCTTCATCCGCTCGTGTCTTCTGTTCCTCTAACACGTTTCTTGCCTTCGTCTCGTCGTCGGACGCGTGTCTTCATGTTTGTGTGGAATGCGACGTCACGTGGATGTTGATTTTCTCATTGTTTTTCTGAACTGGAGGCGGTCTGGCATGTACAGTCCGATCATACGTGGCATTAAAGCGCTCATATTAACGCGCCGCTGCCGTTTCTGTGGTTGTGTTTGTGTCCAACGATGGAAAAAAAAACTGCTGAAATTGTCGCGCGCTGAAACGTCCCGTCCGAAGATCCAAAGCTTGTGTTCGTGGTCATTTTTTGTTTTGTTTTGTTTGTTTATACTGTAAATAGATGAAGTTCACCAGATAATTTATTCATTGATAGATTTTTTGTGAAGCACACTGAGTGACAATCATGTTTTAATTTGGTCATTATTATCATACGGACTCCACATATAATAGTGACCAGATTGTATTGTTAACTTTTTATTTATCTGGTATGAAAAAACAAACAAACAAACCTATAAATACATATCTATATCTGCCAAACTTGTCGTCCGTGTGTTTTTATTTCTGCTGGGCAAAAACAAATAGCATTCATCTATAATAATTAATTGCATCTGTAAGATACTGTATCAAACAGTGTTAACTAAAACTATTCTTTAAATGTAATAAACTGAAACTAAACAAAAACTTAAACAATGAGAGATGTTGCCTTGCCAACTAAACTGAAACGAAATGGGTTTAAGTTGTAGTAAAATTACAAAAACATATAGCTGCAAGCAGTAATTAAGTGGACATCAAAGGCAAATAAACTCAATAAAGACACTTGTTGATGACATTAAGCAAAATGCTTGAAAACCATGCATCGTTGGCATCAGCCAAGGAACCAGAAGGAAAAAAGTATTTTGTTTCTAGCCTTTTTGGTTCATGTTAACTTTGGGCTGTTGGTGGCACTAGAGAGTTTGAGTTAGAGACTCTAGATTTGCTGTGCTCAGACCTCTATTTGTGTGCCTAATTTCATGGCTTTCCAACAAGCGGTTCTGTAAGGTATGTTATAAAAAATTACTAGTGCAAATTTGAGCTGTGGGTGGCGCTAGAGAGTTTAAGTTAGAGACTCCAAATTTGCTGTGTTTAATGTTAAGACTGTTCTTTATCTTTGTGCCAAATTTCATAACTTTCCTACAAGCAGTTATCTAAGTTTTGTAACAATATTCCAAATACAGCATTTTACTACAAAATTTAGAATGCCTGACAGAGGAAAATTGCATATGTTTAGTGTTGAGACTTTATCTTTGTGTCAAATTTCATGGCTTTCCAACAAGCGGTTCTAGAAGTTCTGTAAAAGAAAAGGCAGTATTTTAGTATTTTTCTGTGTCCATTCTTATGATATTTGGCCAAACTGTTCAGAAGTTACAAGAAAAATGTAATACCTCTTGACCAGTAAGTGGTGCTTTGCTGAAAATGCTCATGTGCCCTCAAGTCTTACTTGGTATGACACATACCAAGTTTGGTCAGAATCCACTAAAGCGTTGCAGAGATATAGCCTTTTTCAGAACTTTTTCAGAAAGTGACATCAGTATGAACAAAGGAATCAGAAGGTAAAAGGATTTAGGTTCTGGCCTTTACAGTTCCAACATTACTAGCGTAAAGTGCAAATTTGGGCTGTTGATGGCGCTAGAGAGTTTGAGTTAGAGACTCCAAATTTGCTGTGTTTAGTGTTGAGACTGTTCTTTATCTTTGTGCCAAATTTCATGGCTTTCCAACAAGCGGTTCTATAAGTTCTGTAATAGAAAAGGCAGTATTTTAGTATTTTTCTAAGTCCAATCAATAATATTTGACCAAACTGTTCAGAAGTTACAAGAAAATGTTCCATATCTCTTGACCAGTAGGTGGCGCTTTGCCGGAACTGCTCATGTACCCTCAAGTCTTTTTTGGTATGACACGTACCAGTGTGTGGTGTTGCAGAGATATAGCCTTGTGCTATTTTTGCACTAACTTTGTCAGAAAGTGATATCAATATGAACAAAGGAATCAGAGGATAAAAGGATTTTGTTTCTGGCACTTGCTGTTCAAAAATTATTAGCGTAAACAAGCAAATTTGGGCTGTTGGTGGCGCTAGATAGTTTGAGTTAGAAACTCCAAATTTGCTGTGTTTAATGTTGAGACTGTTCTTTATCTTTGTGCCAATTTTCATAACTTTCCTACAAGCAGTTATTCCAAATACAGCATTTTACTACAAAATTTAGAATGCCTGACATAGGAAAATTGCATACTGTTGGCTTTGGTATGCCACACTATGAATTTAAAGTGTCCAATCTTATTTTTGTCCAAAGTGTTCAGAAATTACAAGCTGAAGTTACTGGTCCTTATCTCTTGACCAGTAGGTGGTGCTGTGCTGAAACTGCTCATGTACCCTCAGGTCATGCTTGGTATAACACATACCATGTTTCGACTGAGTCTACTAAAGCGTTGCAGAGAGAGCCCCACGTCCATTTTGGCACGATCTTTGGGCTGTTGGTGGCATTGGAGAGTTTGAGTTAGATACTCCAGATTTGCTGTGCTCAGACCTCTATCTGTGTGCCAAATTTCATGGTTTTCCAACAAGCGGTTCTATAAGTTATGTAATAGAAAAAACTTATGATATTTGGTCAAACTGTTAAGAAGTTACAAGAAAAATGTAATACCTCTTGACCAGCAGTGAAAATGCTCATGTAGAGTCTACTAAAGCGTTGCAGAGATATAGCCTTTTTCAGAACTTTTCAGAAAATTACATCAATATGAACAAAGGAATCAGAAGGTAAATGGATTTAGGTTCTGGCCTTTACAGTTCCAAAATTACTAGCGTAAACGTGCAAATTTCATAACTTTCCTACACGCAGTAATCTAAGTTTTGTAACACTATTCCATAGCATTTGTAAATACAGAATTTTACTACAAAATTTAGAATGCCTGACATAGGAAAATTGTATACTGTTGGCTTTGGTATGCCACACTATGAATTTAAAGTGACCAATCTTATTTTTGGACAAAGTGTTCAGAAGTTACAAGCAAAAATGTACATATCTCTTGACCAGTAGGTGGCACTGTGCTGAAACTGCTCATGTACCCTCAGGTTATGTTTGGTATAACACATACCAAGTTTGGGCCGACTCCACTAAAGTGCTGCGGAGATACAGCCCCATGTAGATTTTGGCATCATCTTTGGGCGGATGGTGGCGCTAGAGAGTTTGAGTTGGCGACTCCAAATTTGCTGTGGTTAATGTGGTCTTTTTCTTTGAGCCAAACTTTCCTGCAAGCAGTTATCTATGTTTTGTAATGATATTCCAAAGCATGCCTAAATATAGCATTTTCCTACAAAATTCTAAATGGTCGACGCACAAACTGGCGTACAGTATATAGGAAAATTAGATACTGTTTGATTGGACACTACAAATTTAAATTATCCAATCTTATGATTGTTCAGAAGTTGCAAGCAAAACTGTTCATATCTTTTACCAATTGAGTTTGAGACTTTAAATTTGCTGTCATTAATGCAAATGTTAATGTCCTCTATCTTTGTGCCAAATTTCATATGAAGAATACTAGGAGAACTAACATACAATTGGTGCCAATGCACCTTGTAATTTAACTAAAATAAAAATGAAAGTTAAGCCAATAAAAAATATTAGTAAATATAATGGAATAGAATAATTAGATTATGAAGATTATCAGTGACTCACATTTATGTCAGTTCCTTAAATGATCAGAAAAATAGTCACAGGCTGGCAAACACACAACTCTGAAGTCATCAAGCCAATTTATTTTCTTAAAGCACATTGTTTTAATGCAGTTTTACAGATAATGCATGGATTAGTTTTTAAATGTTTAAACAGCAGTAAAAAGAAAATCTAGAAGCAGGAGATCATTTATTCTCTCACTTACACTTTTAAAAATAAATGTTCTTTATTGCTATCAATGGTTCTATGAAAAACACCCTTTTGGAACATTTATTTTTATGAGTGTAAGGTGAGCTCTGTGAACAGTTAAGGAAATGTAAAGTCAATAAAAGAAATGAATAGTACTTTAGAAATTAGTTTTCAGCATTACAATTTATAATTCATATTAAAGAGAGCAAAATCAATATTCATGCATTGCTATTCACCCAGTGTAATGGCATTTTCATTGACAGTGTTTCGACTGATCTTCTCTAGTTTCTCCTTCACGTTGTCATACTCTTTCTCCCAGTCTTCTTTGGACAGAGATGAAGGACTGATCTCCAAGAACTTGTAGGCCTGATTCGACTGAATGCTAAAGATCTTTTTGCCCTTCATGCAGCTGATGCCAAACTCGGTCCACCCCTGTTCAAGCCAAATTTAACATTAGTGGTCAAACAAGATGCAAAAGTTTCACAATGGAAGAACTTCGGTGAGGTCAGTCATCATGGTTTACCTCTTTAGCTAGATCAATGGACTCCAGAAAATATTCCTTCATATCAGCAAGCTCCTCGATCCAAGTCTCCCCAGCGAAGGTCCTTTGCTTCAGTGTGTCCAGCAGAGAACCCACGTTCTCCCAGAACTTCTGGAGCTGAAGCAGAATTTGCTGAATTCGGGACAGGCATGTCTGGACCTCACCGAGGTGAGAAACGCTGGGCATCTGACCTGTGATACCAAATAGAAAAGGAAATGAGCAAACCCAAAATCCACATTATATTTTAACATGAACAAGAAAACACTGTAGGATCTCACCATTTTCAATTTTTAGTTTGGCCAGCTGCAGCTGTTTGTCCATCAGTTTGTTCTGGATGTCCCACTCTTGTTCTTTCAGACGTTGTTGTGCACTGGTGAGTTCAGATAAACCAGTCTGAAGAGAGCTGATCATAGATTTCTGTGAAGCGGATGTCACCATTTTGGAAATGAATCTCATAATACTATCCACAAATGGCACAATCATGGAAAATATAGCAACACCTGGTGCAACCCCTGGCATCATTACAGGTGCCTGCAGTAGTAGTAGCTGTTCATCCTTGGTGTTGATAATGCTGTTGATGAATTGTTGTATCTCTGCATTTTTCTTCTCAATCTTCTTGTCAGACTCTTTAATCTCTTTATTGATTTGATGAAGGTTTTCTTCCAGGGCTTCCACAATCTTCTCAAGGGCCTCCATCTCACTGGTTTGTTGCTGCTGCTTCTTCTCGGTCTCTTCCTTTTCAGTGATGATGTCACTGGTTGATTTGGCTACGTCGCTGTTATGTTTCTGGTACCTTGATGTGTATCAAATATCAGATGTTTTAAAATATTTCTCTTTTATCATTGTAGATTATGCAAGTATTTTATTTTGCAATGATTTCCAATTCGTATTCTTACCTTTTAACAATTTCTTTAACATCTCTTATGATTTCACCGATCCATTCTTTGGCTTTTTCTAGGAATTTCAAGGCTAATTGTGGTTTGTTTTTCTCCGCAGCCACCTTTAGACTGGGAAGCAGTGATTTAACCAGGTTGTCGCTGGTTCCTACACACTGTAAAGACAGAAATAAGACATTATGTCATCAGAGAACCTAGATGGGAACTTGGACTGTATCCTCTAGTGGACACTATAGGGAATGCCTGGACAAGAGGAAGTCTTTATCGGAGAATAGGTGCGTTCGACTTAAACCACGGCTACGGACGGCAGTCAACGAGATCAGCCGGTTGCAGTCGGGGGTGGAGTTGAAAACCTACAGGTCAAGTTGGACACTTTCTGCTCTTGGTAGTGATGCGCACACGGTTTTCGTGCTCTACAGTATATCTCAGATGAAGCAAGTAAAATGCACTAGTTGTCAAATACACAGATGTTTCAGAAACATTTTCATGAGCAACACAAACACCTTTTAAATATTGCTTAATACAGCAACATAGTTCAGCATAAACACATAATACTATTTAAATACTAATAAAGTGGGGTATGTATGCTTTTATCTGTGTTTTATGATAAACTTGACTACAGATAAAAAAACTTATATGGTTCTAAAAACACAGATTTGTTGCAAATGTGGCAATTAAAAAGGGAAGAATAAACACTAAACACACGTGATCGCTGTCATGCAGTGAATCTGACCAACCGTGAAACAGCTGTAATGCCATCAAAGCCGGAGCAGCTGCTCTTAAAAAACTATGGTGGCCCACAGTGGAGCCAACGGAGGCAGAGCAGGTGGAGTCCGAGGCAGAAATGGAGAGCCGATGAGCCTCAGGTGATATTGAGGATCCAGAGGGCTGAGGCGAAGCAGATGTCGTGGAGCCGGAGTGACAGAGGACTGAGGAGACGACGGAGGGATAGAGGAGCCTGACAACGCAGGTGGGATGGAGAGACGAGGCGTAGCTGGACGAGTGGAGTCCCATGGTGGTTGATGGTCAACGACAGACCAAGGCTGAGCCAGAAGGACGAGGGAGCCTGATGGTGCTAGTGGACTGACGGGCCACGGTGGAGATGAGGGAGCTTGGTGGCAATGCAGAGCTGCTGGGCCGGAGGGCCAAGGTAGAGTCCAAGACTCTGAGGCTGGAGTGGAGATGAGGGACACTCCAGCCATGACGCCGATGGACGCTGCCGGACCTGTGGCCTGTCTACTGCACAGATGGTGGGCTGAGGGTGAGCAGAGGGGCTATCAGTGGACAACGATGGTGTAGCTGGTCCAGCATGGCAGATGGGAATAGACAAGAGAGGGTAGGTGGGAAATCTTGATCTGGGGTAATGATATCTGAGGAGAAGTCTGTGAGATGCTGGTCCATGAAATCCAGGCCGGAGCCTCTGGCTCACGCACCTGGTCTGATGGTGCTGGCTTGGGCACCGAAGCGGTCCTAAGCTCTGTCGCTCTTTCCCTGTTTCTCTGTCAGTGGTGGGCTCGGGCTGTGGCTCTGCACTTTGGGATGATAGAGGGCGGGGCACTGGGTCTGGAGTGGGGCCTTCATGATGATCTCCATGGACATGGGCCATCTGTAGGATGCCAGCACCCACTTGATGTAGGTGAGGAGGCTCTCTTGAGGACCATTCTCAGACTGCTGTGGTTTGGTGGTCACGTTAAGTCCAGCGTGGTAGAAGGAGCAAAGGCAGCTGTCAGAGAAATGCAAAGTCCTTGAGAGAGTGTTCCCCCTGCTCCAGCAGGAGGATGAGGATGGAAGGATCATTCATAATGGGGAGAACAAAACAAACACTGGTAAAAATGGAAAAATAAACGCGGGTTATGACAATCCACAACAGATAATCCACAAACGGGTAGGCAGGAACACACAAAGAACCAAAGTGAACAATAATACCGGACAATACGGCAAGGAGTGAATGCAACTTATAAAGGACACTGATTAACACAGACAGGTGAAGGTGATGACTCTTAATGAAGACAGGAACACCAAATATGGGCCAAAACAGTTCACAGGGTGTGACACTATGTTTGTTAAGATTTCTTTTGTAAAGGTTTATTAAGGAGCTTGAATAAAAAGACAATGACATATGATATAATGATATTAATATAATGAAGCTGATGAAAAACGAACATGTGAATACCTTTAGCAGAATGGCTTCAGAGGATCCAAACAGCATTTGCGTCTCAACGGCTCGTTCTCTCAGCAGACGCTCCAGCTTTGGGAAACTACCCAGACACAGGTACGACATATTATAGAGAAGAGCCGTTCGCTCCGCAGTTGGAAGAAGATCCTGGATGAAATCTGGACTGCTTATGGCGTCACTGAGGACAAGCTCTGAAATCCAAATATACACTCTAAAAAAAGATGGTTCTTTGAAGGTTCTTTCCATGTAGTAACAGTTCTATTTAGAACCATAGCATCCTGAAGAACCCTTTTAATGCTGAAATGGTTCTTAGAGTTAGAGTTAGGGTTCTTTATTCCCGCCCTTTTGATTTTCAAATCTGTAACTGTCAAAGCACCTTATTAGTGAGTTTCTGGAGCTGAGAGATCCAACTACAGACTGTCAACACACTCTCAACAGGTAAATGATTTCATTCTTACTTTTAAATACAAAATTAAATTTAAAATTTTATAATTTTTTACTTTTTAAATCGTTCCTGTTTTCCAATCATGTCTTTTTCTCTTTTCTGTAAATCTAAACTCAATTGTGTATTTCAGATGCTGTCACATCCTACAACCTCGACATCTGCAGAGAAACTGCCCCTCAGTCACATCAAAACACATAATGATGAACTTACATGCATCATAGAGGATTATGAAATACAGTATTTCACTGGAACCTGGTCTTCATTTCACTATTTTTACTTCTTTAAGCATTTATCTTCAATGTGAAAGGCATCTATTAATGTTTTCTTGTTGTTATAGTGCTGTCATTTTTTGCTACCAATTCATGTCATAAAAAAATAAAAAGTACCTAACTGACACATGTTGTTGTTGTTGTATATACACTACAAGATACTGAAATACCAGACAGAAGAGTAAAAAGCAATAAAACAGTTAATTAATACATAGTATATTCAAATAATATTAATAATTACATAAATATACTAATATTAATGAAAATAAACTAGCATTGAAAAGGTTATTTATAATAAAGTTTATATTTATAAAGTTCTATATAGCATTTTCAAAGCATGGTTCTTTATGGAACCCTATATAAAAGGGTTCTATTTAGCACCAAAAAGGGTTCTGCTATTGTTACAAGCCAAAGAACCCTTTTCTGGTACTATAAAGA
Source organism: Cirrhinus molitorella (assembly GCA_033026305.1). Lineage (NCBI taxonomy): Eukaryota > Metazoa > Chordata > Actinopteri > Cypriniformes > Cyprinidae > Cirrhinus > Cirrhinus molitorella. The sequence goes on along the minus strand of CM065140.1, from coordinate 31,855,791 downwards.
ACCATTTTTCTTAAGAGTGTTATTTTGACTTGTTTTTCTGAATTGTTTTCAGAAAATAAAAATTATTTGTGTAAAAATCCTTCTTGATTTAAGAATTGTTAGATATTTAGGCTGGAAATGAGACAAAAAAATCTAAGCAAGAAAAGTATTTTTGCAGTGTATGGCTGAATTGGATCAACGAAGGTCGGCAGCAAAGTCATTGGTTAATAAAATAGGATTAAATACATAAAGAAAACAAAAAAAAATCATTCCCTTTCTTGGGAATGAAAAAGTAATGTGTTACTTTACTAGTTACTTCAAAAAAAGTCATATTATTACGTAACTTGCGTTACTTGTAATGCGTTACCCCCAACACCGGTTGTATCCTATTGCTATGTTTTTTAGCAGCAGATTTGAGTGTCGCTGCTGTGGTTATGTATATCTGCAGTACACTGCCTTCTTCAGCCAACCTCATTTATACCCATTTTTCTATCAAAAAGCTGAAGAAACCTCTTGTCTGAGTGTATCCTTTCTCGACCTTTACACAAACTCTCAAATAATAATTATTCAAAAACTATAATTTCCCAACGGCCATTGGGCCCCCTTCCTAGTGTAGGAATAATAGGAAAAATATAATTTTTCAGATCAGATGTTCATGCAATGCAGACTAAGATTATTAGAGAAATATTTGGATTTTCTTGTCAAAATATTTTTACAATGCAGTTGCAATTATTTATAAAAGTATAATGCCTAAATCTAGCAATTATTTTATTGTACATTGCTATTCTTCTTGCTAAAAGTTAATAGTTTGTTCATGCTACATGTGTGTAGTATCTTTTTTGTATCGTAATTAAAATGCAGTGTTTGGTGCTAATTATTATTATTGTTTTATTGTTAAATATGCTTAGTTGTTGCCCCAGTGAATAGCAGCCCATGGCCGGCTCAGATTTCAGCGACACACTGGCACGTGAATCGGCACTATTTTGGTTAAAAAGGATAACAGAGAACCGTTTAATACACTTGAATTAAAGTATTACTTCTAAATGTTATATTTTAATATTTCTAAAATGCTTGTTAAATAAGCTTAAATGTATGTAAAGTTAAAAAAAATGTTACATAATTAATTTTGTCATATTTTTGTCCATGGGTGTTTTCACTTTCATACATTTTCAAGAATTACTGTTGCCTCTAGTAATCACAGTGGATATAAAAAGTCTACAAACCTGTTAAAATGACAGGTTTATGTGATTTAAAAAAATATATAAAATACCACAAATAATTTCAGAACTTTTTCCACCTTTACTGTGACCTATAACTTGTACAACTCAATTGAAAAACAAACAGAAATCTTTTTTTTTTTTTGGTGGAAAGTAAAAAACAAATAATGTGATTGCATTAGTGTACATACCCTTAAACTAATACTTTGTCGAAGCACCTTTTGATTTTATTATAGTGCTCAGTCTTTTTTGGGTATGAGTTTATCAGCATGACACATCTTGACTTGGCAATATTTGCCCACTCTTCTTTGCAAAAACACTCCAAATCTGCCAGATTGCGAGGGCATCTCTTATGCACAGCCCTCTTTAGATCACCCCACAGATTTTCAATTGGATTCAGGTCTGGGTTCTATCTGGGCCGTTCTAACTTTAATCTTTTTCTGGTGAAGCCATTCTTTTGTTGATTTGGATGTATGCTTAGGGTCATTGTTGTGCTGAAAGATGAAGTTCCTCTTCATCTTCAGCTCTCTTGCAGAAGCCTGAAGGTTTTGTGCCAATATTGACGGGTATTTGGCACGGTTCATAATTCCCTCCACCTTGACTAAGGTCCCAGTTCCAGCTGAAGAAAAACAGCCCCAAAGCATGATGCTGCCACCACCATGCTTCACTGTGGCTATGGTGTTCTTTTGGTGATGTGCAGTGTTGTTTTTGCGCCAAACAACAAAAAGCCATACAAGCTTTTGGAATTGTGAATTGAACACATTTTCCCACATGCTTTTGGAAGGTTTAAAATGGGGTTTTGCAAAATTGAGCCGGGCTCGGATGTTTTTTCCTTCTTAAGAAAAGGCCACCCTACCCCACAGCCCAGACATATGAAGAATACGTCACATGTACCACACAACCAGTACTTGCCAGAAATTCCTGCAGCTCCTTTAATGTTGCTGTAGGCCTCTTGGCAGCCTCCTTGACCAGTTTTCTTCTTGTCTTCTCATTAATTTTGGAGGGACGTCCTGTTCTTGGTAATGTCACTGTTGCACCATATTTTCTCCACTTGATGATGACTGACTTCACGGTGTTGCATGGTATATCTAATGCCTTAAAAATGTTTTCGTACCCTTCTCCTGACTGATACCTTTTAACAATGAGATCCCTCTGATGCTTTGGAAGCTCTTTGCGGACCATGGCTTTTGCTGTGAGATGCGACTAGGAAAATGTCAGGAAAAGCCTACTAGAACAGCTTAGCTTTATTTGGGGTTAATCAGAGGCACTTTAAATGATGGCAGGTGTACAGACTCCTATTTAGCATGAGTTTGATTGTGATTAATTCATTCTGAACACAGCCACATCCCAGTTGTATGCCAGGGTATGCACACTAATGCAACCACATTATTTTTGCTTTTTATTTTTATTTCCCACTGAATAAAGATTTCAGATTGTTTTTCAATTGAGTTGTACAGGTTATAGGTCACATAAAAAGTGGAAAAATGTCTGAAATTATTTATCATGGTCTAATTTTTTTAAATCACATAAACTTGGCATTTTAACAGGGGTGTGTAGACTTTTTATATCCACTGTATCTGTCTGCTTTTTAACTTCAAACCTATTTTTGGATCATTTTAAGCCAGCAATAGTAATTTTCATTCAATAGTTGAGTTAATTAAAAATAACCCAGATGTTGGGTCAAAGATTTAACCCAACTGTCTGGGTTAAAATAAACCAACGCTGGGCTTGTCCATATTTGACCCAAAATAACCATTGGGTTACCAAAATAACCGTTTTTTTTTTTTAGAGTGCACCCTTACTTCCCATGGTAATGTGTGTAAAATAGTTTGTTGTAATAGTGAATAGTAATAGTTCTGAATCAAAAGACACCGTCTTGTTTCCCTGATCACTCCACAGTGAACCACACCACTTGCAATGGCATGTCAAGAATTGTTATTTCAAAAGTTCAAATATTAGCTTAGATTAAAAACTCTCTTGCCTTTGCTTTCAGCCATGATTTCCAAAGTGTACACAGTGTCTCTAGAAACAGAAAAGAAAGAAGAACATGTGAAATGAACAACAGATCAGAGATTAGACAGATCATGTTAATGGTGCAGGGTCATAGAACACCACAAAAACAGTTTACCTATCAAAATAAACCACATAACATATTTAATAAAGGTGTATCAATGCACATTTCCCACCAGTCCTGTGTAAACCATGGCACACATAGTTGTATTTATTTACTGATATGGTGAGATGGCGGAGCGCAAGAGATCAACGCAGTCAGAAGAAGCTTCTCACTCAAACGATCTAACTCGCCTCAATCCGCTAAATCCTGCTGATGTCAGTGCCCTAAACAATGTTATAATGGACTGTTTCACATCCAGAGATGAAGGATCGGATGATGAAGTTACTAAAGAGGAGGAGTCCGATGACAGGAGTCATACCCATGATAAACAACGTAAACAGACGTTAGTGTGTTTGTGTAATAAGGCAGTATAGCATAGAGGTCTGCACGGGACTGTTTTTTTACTCCCGCGACCCGCGAGGTTTTATTCCGCACCCACCCGCTCCCGCTATATATTCATTCTTTGTTCACCCGCTGCCCGCTTAAAATAATTTTCTTCCCGACCCGACCATTCCCGCTGAACGAATGAAATTGTAGGCTGTACATTTTTTTTTTATTATTGTCAAGATGCTTTTAACATCTTTAAGGAAAATGTGTTGCAGAAGAAAATAAATGTAGGTACAAAAATTGTAGCCTATTAGTTATTTTTATTCAAAATAAAAATGTAACATTTTCTAAGAGAAAAAAAAAAAAAACATGACATCTGTCATTTACCATTATAAGCAAAAGAACAAAACCGTTGGCTTGTAACTAGAGCCCCTATAAATATAGTTCAGTTTTTATGTAATGGCAAACTGATTATATTTTGTTTCATTTTTTTATAAAGTTCATTTAGAAAAAGTTTGAAGCATGTTTTGTTCGTTAAATATAAGTGTTTGTTTTTTAAAGTAACAAACAGCGGTCAGCGGAAGATTGTTCATAGTCGGTTTGGTCAATTTGCCTTCTCAAATCATCACGACTTGACTAAAATAAAATCTATAGAGATAGAACAGTTCAAGTATAAAACAATTTAAACGTTAAACCTAGATAAATGTGCGCTATTAGGCGCATATCCAATCGTTTGTGCGGAGAGTGAAAGGTAAAGCCGCTTTGCAGGAGGCACCAGCACGATCACTTGCATTTTTTTCAATGGAAACAATTTAAAATGATCCGACATTTTTGCTCAAAAAGGTAAGAGTAAAATATCATTCGGAACTGAAAAGGGTCTACTTTTATTTGTGTGCAAAATCAACAAAACGTTACAAACAGTATTTTATAAAATAAAGAAAACAAACATGATGCACAGACATGATAAATACATATTTAGAAAGCTTTAAATTGTTAATTAACGAAATAAAACAAATAGAAAACAATAGCTCTTTCATTATGTAATAATCCGTAAAGACTTCTCTCTATAAAGGCGCATCCAAAAAGAAGATTGCCAGTCAGGATCTTTGCAGGATCAGAGTTACCGACCGCTACCACATTTTATTTGGAAATTTATTCCCGCGTCGCAAGAAATCTATTCGGGTCTCGTGGGTCCTGCGGGAGAACCGTGGGAATGCAGACCTCTAGTATAGCGCTTCTGACACAACTCACTTTAAACTCGTTTTTCTCAAATTTCCATTCATGAAAATCATAGTTAGCAGCCAACTTCAGACAGCCATAAGCCATCAGCTTTCATATGGTATCAAGCTAAAAAAGGTAAAATTTCAACATGTGTTGGGTTTTCCCAGATCACATTACATATAGCCACAGGTTGAACACGTTGGTGTTCATGTCATATTGATCACCAACTGTTATGTAAACCAATGTTAAAACTCTAAAAATACATATTTGATTTACCTTAGTACAGTATATTGTATGTTCTACTGAATGCACTTTTCAAACTGGGTCTCACTGTGACTAGTATATAGTAAACTGTATGACCTACAAACCGATGTCGACAGCATATCTCTGATTATATTTTTTAAATATAATCAGTGATTATATATATATATATATATATATATATATATACACATACATACATACATACATACAAAAATGGGTAAAATATGTGTTTTCTAAAATATGTTTCAAAATATATTTAGGTATTTACACACAAACACAGGTAATCTGGATTATGTAATCAGATTCCAAACATGAAGTAGGCCTGCTTGTAATTAGATTAAATTACTTTTGAAAATACTCATAATCAGACTACAGTTACTTTTTATTGATTACATTATTACATATTATTCACACAGTAGCAATATTATTATTTAATATACAATGTTATTTTAGAAATTAATTTATATATTTTAATTTTACATTATCATTATTATGATTTAATTCATTACTAGCTTTTGATTAAACTCTCAACCCCTGTGCACTTCCTTTATGAACCCCAGTTTGTGAAACCTTGATGTAATGTACAATATAATGCATTTCATATTGTTAATTACAACGAATGTAAAATATTTTCTTACTCTTTGTATTTTTATATCAGTATGGTACTAGATTATCCCATTCAAATCAATGTGAAAAAGGAGTTGGGTCAAAATATACATACACTTTTAACCCTTAAATGTGAAAATGCAGTATTCAAACTTAATTTGTTTATAATTCATGAATGAAAACATTTTGTAATATGATTTTGACGTGCATTTTCCGTGGCAATGCAATGTCTGATTTTAAAATGGTTTTCAAAGGCTTTCTTACGATTTCTAAAGCGTGATAGGAAAAAAGGCAACGCAGAAAGTCTTTTTGTGACATTATATGATAAGCCAGCCATTATATGATAACCGGTAGCATTAATTTAAATAAAATTACATTAAAGGCATTGTTATCACTTGGTATTATGTTGAACCTATGTATTTGCGAATCATTTCTATTATGGTCACATACTCACTCAGTATGTGGACACACCTTTTGCAAATGTTAAAAGTTTCAGATAACAATACGAAAAGCAATTCATAAAGCCCAAATATGTACTCTATTACAAGTAGAATATAAGTAAAAAGCAAATAGTATAAAAAGTATATACATATACTTTACATTTAAAAAGTAATCAACCTACCCAACAATGAACCTCTCTTCACAAATAGTAGCATGTATAGGTTTTTTGGGTTTGTTTTTATGTAGTCTCTCAAAACCACGTGATTACAAAGATGACTGTCATTTGTTCTTAAGAGATACTTGATAGAGAGTTGTTTCTATGTGAAGTAGTGAGAAAAAAACTGCAGCTGTCAGCAGGAAGCAGCTATTAACCCTCTGGGGTCTGAGGGTGTTTTGGGGCCATGAAGAAATTTTGACATGCCGTGACATTTGTGGGGTTTTTTTCAGTATCTTAAAAACATTAATGGCTAAAGTCTGGTTACATTGTAAACTGGGCTACAATAATATGTAAGCAACATGTTTGTGTTTTTGAGAAAACAACGTTTATGCGTGATTAGTGGAAAAAATAAAAAATAAATAAGGTCACTGCCATGAAATAAATACAGATAGCAGTGTTGGGCAAGCTACTTGGAAAATGTAGTGAGCTAAGCTAAAGCAGTATGCCAAAAGTAGATTTTGAAGCAATTTTTTTAAATGTCATCTTTATATACTGAATCAACATTATTACAAGTCAATGCTCTCTCAGTGATCAATAAAACTGTCAGTCAAGCTGATAGACAGACATAATAGTTCAGTTTAGTCGTTTATTCAACAACTGTTCCAAACCAGTTTGGCAACATAAATCAGTATCATGTACAGCGCTGTATTTACCTTAGTGAGTAAACAGGAGTGAGTAAAAGTCCATAGTGAAATGAAGGCTCCCTCTGATGGTGAAGAGAGGGAGCCACAACGGCACAGTTCATGACAGAGCCCCCCCCCCCCCCCCCAAGGAGCGGCTTCCAGACGCTTAAAACAGTCCAAGAACAACAAAGGGCAGGGGGGAGGGGTCGAGTGCAAAGGGGAGGACCAGGTCCATGCGGGCTGACAGAGTTCAACGGGGCACATAGTCCAGAAAGTGCGAAATGGCAGCAGAGCAACAAGACGCTCAGGAGACCACCAAGATGTCAACACACTTTAATTAATAAGTGTGTTGACACTGTTGTCTGCTGTTGTCTCTTATGTGAATGTTATGTATTGTTGCAGCTCTCGAGTCCAAGAAAAATTTCCTTACGAGGACAATAAAGTATTAACTAACTTAACTAACTAACTAAGATGGAGCAGACATTCTCTTGAGCAGAGCAGGCGGAACGGACAGCTCCCAGTGCGGAGCCGGCGGAGCAGACAGCCTCCAGGGCAGAGCAGGTGCCCTCCAGGGCGGAGCAGATGCCCCCAGGGCGGATCAGGTGGAGCAGGCACCTTCCAGGGTGGATCAGGTAGAGCAGGTACCCTCCAGGGCGGAGCAGAAGAATCAGAAGCCTTCTGGGGCGGAGCAGGCACCCTCCAGGGAGGAGCAGATGGATCAGACACCCTCCAGGGCGGAGCAGACGACTCAGATGCCTTCCAGGGTGGCGCAGGCAGAGCAAACGCCCACCAGGGCAGATCAGGCGGGTTGAATGCCCTCCAGGGTGAATCAGGAGGGGCAGACAGGACGGGAGCCCTCCAGATCGGCACGGAAACCCCCCAAGGCGGAGCAGGCAGGACAGGAGCCCTCCAGGGCGGAACAGAAGCATATAGAGGAGCTCTGCGGCTGAATTGGGACTGGGTGAGAGCTCAGTGAAAGTTGCTGGACGCTACCACCGTGCAGGGAGCAGGTGCGACCTCCCCCACAGCTTGAGGATCTGTGACCTCAGCCACCTCCTCGGGGAAGGTCACCCTCAGAGGTTCTGCAGAGTGAGCCGCCACCTCTGAGGACTCGGTGGTGGTATACGCAGCCCAGACAACCCCAAGAGCAGTACTCAGGAGGAGCATGGCCTCAGTGAAGGTTAGTTCCGGAGCAGCGGCTTGGCTTGGTTCAGGGGTGATATTGGTAACCTTTAGAGCAGCTGTGGGGGTGTGGCTTGGTGCAGGATGGACAGCAGCGTTGAGGCTTGACACTGGAGCGACAGCTGTGACATAACTTGACACAGGAGCAACAGCTGTTACAAAGCTTGACTTGGAAGATGCTGCGGCGTCGAGGATAGACCCTGGAGGAGCAGCAGCGTTGAAGCTTGACTTGGGAGGAGCAGCTGCAACAGGGCTTGACTCAGGCGGAGCAGCGACGATGATGCTTGACTCAGAGGGAGGAGCTGCGGTAACGATTCTTGACTCGGAGGGAGGAGCAGTTGCGACGACATGGCTTGGCTTGATGGGAGGAGCAGCTGTGACGAAATGACTTGGCTCAGAAAGAACAGCTGCGATCTGACTTGGCTCTGGAAGATCAGCTGGCCCTGACACTGAAACGGCTGCTGGACTTGACACTGGATGGAGAGCTGTGGCCGGACTTGATACTAGATGGACAGTTGAGGCAGGACGTGACTCTTGACTTGGTTCTGGAACAGCGGCTGAACTTGACTCTGGAGATACAGCGGTGGGACTTGATACTGAAAGGAGAGCAACTGTGAATACTGTTGACTCAGGAGGCAGAGCAGCTGCGAAGACGCTAGACTCAGGAGGCGGAGCAGCTGCGAAGACGCTTGACTCTGGAGGCGGAGCAGCTGCAGCTGGTCGTAGCTTGCGGAGTGTAGTGAGGATGTCATCCAACCGGTTGAGTGTTGTAGTGATATGATTTGACATGAGAGTGGCCGCTGTGATGTGGCTTGGTTCTGGAACAGCTGTGACCTGACTAGATACAAGATGGGCGGCCATGACGGGTGCTGTCTCAGGAAGGGCGGCCATGACAGGTGCTGACTCTGGAAGGGTGGCCATGACAGGTGCTGACTCTGGAAGGGCGGCCATCTTGACTGGTGCAGGCTGTGGTATGGCGGCCATCTTGACATGTGCAACCTCTGATACGGCGGCCATCTTGTCATACTTGGGAGACTGAATTCTGGCGAGCGCAGACTTGACTGACTGTATTGGTGGGTCCCCCAGACTAGATATAAGGCCATAGGGGCACGTAGAGGGAACGAGGACTTCATCAATGGCCACGGGCAGGGCTGCCATTTGATGTTCATAATCCATGAAATCCTCAGTGTATAATGAACCCCCGCACCACATGGCATAATCAATAAAGTCAGAGAGACATGAACGGGGGCCTTCATATCTAAGTCTGGTTCTTAATGGTTCATCCAGTCCACAACGAAATAAGTCCATAAAATATGCCTCATCATAAAAGGGGATCTGGTACATAAGATTAGAGAAGGTTCTGACATACTGTTCGATGGACATACCATTTTGCCTGAGGTGAAGCAGTTGGTCGATGGGGTCCTTGGTGAGCGGAGAGGTGTTAATAAAGCTGCTGGATCCAGTTGTGGCGAAGTCTTCTGTAACAATAAACTGGGCTGAGTCGTGGGGATCCATATGCAAGACTTTATTAAGCAAACTCATGGTCGACAAGCGGGATAAACGAAAGCAGACAGGTACAACACGGGAGATCCAAAAGAGCAAACGATAGTCCAGGCAGATAGTCGAGGCGGGCAGCGATCGAAGGGATAGTCCAGAAACAAACGAGGGTCGCAAGGCAGGCAGAGAACAATCACAGGGGCCAGGGAGCAAGAGGGGTCGACACGGGAAAACAAACATGGAAAAACGTTTAGAAATGCCAGTTAAACAAAAACAAGACTTTGCGATGTTACTGAGGTGAACCGGGCTATTTATGCTATGAAAGCAAGATGGCCGACTGGGGTGAGAGGTGAAGGGTAACAGGAAGTTCATGAGAAGGGGTTATGGGAAATGTAGTGAGTAAACAGGAGTGAGTAAAAGTCCATAGTGAAATGAAGGCTCCCTCTGATGGTGAAGAGAGGGAGCCACAACGGCACAGTTCATGACAACCTCGTATTGTGACATTGGCAAAATTGGCGATACCACTTTTTTTGTTTTTCGATACAATATGATACTTTTCAAGGCCAGCATCATCAATACCGATACGATACTTCTAAACGAAACTTTTAAATTCTTAAATAAATATTATTATTATTTTAATAAATTATTAATTTACTGAATAGTAATAGTTCTGAATCAAAAGACACCGTCTTGTTTCCCTGATCTCTGTTCCACTCCACAGTGCACCACACCACTTGCAATGGCATGTTAAGAATTGTTATTTCAAAAGTTCAAATATTAGCTTAGATTAAAAACTCTCTTGCCTTTGCTTTCAGCCATGATTTCCAAAGTGTACACAGTGTCTGTAGAAACAGAAAAGAAAGAAAAACATGTGAAATGCATGTAAATAAATGTTAATTATTATTATAAATTATTATTTTAATAAATTATTAAATGAGTAAAGTGCGTAAAGATAACCACATAACTTTATATTTGAAATGCATTTTCATAAGGGTCTGCCAGTGTTTTTAATCTGACAGTGAATAATTTATATTAACACTACAGAACATGATCAATAAGAACTTTTAATTTAAATAAATGTAATTGCACAAGCTATGTATGGGTTAAAATAACCCAATGCTGGGTTTGTCCATGTATGACCCAAAATAACCATTGGGTTACCGAAATAACCCAAAATAACCATTTTATTTTTTAGAGCGCATCCTTACTTCCCATGGTAATGTGTGTAAAATAAAGTTTGTTGCATGTAATAATGAATAGTAATAGTTCTGAATCAAAAGACACTGTCTTGTTTCCCTGATCTCTGTTCCACTCCACAGTGCACTTGCAATGGCATGTTAACAATTGTTATTTCAAAAGTTCAAATATTAGCTTAGATTAAAAATTCTCTTGCCTTTGCTTTCAGCCATGATTTCCAAAGTGTACACAGTGTCTGTAGAAACAGAAAAGAAAGAAAAACATGCGAAATGCATGCATGTTAATTATTATTATAAACTATTATTTTAATAAATTATTAAATTAGTAAGAGTAAAATGGGTAAAGATAACCACATAACTTTATATTTGAAATGCATTTTCATAAGGGTCTGCCAGTGTTTTAATCTGACTGTGAATAATTTATATTAACACTACAGAACATGATCAATAAGAACTTTTAATTTAAATAAATGTAATTGCACAAACTAGGCTACAATATATATATATATATATTTTTTTTTTGTTCTGGGCTGCCGTTTCCAAAAGCATCAGCTTTCTTATGATACTTTTGGGAAACGCAGCCCTGTCTGATTGCACTGAAGTGAGTGAACGCTCTCTGTGATTGATTGGGTCTGTCTTGTAACATCTGTGTGATGTGTGTTTAAATGAGCAGCAAAAATAATCCTATATATCCTACACAATAATTAACATGAGTTTTTCATCCAATTCGATGCATATTGTACGCATTTTTTTTTTGTTTTTTTGTTAAATAAACAAAATCACTGTTAAATAAAATACACCTTAGTATCAATATTTTTTGTCTGAGGATCGATACTTTCGATACTCATGTCAGTGTTGATATATCGTTACTTCAGGATCGATCCGCCCATTCCTAGCTATTCACATTGGTTAACCTCCTGCAGAAGTTAATTCACTTTTTGGTGTGAAAGGGCTTTTACATTTGCTAAAAATCAAACTTTTTATATTAAAAACAAACAAGCAAGCCTTGGCCAGATTTACAAAGTAACACAAAAGTTATATAACGCATTACTTTCCATAAAAAGTAACCAAGTGAAGTATCCAGTGTCCACCACATTGTTTTTGACCCACGTTTTCTTTTTTTATAGCAGTTAAATTTAACAGCACTCAATTCCACAGCAAAAACTACTAGCCTAACAAATATAAAGTTCAAACTAAGAACAAATGAACAAAGTAGAAGTAAAAAATAGCTTAGGTGTAATAAATTAATTTTGTTTTAGCTTAGCTCACTACATTTTCCAAGTAGCTTGCCCAATATTTGTTTATAGGAAAGATAAGAGGAAGAGAAAATAGCATGGAAGCTTTTCTAAAGAATATCAGTTCCCTTTAGCCATACATATAGATTTAAACTGAATGCTTATACAGTCAGGTCCATAAATATTGCGACATCGACACAGTTCTAACATTTTTGGCTCTATACACCACCACAATGGATTTCAACAAGATGTGAAACAAACAAGATGTGCTTTAACTGGCTGTCAGCTGTAATTTGAGGGTATTTACATCCAAATGAGGTGAACGGTGTAGGAATTACAAAAGTTTGCATATGTGCCTCCCACTTGCTAAGGGACCAAAAGTAATGGGACAGTTGGCTTCTCAGCTGTTTCATGGCCAGGTGTGTGTTATTCCCTCATTATCCCAATTACAATGAGCAATTAAAAGGTCCAGAGTTAATTTCAAGTGTGCTGTTTGCATTTGGAATCTGTTGCTGTCAACTCTCAAGATGAGATCCAAAGAGCTGTTGCTATCAGTGAAGCAAGCCATCATTAGGCTGAAAAAACAAAACAAACCCATCAGAGAGATACTAAAAACATTAGGCGCGGCCAAAACAACTGTTTGGAACATTCTTACAAAGAAGGAACGCACCGGTGAGCTCAGCAACACCAAAAGACCCGGAAGACCATGGAAAACAGCCGAAGAATTCTTTCCCTGGTGAAGAAAGCACCCTTCACAACAGTTGGCCAGATCAAGAACACTCTCCAGGAGGTAGGTGTATGTGTGTCAAAGTCAACAATCAAGAGAAGACTTCACCAGAGTGAATACAGAGGGTTCACCACAAGATCTAAACCAGTGGTCTCAACCTCAATTCCTGGAGGGCCGCAGCTCTGCACAGTTTAGCTCCAACCAGCTCCAACTCACACCTGCTTGGAAGTTTCTAGTTAACCTGAAAAGCTTGATTAGCCTTGATTAGCTGGATCAGGTGTGTTTGATTAGGGTTGGACCTAAACTGTGCAGAGCTGCGGCCCTCCAGGAATTGAATTTGAGACCAGTGATCTAAACCAGTGGTTCTCAATCCTGGTCCTGGAGTACCCCTGCTCTGCACATTTTGGATGCCTCCCTTATTTAACACACCTGATTGAGATCATCAGCTCATTAGGAGAGAGATCCATGAACTAAACTAATTAGGTGATGATCTCAATCAGGTGTGTTAAATGAGAGAGACATGCAAAATGTGCAGAGCAGGGGTACTCCAGGACCAGGATTGAGAACCACTGATCTAAACCATTGGTGAGCCTCAAAAACATGAAGGCCAGATTCTGACATCTAAAAAGGCCTTCACAGTTCTGGAACAACATCCCATGGACAGATGAGACCAAGATCAACTTATACCAGAGTGATGGGAAGACAAGAGTATGGAGAAGGACAGGAACTGCATACCACCTCCTCAGTGAAGCATGGTGCTGCTAGTGTCATGGCGTGGGCATGTATGGCTGCCAATGGAACTGGTTCTCTTGTATTTATTGATGATGTGACTGCTGACAAAAGCAGCAGGATGAATTCTGAAGTGTTTGGGGCAATATTATCTGCTCATATTCAGCCAAATGCTTCAGAACTCATTGGACGGCGCTTCACAGTGCAGATGGACAATGACCCAAAGCATACTGCAAAAGCAACCAGAGAGTTTTTGAAGGGAAAGAAGTGGACTGTTATGCAATGGCCAAGTCAATCACCTGACCTGAATCCGATTGAGCGTGCATTTCACTTGCTGAAGACAAAACTGAAGGGAAAATGCCCCAAGAACAAGCAGGAACTGAAGACGGTTGCAGTAGAGGCCTGGCAGAGCATCACAGGGGATGAAACCCAGCGTCTGCTGATGTCTATGCGTTCCAGACTTCAGGCAAGTATTAAAAAGTGAAAGTTTGATTTATGATTATTATTCTGTCCCATTACTTTTGGTCCCTTAACAAGTGGGAGGCACATATGCAAACTGTTCAATATGTAATTCCTACACCGTTCACCTAATTTGGATGTAAATACCCTCAAATTAAAGCTGACAGTCTGCAGTTAAAGCACATCTTGTTCGTTTCATTTGAAATCCATTGTGGACAAAAATGTTAGAATTGTGTCGATGTCCCAATATTTATGGACCTGACTTTTTTTTTCTTCCAGTATTTCTTAAACCGTGAGCATGTGCCTGTTACGTATTTTTTTCTGTGTATTTTCAGCATGTGCTTGTGTTAATGTCCTGTTTACAGACTTTGTAATATTTCCACACAAATTACATTTTAAAATGACTGCAGGACCGTTTGTTTGCAAGTCCGGAATAGAGAAAAAAAGGTTGAGATTTATGGTGACGAATGCATGAAATAATGCGCTTCGAACCTAAGTATGATCCCATATGTAATGTTGTAGTGAACGAATATATGAATGATCACATTTTTTAAATGACATCATGGCATTTTAGAAATTATACAGAATAATACGTTGTGTAAATATATTACAATATATTGAATAATACATAAGGAATCACCACTTTCATATATTGAAAGATATGTGAAAATATATATTTATCACAATATATTTAATTTTATATTCAGTAATACACTTTATAATATATAGATGTAGCCTACATGTGATAAGATATGGTACTATATATGTAAAAATATATTGAACACATATTTACTCACACATATATTGATTTTTATATTTAACACTCATTTAAGATATACATCAGGCATGTGATCAGCTAGAGACAAAAAAGAAGGAAAATCTGACCACGCCTCAAGCCATGCCCCCAGCACTTATATATATATATACTCATATTCAATTGAACAGTGTAATACATATTGTCCTGTCCATTTAATAATCATGAAAACAATATATAAATATATAAAGTACTAAAATATATGATAGCAAAGTTTATAGAATTAGTATTATTATTAAAGTACCTGGCAAAAGGAAACATTACACTTATCAATGATTTTGAAATAAATATCTTCTATATCTATAAATATTTGTTCATCAAGGCTGAATTTATTAGATCAAAATAAAGTAAAAAAAAAAAAAAAAAAAAAAAAAAACAGCATTATTGTGAAATATTACAAATAAAAAAATAAATTTTAATATATTATAAAATGTAATGTTATTCCTGTGGTGCAAAGCAGAATTTCCCTCATCATTATAGTTTTCAGTGTTATGTGATCTTTTAGAAACAATTTACAATTTATCTGACTCTCAAGAAGCATTTCTGATTATTATCAATGTTGTGTGGAAATGATGCTACAGTTTATTTTTCAGGATTTTTTTATTTATAAATATAAAGTTAATGAACAACATTTATTTACATATAAAATGTTATTTAAATATTAATTATTAATATTAATTAAATGTTCATGCATTTATTAAGATAAACTACTTTAAATTTATTCACTCACTTTTTATCACTTTCATGCATGATGAATACAATTTTTCATTTCTCTTTCTTTTTTAAATCTTATACTAATATTGCATTTCTAAATGCAAATTAAAGCGGTTCAAACCAAGTTCAGTGCCGAGTGAATCGAAACTAAAAACAGTAGGCTACTGTAACAGCAGATATTTATCGCATCAGACTACAGTCTATTATAATTACGTCACAACCGTTGCGATTTGTATGACAGCACTAAGCAATCTCAATTTGAGATTTGAGAGTAACAGTTTCAGCACTGATTCTACTGGCATTTGGCGCTTTAAATCATTTGAACGCTTTTAACGTTAACTGTCCTACAGATGGCACCGCGAGCTCTCAGGACCACTCCATCCATGATGTTTTAGAAAACAATCTTTTTACAGTTTAAGCAATTCTTAACCTAAATAGAGTATCTATGGTAACAATGGTAACCCCACAAACTTACACATAGCAGAAACCCTTATGAAATTTCAAAATAATGCAACATTAAACATCAACTGATCCCCCCTATGTTAATATTGACCAAAAACACATGATATAACACTTATTTTAAAATGTTTTACCATTGCAATCAGTTATAGTCACATTTTGATTTCAGTGTCGAAAACCAACAGATAAAAACATATTATTGTCTGCTGATAGTCATCATCCAATGCCTTTGAAAAAAGGTTTACCATTAAGCCAACTTTGCAGACTTATACGTATTTGTGATTCAGAAGAGGAATTCGAGAAGCAGTCAAAAATTCTGAAGAATCGTTTTTGTTCAAGAGGATATCCAGAAACTTGGTTTTGCTCAGCAGTTGAAAAAGTAAAAAAATCTGAAAGGATTCAGTTACTAAATTATCATAAAAAAAACACCAAAACAAATTATTTTCAGTTAATTATATTTTAACTTATACAAAAGATAGATTAAATCTATTATAAATAAATATTGGTTTATTTTAGCTTCAGACCCTTCCTTAAAAGACATTTTCAAACAACCTCCAATATTTACCTATAAAAGATCCCAAAATTTGGCAAATATGTTAGTTAGGTCAGATATAGTGCGTGACGACAAAAAATATACAAAGGTTGTTTTCCATGTCAAAATTGTACATCCTGTTCTTCAATATTACAATGTAAAAAGTTCACGTTCTTTGACAAACAAAACATATCAAATTAAATCTTGTATTACATGTTCCAATATAATATATCTACTTCAATGTCTATGTCCATTGCTATATGTAGGTAAAACATCTAGACCTTTGAGAACTAGAATTAGTGAACACAAATCCGCCATTCGTAGACGAGATATCACTTCCCCAATAGCTAGACATTTTCATTGAATATAACCATAATACTGAACAACTGAAATGCATAGGGATTGAGAAAGTGATAATTTCTCGTAGAGGTGAAGATATTAATAAAAAAAACTCTTACAAAGAGTGGCTTCTTGGATGTTTTATTTAAAGACAACGTCACCTATGGGTTTAAATGAAGATTTTGATCTTTCACGTTTTCTTTGAAAGGTTTTTTTGGTGCAATGTGTATGATAGATGTATGATAGACTTGTTGTCTGATGTGTAATTGTTCCCATTGATGTTCAGGTCTTCTGTTCTTAAAGAAGGAACAAATGTGGAGTCTATTGCTGCGTCCCAATTCGCCTCCTTATACTATGCTCTAAAAGTATGTACTCTTTTTGTGAAGAAAAAGTACATGCTTTTGAGCATGTAGCAAAGTAGTAGGCAAGCTTCGGGACATACTACTTCGTCATAGCTGCGTCTTTAACGGACGCTCTGTTGCTTAGTTACGTATATCTTGTCACTGTTTAAACTGCCCTGTCAATCATCTTGTCAAAACATTAACATCATCCAAATTTCGTTTAATTTGATTTCCTACCGTACTGGAGAGAAATTAAGAGGCACGTTGATCTTTCATGCGGGTCTTTCATGGGGAGAACTCCGCTCATGTGTTTGCATAATGACGCATTTAAAATAATGACCAAACGTATCATTATAAAAGTTCACAGTGTTGCTGTAGATGACATATGATGCGGATAACATTAAATAAATATGTTTTCATTATGTTAGACTGATTATTTATCACTCAAACCCCTTTCTGAACCTGTCTATCGGTCGCGCATATCCGCCATGTTTGTAGTTTTTTTTAACACATTTTATGCGTGTTTGTAGTTCTAATCGAATCCTCGTCCACCGCGCAATGTGTTGTGGGCAATATTAGCCGTTAGAGTGTGGACAGTATAGAATTGGCCTTTTTCACAAGAATCGGAAATCACGTGACGCAGGGTAAATATAGTTCCGCTAGCGGTTAGCGACATTATGTTGTATGCTCTTGTCTCAAATTTCGTCTCTTACCCTTTCTATTTTGTCTGTTTTCCAAGTTGTTGTTATATAATCTACAAAGAAATTTATTTGTAGCTTATATGGCCGCTCAGATCGTTCTAGAATTTACCGGCGGGTAGTTTTACTTCACCAGCTGTCCTATATATAGGCTCATTCAACAATTCCCTTGCTCGTTTTAATATATGACAAGCATTTATTTATATGCCTAATTTATGTAAAAACGAAATTCTAAGTACGTATGCACCGTTACACATAGGAACAAATATATAAATTCAGTGTCAGAATGAGTTATAATATGCTTTAATGTGGGCTATAATGTTGCGCGAATACATGCTATTGCCTGTATTTTAAAAACGCATGAGTAACTTTAAAAAAGTCACAACAATATGTAGATTATCTCAACCTAATGAAACGCTGAAACTGTTGACCATGTATTAATCGCACATTATAACTATATCTGAGAGACTAAAATAAATAAGACATTTATTTCCAAGACCTCATTGTATAGCTACATCAGTTGAATTAGAGTTAATATATTTATTAACTAAATATACAACAAAGTACTAATAGGTTTGTTAATGCTGTGCATATTACAGACCTTAGCCCTTACTAAAATTACGAATCAAACCAAAACGGCGGTTATTGCAGTTATTCCATGGTTTTGTTACAAAATCTGATTTGTGTGGTTATGCAAATAAAACAAACCTGCTTTTACTATAATAAAACCATGGTTAATTTTCGTAAGGGAAGATGATAACGAGCGGAGAAAATGTGAGTGAACCATCATTGCGAGATGACAGAAGTGCTGTTTATGATCCATATATCCAGAAAGAAATGCAAAAACGCATCCAGGGATCGAGTGGTCCTCTTTCGCAAATCGGAGGATCAGAGCTGTCGGTCGATTTCTCCAGCACATCGCCAAAAACAGTTTTTTACATGGAGTGCGACAATGCACGGCTGCACCAAATAAACACGGACAATGATATAACCGAATATACGCGTCCTCACTTCTAATTAGTGCTGAAGTTTAGTTCTGAAATAAAACTTTGTAGTCTCACCAATAAATGACCAAGACAGTTTAAACATTTACATGAGATTTAATTCTTGCAAAGACATTGATGCCCGAGCGGGTGCTTCTTAGACTCGGCAATCACTGTTACCGGAAATACTTTTACCCTGCATGCAGCCACGCCGGAAGCCAAAAACCCGGAAGTGTGAAATTGGTCAATCCCAAGAGGCGAAACTCAATAGAACGCTCCATAGCAACAGTTGCGCCCAGCAGCAGTCCTACGCTTCCGCCATTTTGCACTGAAAGCGACTCGCCAGTCCACTAGCTTCTTGCTGTCGCTATGGCAAATATCAGCTGCTTTGTTTAAAAAAATGTACATTACAGCTAAAATACACAACCAGAATGATGACTCGTTTCCATTTGTTTCTTGAATAATACTTTATTACTTCTGTTAACTAACTAACCATAACTTGTTTATTATTGAAAGTATTTCTGTATGTTTTGTATACTGTAATGCTATTTGTTATTATTGCGATAAAAAAAAAAAAGAACAGAATAATGTACAATCACTAGTGATTGTCAAAAACAGACTTTCTTCCATTTATTTTTCACAAAATCTTTGCTCTCTAGAAATCAGTTTCGGGTCAAATTCCTATTTTAAGTTAAAGTATTAGCATTACAAACGCTGATTTAACAGCAGCAAAATTAAGGACATGCATCAGAAAATTGGGAATGTTAGACAATAAATATATAACATTATATAACCGCTTCACAGTAAGTTGTTTTTGCGGCATTGTCTTTTCTTAAACCTTAGTCTGTGCACTAAAAACTGACATATTACATGACTCTGTGTCATGCAAGGTCATCGTAAAATCTAGAGAAATGTTGGAGGTGGTCAGCGGGTTAATTGTCCCCACCCTAGAATCCTATTGCAGCACATGCAGTTTAGTTGCACAATGCAAGATGTAATAGTCACAATATGGTTCATTTGGTTTGTTAGGCTACTGTTTTTATTTTTATTTATTATGTTCATTGTTATTATGTTAATTAGGTTATTGTTTGCATCTGACCCGTTTTATTATTGCTGTTTGCTGTTATAATTAAACATTGTAAAACATTGTATCTCTCTTTGTCATTACAATACAATGTTTTACAAATGAGCTACTTTCAACTTAACAAATAATCAAATAAAATACTAAAAGAAAATGAAAAATTTTTAATTCTCATTTTTAAAGGTATTTCACATTTGCAATGAATTGGTTAGGCAGCTTGGGCACAGTTGGAACAAAAAAAGCTTCTTGTGTTCATGAGCTAATTGTGGCAAATATCACCTACTTATGGATGTTAATAAATATTAATATTATATAATATTAATAGTTTTGGTGTGGTAAAGGAAAAAGCAAAACGTGTACCAAATGTACTCTGTACCCTAGTGTACTGTTCCCTATATTTTACTCACCACTTTGTTTTTCTCCATTGTCCAGATGATGCACTTGTTTCTTATAGTCATTACTAAATTTTTTGCAAAGTCTTAAACTTGTTCTTGTGTCTCCTTTGCCTCTAACGGTTTCATTATTGTCACACAAGTGTCTGATGTGGCATTTCTTTTCTTATGAATGAGTGGCTGCGTTTGGAACTGCATACTTCCATACTATTTAGTAGGCAAAAAGCAGCAGGCGAGCAAATGAGTATGTTTGAATTTGCAGATTCAAAAAAGAGTAGGCGAGATTCGGACGTACATATACTCAATTTGCATTCGAATATGCCTACTTACCTACAATATTATAGGAGAAAAGAGTACATGAAGAAAGAAGTGCGTTCGAAACCCAGATTCTGAAGTGTTCATCGGATGGATACTTTTCTATCCCAGGATGCATCGGGAAAGCTTACTTATGAAGAAGAAGAGGATACGTCACGAGTAAAATAGACGAGCGTGATTTCAAACGTGAGTATTACAAACCAAAAACAGGGTTCCTTGTGTTAAAATCACATTTGTTAAGTGACTGTAGAGTAAACAGTTGATAATTTAAAGACGTTATATGTATTTGTCATTTTGCTGTAAAAACATTTTTATTAGGGGAGCTTCAGTAAGCACAAATACGTCTCCAAAGTAGATTTACATACATATAAACCATATACATCTTAGAGATTTAGTTATTTATTAACTTTTGACAGGAAAATGGTCAATAGCATATGATTTCATATGACTGCACACAAGTTATTTTATTTGTTAATAATATATACTGTTTGTAAAATGTTTTACAATTCATGTTGTCAGCTGCTCTTTCTACTGAATATTTTAGAAATTATGTATGTGGTCAATACAACATGTAAATGTTAATGTATTTGCTGATATGTATGATATTGATATATATTTTTATTCAATACAAATGTTCCTCATTTTATTAGTATTATTATTATTATTATTATTATTATTATTACTATGTAATCTATTATACAAAAAAAGTATATACAGTATATATTATTAACAAATAAAATAACTTGTGTGCAGTCATATGAAATCATATGCTATCGACCATTTTCCTGTCAAAAGTTAATAAATAATCTCTAAGATGTATATGGTTTATATGTATGTAAATCTACTTTGGAGACGTATTTGTGCTTACTGAAGCTCCCCTAATAAAAATGTTTTTACAGCAAAATGACAAATACATATAACGTCTTTAAATTATCAACTGTTTACTCTACAGTCGCTTAACAAATGCGATTTTAACACAAGGAACCCTGTTTTTGGTTTGTAATACTCACGTTTGAAATCACGCTCGTCTGTTTTACTCGTGACGTATCCTCTTCTTCTTCATAAGTAAGCTTTCCCGATGCATCCTGGGATAGAAAAGTATCCATCCGATGAACACTTCAGAATCTGGGCTGAAGCAGTAGGGCATCCGGGGATCTCTCGCCAACTCATTTATGAATACTGAGGTTTCGAACGCACTTCTTTCTTCACGTACTCTTTTCTCCTATAATATTGTAGGTAAGTAGGCATATTCGAACGCAAATTGAGTATACGTACGTCCGAATCTCGCGAGAATTAGTCCAATTCTCACCTACTCTTTTTTGAATCTGCAAATTCAAACACTCATTTGCTCGCCTACTGCTTTTTGCCTACTAAATAGTATGGAAGTATGCGGTTCCGAACGCAGCCACTCATTCATAAGAAAAGAAAAGCCACATCAGACACGTGTGTGATAACAATGAAACCGTTAGAGGCAAAGGAGACACAAGAACAAGTTTAAGACTTTGCAAAAAATTTAGTAATGACTATAAGAAACAAGTGCATCATCTGGACAATGGAGAAAAACAAAGTGGTGAGTAAAATATAGGGAACAGTACACTAGGGTACAGAGTACATTTGGTACACGTTTTGCTTTTTCCTTTACCACACCAAAACTATTAATATTATATAATATTAATATTTATTAACATCCATAAGTAGGTGATATTTGCCACAATTAGCTCATGAACACAAGAAGCTTTTTTGTTCCAACTGTGCCCAAGCTGCCTAACCAATTCATTGCAAATGTGAAATACCTTTAAAAATGAGAAAAAATTTTCATTTTCATTTAGTATTTTATTTGATTATTTGTTAAGTTGAAAGTAGTTCATTTGTAAAACATTGTATTGTAATGACAAAGAGAGATACAATGTTTTACAATGTTTCATTATAACAGCAATAATAAAACGGGTCAGATGCAAACAATAGCCTAATTAACATAATAACAATGAACATAATAAATAAAAATAAAAACAGTAGCCTAACAAACCAAATGAACCATATTGTGACTATTACATCTTGCATTGTGCAACTAAACTGCATGTGCTGCAATAGGATTCTAGGGTGGGGACAATTGATGTCTCAGCTGTAACCCGCTGACCACCTCTAACATTTCTCTAGATTTTACGATGACCTTGCATGACACGGAGTCATTAGTGCACAGACTAAGGTTTAAGAAAATGTAAGTTAACTTTTAACAGTCATGTAAGGATGAGAAGCTATTCAATGTGGAAGAGATGTGGTGAAGGGGAAAACATACCTTGGAAAAAAAAAAAAAACTTTAGACTGAAGATACACACATACTTCAAATTTCCCACCCTCAAAGAGGCCGCTAATACGCACGTGTGAAGCAAATATCACACATCAGACTTGTTGTGCATGTAAGTTAAGGTGTTTCAACTGTACCCCTGTACCAACTGTACCTGGTCTACCCTAGACACTGAAATCACAACTCTTACCGCTCTCTACCAGCTTATAGGTGCAAAGACTACTTTTTATTACATATAGCACAAGGTCTGCACTCTAAAAGTTCATCTTTATTCAACAGGAGATTAAAAAAACGTTTCGGCTTTCTGCCTTCATCAGTGTGACTAGACTTCAGTGACTCAATAATTATATTAAGACCAACAGGTGATACTAATTAGCTTCCCAATTACAGACTTCAAAGTTACATAGACTCCAGATTTGTTCCTTCTTTAACAACAGAAAACCTCAACATCAATGGGAACAATTACACATCAGACAACAAGTCTATCATACATCTATCATACACATTGCACCAAAAAAACCTTTCACAGAAAACATGAAAGATCAAAATCTTCATTTAAACCCATAGGTGACATTGTCTTTAAATAAAACATCCAAGAAGCCACTCTTTGTAAGAGTTTTTTTTATTAATATCTCCACCTCTACGAGGAATTATGACTTTCTCAATCCCTATGCATTTCAGTTGTTCAGTATTATGGTTATATTCAATGAAATGTCTAGCTATTGGAGTGATATCTCGTCTACGAATGGCGGATTTGTTATATTGTTTTATATATATATATATATATATATATATATATATATATATATATATATATATTACATTTTGCTTGTTTTATTAAATATAATTAAGAATTATAACAATGTATTATTTATTAACATTATAGTGTGCTAATGTTGTAGAATAAGTTCATTCTATAGTTATCTTAATTTTTAAACAGTGATATTTACATTTATGAATCACAAACAACGGTCTTCTTCTCCTTCCAGCATGTCAAACGCTCCTCTGCGGAGGAACTCATGCCGGTCGGGTTTGCAATGCAATCAGTGCACCTGTCGTTCATACCTTAAGTAAGTTGATGCGCTTTATTAGGTCGTAGATCACATGATAACGTCAACATGGCGACGGTGCATTCATACTTAACGAGATTTGGCCATAGAGTACCTACTCTTTTTGCGCTCGTTAAGTAAGTACTTTTTGAAAATGAGTACCTACTTATTGAGTATGCGGTTTCGAACGCAGCCACAGTCTTTGTAGTCCTCATCTGTGTGGTTCTCTTTTCCACATTTTTTACAATTAACAAGCAGTTATCTAAGTTTTGTAACAATATTAGCATTTGTAAATACAGCATTTTACTACAAAATTTGCTAAATTTTATACTGTTGGCTTTGGTTTACCACTGTGAATTTAAAGTGTGCCAAACTGTTCAATAGGTAGAAGTGAAAATGTCCATATCTCTTGACCAGAAGGTGGCGCTGTGCCAGAACTACTTGTGTACCATCAAGTCTTACTTGGTATAACACATACCAAGTTTGGACCGAGTCTAATAAAAAGTGGTGAAGATACAGCCCCACATCCATTTTGACACGATCTTTGTGCTGTTGGTGGCGCTAGAGAGTTTAAGATGGATACTCTAGTTCCCCGTCTGTCGTTCTTTACTAAAAGACCGCGGCTCACATCAACCGCTCCCGCGGCTCGTTCTTCTACTTCCGAGTACGAGGCTGCCGCGGCACGTGTTGATGAAGAGCGAGAGAGCGCGAGCGTTTCGCCGGGTAAATCCCCGCGTCCCTCGCGCTCTGTGTGTCTGCCGGTCGAGCTTTCGGATGACTTTGAAAACTCGTCTCAGTACGGGTTGGATTGGTTATTTGGGGCTCCTGCGGGGGAGGAAGAAGTGTCTGCAGCATCGGAGAGTGGCAGCCATCTGAAGCAGACCCGCTGCGGGGGCAGGTTCTCAGTCAGTGGCAGACGCGGAAATGGCGGCCATGCTCGAACGGGCGAACAAAGCAATCGGGATTGAGTGGAAGTCTCCGCCCCGTCCTGAGCGCTCACGGCTGGATGATTGGTATCTGGGTAACGACAGTGGTTCTTGGCCGCGTTCCACCCCAGTTCCTTTCTTCCCGGAAGTGCATGAGGAACTGACTAAGTCGTGGAAGGCTCCTTTTTCAGCCAGAACGCGTCTTAGCGGTTCTTCCTCTCTCACCACTCTCGATGGAGGTCCAGCGAGGGGGTATACGGAGGTTCTCGCCGTGGAGCGTGCGATCGCGGTGCATCTTTGCCCGCAGACTGCCGCCACCTGGCGGGACTGCCCAAAACTCCCATCCAGGGCATGTAAGGCTTCTTCCGCTCTCGTGGGGAAGGCTTATGCTGCTTCTGGACAAGCTGCGTCCGCTCTTCACGCTATGGCCGTCCTGCAGGTCTATCAGGCCAAGGTTCTTAGCGAGTTGCACGAGGGTGTTCCCAAACCGGAGCTTTTGCAGGATTTGCGCTCGGCGACTGACTATGCTCTACGAGCTACGAAGGTCACGGCGCAGGTTCTGGGGAGGGCGATGTCCACCATGGTGGTCCAGGAGCGCCACCTTTGGCTGAATCTGGCAGAAATGAAGGACGCTGAGAAGGTTCGCTTTCTTGACGCCCCCATTTCTCAGGCTGGTCTCTTTGGCGACACTGTCGAGGAATTTGCTCAGCAGTTCTCCACAGTGAAGAAACAGACGGAGGCTATCAAACACATCTTGCCTCGTCGGGCGCCGGCCCCCGGGCCCGCACCCCCGAAGCAGCAGCCTCCGCCTGTTTCACGCCGAGGACGACCGCCTTCCAGACCGGCTCAGGGCCCGCCACAGGCTGGTCCTGCACCTAAACCAGCCTTGCGGTCGAGCTCTCGCAAGAAGGTGGCGCCGTTAGCTCAGTCTCAGGCCGCTAAGAACCCTCGTCAGGCTTCGAAGCGTTCCTGAAACGAGCAGCCCGGAGGAGAGAGATCTGCTGACCTGTCTGGATCCACACTTGGCGAGGGGACGAGTGTGGATTTCGGCTCCACCCCGGCTGTCTGCCTCACGGCAGACGGCCACCACATGGTCAATAAAAGAGCAATTTTCTTCTCTGGGCGAAAAAATCGATGTGACTGCGTCCCTCCAGGGTACCCAGCCACTAAAACATGCTCAACCGCAAGCCCTGCGGTTGAGCATGCTTTGACGAATCAAGCGCATCCATCAGCCGATCCCCTGAGCTCAGGCGATCTTCTCATGGATCCTTGTCTGTCGGTTTCGATGGTCAACGCTCCCATGGCTGGGTCCCTCCGGGGTCCCTCCGGGGTACCCAGCCACCAGAACACATCAAAGCATGCTCAACCGCAGGGCCTGCGCTTCTGCATGCTTTGACGAATCAAGCGCATCCATCAGTCGGTCCCCTGAACTCAGGCGATCTTCTGATGGATCCTTGTCTGTTGGTTCCGATGGTTGATCCTTCCATGGCTGGGTCCCTCCGGGGTACCCAGCCACCAAAACACATCAAAGCATGCTCAACCGCAAAACCTGCGCTTCTGCATACTTTGACAGAGAAACAAGCGCATCCGTCAGTCGATCCTCTGAGCTCAGGCGATCTTCTCACGGATCCTTGAATGTCGGTTATGGCGATCAAAGCACCTTGTGTCCTCCGGGACAGCAAGCCCCCGAACAAAGGGCTTTCACCACAACTCAGTCACACCGTACCCACCCGAGGTACGTCGGTGGTCCCCCTGAGACCGTTAGCAGAGAGTTTTGCAGCTTGGCTCGAGATACCCAACCTCTCTCGCTGGCTTCTCAGAACCATCCGACTCGGCTATGCTATCCAATTCGCACGCAACCCGCCCAAGTTCAGTGGCATCTTCTCTACCGCGGTTCGGGACGAGAATGCTACGGTTCTTCGGGCAGAGATCGCGACCCTTCTGGCGAAGGACGCGATAGAGCCGGTCCCCTCGGCCGACATGAAGAAAGGGTTCTACAGCCCCTACTTCATTGTACCCAAGAAAGGTGGCGGTTTAAGACCAATCCTAGATCTGAGGATTCTGAATCGGGCCCTTCACAAGCTCCCCTTCAGAATGCTAACGCTCAAACGCATTCTCACGTGTATCAGATTCCAGGATTGGTTTGTGGCGATAGACCTGAAAGACGCATACTTTCATGTCTCGATTCTTCCAAGACACAGGCCCTTCCTGCGGTTTGCCTTCGAAGGTTGAGCATTTCAGTACAAAGTCCTTCCATTTGGGCTCTCCCTGTCTCCCCGCGTCTTTACGAAAGTCACAGAAGCAGCCCTTGCCCCTCTCCGGGAGGGGGGCATCCACATTCTCAATTACCTCGACGACTGGCTGGTCATAGCACACTCTCAGGAGTTGGTATGCAAACACAGGGATGTGGTTCTCAACCATCTGGCCCATCTGGGGTTTCGGGTCAACTGGGAAAAGAGCAAGCTCGCCCCGGTACGGAGCATCTCTTTTCTCGGTGTACAACTAGACTCGGTTGCCATGAATGCACGGCTCTCCCCGGAGCGTGCACAGTCAGTGCTGAGCTGCATCCAGAAGCTCTCACGCAGCCCGACGGTCCCCCTCAAACAATTTCAGAGGCTCCTGGGTCACATGGCATCCTCAGCCGCCGCCACGCCACTGGGCCTGATGCACATGAGACGGTTACAACATACTGGGTTCATACCGGGTGCACGTCACACCTGTATGTCTAAAAACCCTCGGTCCTTGGAAAGACATTTCATTCCTACGGGCCGGGGTGCCCTTAGAACAAGTGTCCAGGCGCATTTTGCTTACGACAGATGCATCCATCACAGGCTGGGGCGCCGTATGCAGTGAGAAAAAAAAGCAGCTGCAGGGCTCTGGTCGGGCCCTCGGCTGCATTGGCATATCAATTGCCTAGAGCTGCTGACAGTGTTTTTGGCTCTGAAGAGGTTCCGGGCAAACACGTGCTGGTCCGCAAGAGACAGCACTGCGACTGTAGCCTACATTAATCACCAGGGCGGTGTACGCTCCTTTCGCATGTCACAGCTAGCCCGCCATCTCCTCCTTTGGTGTCGAAACAATGTCAAGTCTCTACGAGCCACCCACATACCGGGCGAACTCAATTGGGTAGCGGACGCGCTCTCCCGACAGACTTCGCTTCGGGGCAAGTGGAGACTTCACCCTCAGATGGTTCAGCTGATCTGGAGTCTTTTCGGTCAGGCCCAGGTCGACCTGTTTGCCTCGATAGAGAACACTCACTGCCAGTTGTGGTATGGTCTGTCCGAGGCGCCCCTCGGCACAGATGCACTGGCACACAGCTGGCCTCAGGGCCTCAAGTATGCGTTTCCTTCCTCCAAGGAGGACTGGATAGTCACCTTTCTGCTTCAACACTTAAGGTCCAGGTAGCCGCTATTGCCGCTAACCACGACCTGGTGGAAGGTAGATCGGTTGGGAAGCACGATTTGGTTATACGATTCCTTAAAGGTGCACGCAGGCTGAACCCCGTCAGACCGCGCCTTGTCCCCTCTTGGGATCTGTCTGTGGTTCTCCGGGGCCTACAGTCAGATCCCTTTGAGCCGCTCCAGTCAGTCGAACTCAGTGCTCTCTCCCAAAAGACGGCTCTCCTGACTGCGCTCACATCGATCAAAAGAGTGGGAGACCTCCAAGCCCTCTCCGTCAGTGACTCGTGCCTCGAATTCGGGCCGGCTAACTCTCACGTTATCCTGAGACCCCGGCCCGGTTATGTGCCCAAAGTGCCCTCCACTCCCTTCAGGGACCAGGTGGTCACTCTGCAAGCTATCCCTTCTCAGGAAGGCGACCCCAACCTCTCCTTGTTATGCCCAGTCTGTGCCCTGAGCATTTACTTGGAACGTACTGAAAGCTTCAGACGGTCGAGTCAGCTCTTTGTCTGTTTTGGAGGACACCAGAAGGGGAAAGCTGTCTCCAAACAAAGAATGTCCCACTGGATTGTGGATGCGATTCGTTTGGCCTACCAGGCCACAGTGAACGACAGACGGGGAACGTCTTGGTTACGTATGGTAACCCTCGTTCCCTGATGGAGGGAACGGAGACGTTGTGTCCCCCTTGCCACAACCTCGGACCACCTCTGAGTGTAGCCGGGTGCTTCGGCTCCTCAGATCAGAACAATGAGTATTGCCTAGCCCCCCCCTCTTATGCCTGGATCTCCGGGGCGGAGCAGGCTATGCAAATACTGCATACCAATTCTCATTGGCCTTTTCTGAAAGCTGTCAGAGGTATTCGGGCTCTCAAGAGCGACCCCTAGTCGTCACTTCGACACAACGTCTCCGTTCCCTCCATCAGGGAACGAGGGTTACCATACGTAACCAAGACGATTTTGCTGTGCTCAGACTCTCCTCTATCTGTGTGCCAAATTTCATGGCTTTCCAACAAGTGGTTCTGTAATTTGGAAAATACAGTATTTTAGTATTTTCTAAGTCTAATCTTACGATATCAGGCCAAACTGTTCAGAAGTTACAAGAAAAATGTCAATATTTCTTGACCAATAGGTGGTGCTTTGCTGAAAATGCTCATGTGCCCTCAAGAGTCCTACTCTATTCCATTAAAGCATTGCAGCGAGGTCGTCAATCCAAACCTCACCAGTGAAGGTCTCTTTCTTCAGCTTGTCCAGCAGGGAACCCACTTTCTCCCAGAACTTCTGGAGCCGAATCAGAATTTGTTGAATTCAGGACAGGCACATCTGCACCTCAGTGAGGTGAGTAACACTGGACAACTGACCTGTGAGACCAGACAGAGAAGCAAAATGAGCAAATCCAGAATCCACATGAGGAACATTTGTTCAGCATGAATAAGAAAACACTGTAGGATCTCACCGTTTTCGATGAGCTACAGCTGCTTGTCCATCAGTTTGTTCTGGATGCCCTACTCTTCTTCTTTCAGAATTTTCTGTGCAGTAGTGAGCTCAGATAATGCGGTATGAAGAGATTTGTGGCTCTTACCATTTTCCAAATGTAATGAATAATATTTTCCATAAACAGCACTATCATAGAAAATACAGCAACTTTTGATCCCATCATAGACGTCACTCCAGAGGTCTGCGTTGCCTGTTCATCTTTGGTGTTGGTGATGCTGTTGATTAAATTTTGTATCTCTGCATTTTTCTTCTCGGAATCCTCTACCTTTTTATTGATGCGATGAAGTTTTCCTTCCAGGTTCTCCACAATCTTCTGAATTTCCTCCATCTCGATGGTTTGTTTCTGCTGCTGCTTCTCAGTCTCGTCCTTTACAGCGATGATGTCACTGGTTGATTTGGCTGCGTCGCTGTTATGTTTATGGTACCTGAGCGTACATCAGATGTCAGGTATTTTGAAATATTTCCTTTTAATCATTAAACATTATGCAAGTACTTCAGTTGGTAACGTTAACAATTCACATTCTTACTTTGTCACAATTTCTTTCACGTCACTTATGATGTCACCGATCCATTTCCATGCTAATGTTGGTTTGTTTTTCTCTGCAGTCACCTTCAGACTGGGCAGCAGTGATTTAACCAGGTTTTCACTGGTGTATACACACTGTAAAAACAGAAGAAAGAGAGACACGGTTTTGAAAGTTGTTGTTTTTTTCCATAGAAGTGCATGTGTGTGTATCTGTACTTAATAAGCTGTTGGAAATTGAACACAGGAATACCTTCAGTGGAAAGGCCTCAGAGGATCCAAACAGCTGTTGTGTTTCAATGGCTCTTTCTCTGATCAGACGCTCCAGCTTTGGGAATTTACCCAGACACAGGTACGACGGATGATAGAGAAGAGCCATTCGCCCCGCAGATGGAAGAGGATCCTGGATGAACTCCAGACTGCTTGTGGAATTGCTGATGACAAGCTCTGAGATATTTGGATCGAGTCAAGTCAGCTTTATTTATATAGCGCTTTTTACAATACAAATTGTGTCAAAGCAACTTTACAGTATCAAACAGAAAAATAAATTATCAAAATGCAAAAAGAAACCGTAAACAATTTTATTTAGAGGAAATTAATCAATAGTTCCAAATTAATAAATTGATTGTCCCAAATTAATTGTCCCCAATTTAGTTGTCCCCAACTGAGCAAGCCATAGGCGACAGTGGCAAGGGGCCTTGGGGGAAACTAGTCTCAGTCGGGGGTCAGTTCTCCTCTGACCAATGAAGTCACATATGTCAAAGTCCCTTTAAGGCAAGTCATTCCGCTCGGCGGCCATCTCTGAAACACGTCTCTTTGAATAGGGAAACATTGAATTCTTCAAAACTGTTTGCCGAGTTTGATTAAATTTCATATTTGAAATCACTAATAGAATCTGACAAGAATCGCCTCATAAACATGGTTCCTTGTGCTCCAATAGCATTAAAAAAGGCAAGATTACTGCTCAGGCGCAGTACTGAGCGCACGTCTTAGAACGCTGATTGTTTCTATAGCAACCAGGACTTCCAACTGCAGTTGCAGTGACGCGTTTGATAAAAATCAATCATGATCTGAATTTTTAATGACAGATGAAAGTTTTGAGGCAGTGTGTACACGTGATAGCAAAAGCCAAAAATGCATGTTATTCTTTTATGCCAAAAAATTATTAAAGATCATGTTCCATGAAGATATTTTGTGAATATTCTACCGGAAATATATCAAAACCTAATTTTTGCTTAGTAATATGCATCGCTAAGAACTTCATTTGGACTACTTTAAAGGTGATTTTCTCAATATTTCATTTTTTTTCAAAGCTTTCAAATAGTTGCATCTCAGTCAAATATTGTCCTATCCTAACAAACCATAAATCAATAGAAAACTGTAAATCTCAATTTTTTTAAAAAATGACCCTTATGATTGGTTTTGTGGTCCTGGGTCACATATAGGAAAATAATGTTTGCCAACAGAGCATTTTTTATTCTTAAGAATTCACCATTAGTCTTTCTCAGGAAGAGAAGTTAACAAATTAGTAAGATACATTTCATGAAAATCAGAACTTCCCAAAGTGAACTTCTAAAGAAGTTCTCAAGAACATTGCTCAATAAGAAAATTGTACACAGAATGGCTGCTGTTCTTGCTTACGACTATTTAGACTATTTACACTTAATGGGCCTTCTTATGTTAGACTGAAAAAGAAAAGAAAAAGAAAAAACTGCTGAATTTTTGAGCCAATGGGTTAATCTCTGTTTTTGAAAATGAAAAACACACTGTTTTTTTTTTTTTTTTTTTAGAAGCTTGCAGAGAAAGGCTTACCAAAACAGTTACTGGGTTGTCCTTTTCCACATTTTCTGTGTTGATAGATGCACTGGAGACCCAATTATAGCAGGTCAGTATGGAAAAGAAAAAAAAAAAGTCAGATTTTCATGATGTTACCTTTAAAGCTTGTTGTAGGTTTGTTTCTCCAGAAAAGGGCAGCAGACACTGACTTTTAGGCTTTTAAGTCTAAATTATAGAAGCTTATGGGTAGCGAAATTCAATTTAAAATGTAATGTGCAAAATGACAATGTATTTCTGTACTTTAATTTACATTTTCCAATACATATGTGCAACATTTAGAGCAAAATAAAAAAAGAAAATGCAACTGTATAATTTATATTTGCCATTACCTAAACTAGTTTTAATATATGCAAATCAAAAACACATTTTAATGCTTTATAAGTTGCAAAATTGCAATCAGAATGTATTACCCAAATTGTTTAGATATGTTTTACATGTCCAGGCCAAAACTGATGTTTTTCCTAAATGCATTTAGACTGAAGGATAGGACATGTGGGATTGCATTTTCATCATAATACCGTGGGATAATTGTAGCAAAATGCAGTGAAAGGTGCAGCAAAAGAGTAGCAAAATGCTGATTTAAATGTCTTTTATTCTTCTTAAATGCACTTACACTTACGTATATGACATTTCAATTGCATTTTCAATAAAAACCCTGCGATGAATAAGGCCCACCCAATTTTCTCTGGACCCGCCCACTTTGTGATTCCTGATCTGTAGGCTGCAGTGGACTATGCTTCAATTTACTTTCATACTTTCCTTTGAAATTTCCAAATTAACTGCAGCCCCTGTATCCAGTTCCACTGCAATGAGTTTGCCTTCAATTTCTGGAGTTATACTCTTAGTCACATTTTGATTTCGGTGTCTATATTTGACTCGCCACTTTGTTTTTCCTCCAGTGTCCAGATGATGCACTTGTCCAAAAAACTATAGGGCTCTTACGCCACACATCATGTTCTCACACAGTAAAGAAAAAAAAACACAAAGCTAAAAAAAGGAAACCATTTTATTTCATTATAACTAAACTAAATTAAATTAAATAAAGTCCAATCTTATGATATTCGGCCAAACTGTTCAGAAGTTACAAGAAAAATGTCCATATCTCTTGACCAGTAGGTGGCACTTTGCCAGAACCGCTTGTGTATCCTCGAGTCTTATTTGGTATAACACATACCAAGTTTGGACCGAGTCCACTAAAGTGTTGCAGAGATACAGCCCCACATCCATTTTGGCACAACCTTTGGGCTGTTGGTGGCGCTAGAGAGTTTGAGTTAGATTAGACAGTATTTTAGTATTTTCTAAGTCTAATCTCATGATATCAGGCCAAACAGTTCAGAAGTTACAAGAAAGATGAAAATGTGTTCATTCATTTTTGCACTAAGCTTGTCAGATCTGTTGACATCCTTTATGAGAGCGGATTGGTATATTGAAAATCTTTCAATAACTTTTTGCCAGGATGGTCTGGAGATTTTTGTTATGGAAAATGACATCTATATGAACAAAGGAATCTGAGGATAAAAGGATTTCATTTCTGGCCTTGTAGCTACTGTTCAAAAGTTACTAAGGTGCGAATTTGGACTGTTGGTGGTGCTAGAGACTCCAAATTTGCTGTGTTTAATGTTAAAACTGTTCTTTACATTTGTGCCAAATTTTAAAACTTTCCCGCAAGCAGTTATCTAAGTTTTGCAATGCTATTCCAAAGCATTCCTAAATACAGCATTTTACTGCAAAATTCTAAATACTCTTTGATTTGGTATGCCACACTATGAATTTAAAGTGTCCAATCTTATGATTTTTAGCCAAACTGTTCAAAAGGTAGAAGTGAAAATGTCCATATCTCTTGACCAGTAGGTGGCGCTGTGCTGAAACTGCTCATCTACCCTCAGGCCATTCTTGGTATAAGGTACCAAATTTGGACTAAGTCCACTGAAGCACTGCAGAGATACAGCCCCACGTCCCCACGAACAATATTTGGATTTGAGTTTGAGACTTTAAATTTACTGTTTAATGTTGTCCTCTTTCTGTGCCAAATTTCATGAAGAAGAATACTATTTTTTGATAGTAGAATTTATTTATTGTATTTTTTTTGTCCGTATTAGTTTTTTTTTATTGTAACTGGTTTCAAATCATGTCTTTTTGTCTTTTCAGTTTAAGAGAACATGTAAGAGTGACCAGCCACTAAGTGAGTAACACAAATATTTAATTTATGGTATTTTTTTGGAAGGAGGCGCATTGTAACTTTAAACTCAATTGTGTATTTCAGATGCTTCAGATCCTACAACTTCATCATCTGCAGAGAGAAACTGCCACTCAATCACACAGCATACACATAATAATGGGCTTTCAGGCATTATAGAAGATTATGAAAATACAGTATTTTACAGGAACTTGTTCTTAATTTCACCTTTCTTTTTTTTTTTTACTTAAGTATTTATTTATGTTCAGTGTTAGTTGTCATTCTGCTAATAACTGTCATTAAATTCACACCATTAAAAGAATAAACATACCTAATTGACACGTTGATGTTGTTGATGTTTTACCCTAACAGATGCTAAATGACATTGTAATACCAGGCAAATAGAGGAGTAAGAAACAATAATAATAAATAATATATGCAAATAATATTAATAATCATATAAATATATGAATATACTAATATTAATGAAAATAAACATTATCATTAAAGAGGTTATTTGTAGCCCCATTAGGCCCTATTTAGCATTTTCAAAGCATGGTTCTTTATGGAACCCCTATTGTTACAAACAGAATAACCCTTTTCTGGTACTGTTTAGAACCATTTTTTTCTTAAGAGTGTAATTACTGTTAAATGTTTCAATTAATGAGGTTGTCCTGCATTTCCAGTGAACTTCCAGAAGATGACAGGAAAACCCACAGTAACAATGTGGAAAAAATGCACATCCTAAAGAGTCACCCTCAGAAAAAATGTCCTTCATTAGGACAAATTCAGTCATTTCTATCCTCATCCAAACATTTTGCACCAAAAAAAAAAATAAAAAAATAAAAAAATCATCATATTCACTCATCATTGGTCTAATAAAAGCAGTTTTATTTCATATAGAGCAGGTCAAACATTGAGATGAATAATATTCACTTTATGCTAGTTTATCAGCCCTTCATGCAATCTTTCACTTTCACCAATGCCATGGTGAATGCTATGATAAAGCAGAAACATTGCTGGGAATTTCACTATTATTTCCAGGTATTTCCTCTTTTTAGATCTCACTGTGTAATGGCTTTATGATTCACAGTGTTTGGTCTGATCTTCTCTAGTTTCTCCTTCACATTGTTGTACTCTTTCTCCCAGTCTTCTTTGGACAGAGATGAAGGACTGATTTCCAGGAACTTGTAGGCCTGATTCGACTGAATGCTGAAGATGTTGTTGGCCTTCATGCAGCTGATGCCAAAATGTGTCCACCCCTGTTCAAATCAAAGTTAAGATTAGAGGTCAAACACTTCAGGAACAAGGAGAATGAATGAATGAGGCATTTATATAGCACTTTATTGTGTATTGCTGTACACAACGCCTGATGTCACATGGATTATTTTACCGATCTTCTTGCTATGTTTCTGGATGTTGATCTTGTTAATTACATTCCACAAAAATATCTTAATTTGAATTCCGAAGACAAACAAGGCTTTTACAGGTTTGGAACGTAATGGGAGTTGGTGATTAATGTCAAAACTTTCATTTTGGGGTGGAGTAACCCTTTAAAGCAGTGTTGCTGTTGTAAAGTTGTGTTGCTTATTTATGTATATGGATATTGATACTGAATGAATGCTCTTAACACATATTATATATATATATTAGGGGTGTAACGATACATGTATTCGTATTGAACCGTTCGGTACGAGGATTTCGGTTCGGTACGCATTACAAACCGAACGATTCAATTCGTTGGACTAATCCTATTACATTTGGAAAATAAAAGAACTTGGAGTGTGTGAAATATCATTATAATCTTCTCAGTGCGAAACAAGGCACCCAAACGACGTAACAGACAAACTGATGTCTGCCTCTTCATTGAGTCATTGAGTCCCACTGCTTACATATATATATATATATATATATATATATATATATAATTATTTTTTTTCCCATAGCTTTTTAAATTTCCAGAAAAGCTCTTTATTCCAAAGATTTTTAAGCCTAAAAAATAAGCCTTTTATGATTATCCATTGGCTTATTTTTTAGGCTCATCTGGTGATTCGGGTGATACAATGAACTCAGATACCATGGAATCTGAGTTCATTGTAGTTTCCACTGTAAAAATGGGGGGTTTTCCTTTCCAAACACCACGTGATTTAAATGGTCACTTTACAACCATATATATTTGGCGATTCTGATGGACAGTTGCAAAAGAAACCTAGAAAAAAAGGTAAGTACACCAACTTTTTGCTTTCAAGATATGATTAGATTTACCTAGGTTATATCGTTATTTAAAAAAAAAAAAAGAAAAAAGGAAATAGCAGCCATATATGTGCATACATTGAATATATTACAATACAACTTTGATGATAAATAAACCTAGTTAGAATTTTTTTTAATGTGATCTTAATTTTGACATTTTATTAAACAATTACACTATTGTCAGTCACTGTCTAAGTCTACTGTATGCCTATTTGTTGTTTAATTTTGATTAAGAAAAGTGTAATAATCCTTACTGTACAAAAACGGCCATGCAACATTTAGAGAATGTTTCATGTATATATATGACAATAATTTCGGAAGCTGGGCTAAAAAAGTAACTAAAAGTGTTACTGCTTTCCTGTTAAGACGCAGACAATTGTTTTAAGAGATTTAACCCATTTAATCCCACCGGTCACAATTGTGACCATAAAAAAAGTTTTCATTTTAAAAGCTCTGAACACTTTACTGACTGATGTTTTAGTGCACTTCCTGCAAATATGGAAAAAATAAAGGGTCTCAATTAAATCTGTGCAGTTTCACTTGGTTAGTGTAAATTGTCACATGACCAGA
This sequence comes from Cirrhinus molitorella, assembly GCA_033026305.1. Lineage (NCBI taxonomy): Eukaryota > Metazoa > Chordata > Actinopteri > Cypriniformes > Cyprinidae > Cirrhinus > Cirrhinus molitorella. Next base: position 31,818,561 of record CM065140.1, on the reverse strand, counting down.
GCAGTTTATTTGCTGTTTGCACCATGAGACATTTACATTTACATTTACATTTAGGCATTTGGCAGACGCTTTTGTCCAAAGCGACATACAGTTGGGAGAACATAGAGCGATTCTTCTTAAGGAGACAAACAGACACAGGCAGTGCTATAATACCAGATTTCAAGTGGTGCTTCAGACAAGTACAAGCTAGAAAGGGAAGGAATAAAGAGATTTTTTTTTTTTTTTTTATGGTAACAGCAAATAGAGTTGAAAGAGATGAGTTTTAAGCTGTCGCTTGAAGCTTGTCAGGGAATCAGCATTCCGGATAGGGGTAGGAAGATCGTTCCACCAGCCAGGAACAGTAAAAGAGAATGTTCTGGATAGTGATTTCGCACCTCTCTGTGATGGTACCACAAGGCGTCGCTCACTAGCAGATCTCAGAGTTCTGGAGGGGGTGTAGATTTGCAATAGCGAGTGCAGATAAGCAGGTGCAGTAGCTGTGGTTGTCCTATATGCAAGCATCAGAGTCTTGAACTTGATACGAGCCGCAATTGGGAGCCAGACACGATGATGGTTGCATCAAAGTTCCAAAACATAAGGCTAGTAAAGTATGTTATCATAAAGATATGGCAAAACAATTTTGTACACATTATCTCTAAGGTGTCTAGTATTAATATTTAAATTCATATATATTCAGTTTAGTTGAGTGTTGTCACAGGATGAGTAACATGTTGACGGTCACTATTGTGACCGAATAGTGCACTTAGGTATACAATATAAATCCAATGCAGTTTTTAGTGAATATTACACTAAATGTTTAATTGACAAAATATTGCACTAAATCAAAAGTTCAAAGGTTACAAATAAGTTACAATATTGATGTTGCAATACTGGTAGCACTAATATAACAATTAAATGATATATGCTACAATAAAGTAACAAATTTGAAATGCGTTGATTATTATATATATATTTTTTTTTGTCTTTTATCTCAGTATTCTTATCAATGTTGTATAGACTTTTTTTTTATAAATAGTAGTAACCCTAGAATGTGATCAAATAGTTTCAAATAGCTGGGCTAAGATATATAACCATTTTTATGACTGCAGAAATAAATTAGTTCATTATACACATTATCCCACCGGTCACAATTGTGACCGACTTATAAAACACAATTTTTCACACACTTTTCCCCAAAAAATAAAAAAAATAAATATGGATTATTTCAAAGGGTTACTAATGACACATGATTTGGATATTTTCATGTCTGGGAAAAATTTGGGATTAAATGGGTTAAATTTGTATATGCTCTTCAACGATGGCTTTTCAGTCCCTCTCAGTCATCAATGATCTTCACAGCCGCAGGAAGAACTGTTACAAAAAAAAAAAAAAAAACAATGTCCCAATCTTTAGAACCTTTAATATTTATAATTCCTGGCTTTTACCAGGATTGAGTTGCATGGCTGTGGTGGGTCTCAAAGTGTGGGGCTTGCCTGCCGGGGGGGACACGTGGGAGATCAGCAGAAAAAACAACAGCCGTGGCAACAGCGTTAGTGATTGCAACGGAGCCGGCTCTTTATGCTTTTTATAAAGCGCAACCTAACTCCAGTTTCTCCGCTCCGCTTTTACGCTTCAGCGGACGGCATCACACGATTCTACTATGAACTCGCCGCTCACCGTCAACAGCAAGAAAACACCGCGTCTACACCAGATGCCCCCGTTGTCATGTTGCTTTCCGTCGCAACAGCTAATAGCTGATACCCTGGACGTGACAAAGCGGGTTTTTTATAATAATCCTGAATGATCTGAAGGACTGATCCCTTCACAATACGATTTTAAACGTGGAAAACTATACCGAATGCGATTTCAACCGAGGGGTATCCTTCCGATGTGATATGTGCCATCTGAAATCTGATTTGACCCACTCCAACCTGTTTTAACCATTCGATTCGGACGATCACCACCGGTGTATTGAAATTGTCACTGCTAAATTTAGGGTAGAGTGGGGGAAAACGCCCCCCTTAAGGAAAATGTGACATTACAGTGAAACAAAACATAAATGTGACTAGAATTGCCATCCCGGTTTTGAGTGACTATGGCAGGAGTTATTCACCAAATATTAAAATTGCTCAGCCTTCATAATTAATTAGTATTTTGACTGAACATATTTTTGTACAAAGGGGGCGTTTTGCCCCAGCAGTGGGGTAAAATGCCTCCTTTCTTACCAACCAGTTTGCTTCATAGATCAACAGCAAAATGAACAGGCTATAGTTTTTAATCTCTAAAAGTAAAAGGCAAGTAATGTATCAACATGTATATATATTAATATTTATTTGAGGAATGTCCAAAATATCCAGTTTTTTAACATTTATATTTATACAACTAAGCCATGCAAACAAATATGTTGTAATAAATAAATAAATATACAAATAAACATTAATTCATTATTACAACAAATATGTTGTAATAAATAAAATAAAAAAATAAATAAACATTAATTCATTAAGTGTAAAACAGGATTTGATAGACAGAAATATGTTATTATAGTAATTATGATAGAGAGAAACTATGCCCTCTGGGGGGCGTTTTACCCCACAAGCTATGTCTTTTTAAAAAAAAAATAAATTTTTTAAATACAATTATATTCCTTATAAATAACATATCCTCTCAAACTACAGACTTCACTCTTCATCTATCATGCATCACTGTGATATCCTACACAACAATATTCTCTTAAACACTTGTTTACTAATATCTGAAAATTATAGCACTTAGCATGTAATCCTCTTCTCTTCAAACACGTCACTGGTGTCAGCTTCTCAAAGGAGATTTGTTTATCCCCGTTGTCAACGTAGTGCATAGCAACAGTTGAAAATGTATCTTGACCCCCTCGAGTGGTTATTTTGGGAAAAACTGGTGGGGGGCGTTTTACCCCGGGGGGGCGTTTTCCCCCACTCTACCCTACACGTGGTTTTGGTTCTGAGCCAGATAGATGCGCTCAACCTATTTTCAGTAAGTTTGTTAATTGCAAGAAAGTGGCAAAAAAAAGCGACGGGACTGCCCGCCATACACCCGTCCATAATGCTGTAAAGCTGCCTAACCAATTAATTGCAAATGTAAAATGAAATAATAATAATAATAATAATAAAATGAGAATTCAACCGTTTTTATTTCCATTCAGTATTTTATTTGATTATTATATGAGTGTTGTGAGGGGCCCACCTCCTTGTTTGTGTGACTGGGGCCCAACATTTGGTGCTACGCCCCTGATCCTATGATAGCCCCATGAATCTTTTCTGCTTCTCATAATTTGGCCTTGGTTGCATTATTGTTTTATTGCATTAACAGTCTTATTCGAAACATCACATAAGTAGATGTGTTGTGGGATTTGGCAGTTAACATGTAACACTGTAATTGTATGCTGAAGTTATTGGAATTTTAAAAATGACTTGGGGAAAAAAAAAAAAGATTTGTTCATTTGGTGAATGAGATTCAAAGATCCGAGTCAGTAAAATATCCCATCACTATAATGCGCAGAGAAAGAGCAGCTCCTTAAAAGCATCAGGATTTGGGCTGAACTCGTCCAATCCACGGAGGAGTTTGGCTTGAAACACTAGAAGCGGTGCCATCGTACGGTGCCTCTTCCAGATTAAGGGGCAGTGGTGTCGTGGTGCCTGGAGAAGTGGTTATACGCTTCTTGTTGAGAATGCAAATTAGTTCTCTATCCACGCCAACCCATGTTGACTAATTTGGGGAAGGGTGCCAGGATCCTCACATGCCTCTTTATTTATAAACATTTTTCGTCTGTTTCGATTTTGTTTGTTGATTCACATATTCTGTCATATTTTTTAGAGACCATACAGCTGGAGGCTTGACCAGTGTACACTCACTAAAGAAAACATGGCTAATAGCAAAGGTGAGACACTTTACATTTCAAACTCTTTTAACCTAAAATTACAGTTCCATGTGTATACATTTCATGCGATAAACAGGGGAGGTAAAAAGGTTGTGCTGAAAGAAAAAACATACATTTATGCACATGTAAAGCAGTTAAAGAAGTAGAAAAATGCAAGAAGTAGATGAGCAAGAAACCTTGCGAGGGATCTAGACTCAGCAGGCTAACCCTCTTCACCTTTAATCGAACTTGGATGGTTGTTATCCAACACTAATGTTTGGTCTGGTGTCTCAGCGGTTGTTCCCAGTGATTTCTCATGGAGCCCAAAGTTCATCCAGGATCTTCTTCCATCTGCGGAGCGAACGGCTCTTCTCTATCATCTGTCCTACCTGTGTCTGGGTGGTTTCCCAAAGCTGGAGCGTCTGATCAGAGAACGAGCCATTGAAACGCAAATGCTGTTTGGATCCTCTGAAACCGTTCTGCTAAAGGTAAACCACACTACATGAAATCAGAATCATGTACATATTCTGACACAAATTAAAAAAAGGTCAAACTAATATAAATAAAATAAGAAAATATATTTGGTCAGACAAGAGAAGCATTCGTATTCACCATTCAATTAACTGTATGAATAAGTAACTGAATGACAGATCATTCTGCCTAACACCTAATTTTGATATGGATATGAAACTAAAAACACGTGATACACAAGTGATAGGACATTTTAGGTTTGGATGAACTATTTTATTCACAACAAATATTTTACAGTTTTACAATATAGTCCAGAGCTAGATCAAGCTTTAATCTCTGCAAACCAAATTATGACTTCAGTATGTACAGTCTGTTTCTGTATAAATATGTCCCAAAACATCATCAGAATTTCTTGTAACTGCTGATCAGTCCTGCACACACCTTGTAGGAATTTGAGCCATTCCTCAGTACAGAAATGCTTTTTAACTTTTAACTTTTTTAACTGTGATTGTGGTGGATTTCCTCGTATGAACTGCTTGCTTTAGCCTCTCTCTCTCACAACATTTTGTCTGGACTTTGACTTGGCCAATACAAAACATTTGTTCTTCTTTAATCTTTCTTTTGTAGAATGACTTGTGTGCTTGGGGTCTTTGTCTTGCTGCCTGATCCACTTTCTTCATGAGACTTTCACATGAGTTCACATGAGTTCTTTCACATTTTCCTGTAGAATTTGCTGGTATAATTCAGAATTCACAGCCCATCAATGATGGCAAGCTGTCCTGGCACAGATGCAGCAAGACTTACCCAAGTCTTGATATTACTACCATCATGTTTCATAGATGGGATAAGTTTCTTTTGCTGGAATGCAGTGTGTTATTTTGTCTAAACATAACACTTCTCATCAGAGGTGTCATGCCCATTCAAACGGAGGGGGCATGTGCACCCTCAGATTTTTAAGACAAGTGGATTTGGAATGCAGCTTCCAAAAGACAAAAAAATAGCACAATAATTGGCACATCACCAACGGTTAAATTAAATGAGCCAGAAACAGACATGTGTTTAGTGCTTGAAATATAACTGTTGCAAATGTCTAAATGACTTGCTGTGTATAGGGCAAAAACTTGCCATAATAATCTGATATGTACAGCTCCGTCTTTTCTCCGTCTTTTATACAGTTTTGGCATGATTCTCACACTCACTTTTTTTGCAAGCGTGAGGGAGAGTGGGTATACCACCTTGTAGACAATCAAATGAGGCTCTTGCGGACTCTCCATTTACTCTTATCTGATTGAAATGAAGGAAAAAACCTTGGGAGAAACCAAGCTCAGTCAGTAAACCCAGTTCTCCTCTGGCCAGACGAAACCAGCATTTTGTTGCAGCACAGTTAGACTGTGCAGAGGACTCATCCCATGGTTTTGTGCCGATGGCCGTCTAGGTGACGAGGTCTTCACTGGGGATCTGTCTCTGGGCTCATCTAGTTGACATGGTCTCTGCTGTCATTCAGGGCTGTAGAGGTCGTCTATTAGTGCTGATCCACCATCTGGGATAGATATGAACTGGATCCAGGGAACTGCAGTGACCGTCTGATCTGGATACAGTCTGGTTCTGGGTGGCAACAGTGACCTCGGTAGAAGAATGACACAGACTAACATTAGCATAGATGCCATTCTTATGATGCAATGAGTACATTGGGTGTTATGGGATCCTAATGACATTGATTAGCATGCTCAAGTGTGTCTGATTAAGGTTAGAACTAAACTCTGTGGGAAAGTGGATCTTATGAGCCATTCCAGTTCATCTGAGTGGCTAAAGAATGGTCAGTCAATGTTGTTAGTATTCTCCTAGTTGCATTACAGGGCTGCCTACACAAAACCTGCATGTGCCCAAAGGATACAGAATTTGCTCAGGGCAAGAAAGGGCTGGCCCACACTGGACCATTGTGGGATTAATCTGAACAATCCACTAGTGTGGCCTGCTCACAGAGAGCCTGGGCAAGCCCACACGGGGCCTGTTTAGGTTTGTTGTGGGCTGGTCCTAGCCCACTGTGCCCACAAAAAGCCAGCATTCATACAGCAGTCATACTTTCTGGTTCTAGTAAGAACTCTAGCTGCTGCATTTTGGACCAGCTGGAGTTTGTTTATAAAGTGTGCCAAACAACGACCCAATAAAGCATTACAATAATCTATCCTTGAGGTCATGAATGCATAAATTAACATTTCTGCATTTGACATTGAAAGCATAGGTCGTAATTTCGAAATTTTTTGAGATGGAAAAATGTGGTTTTGCAAATGCTAGAAATGTGGCTTTCGAAGGACAGATTGCTATCAAATAGCACACCTAGGTTCCTAACTGATAATGAAGAATGGACAGAACAGCCATCAAGTAATAGACAGTGTTTTAGGTTATTACATGCAGAGGTTTTAGGTCCGATAATTAACACCTGTTTTTTTCAGAATTTAGCAGTAAGAAATTATTCATCATCCATTCATCATCCATCAACTATGCATTCCATTAGTTTTTCAAATTTGATGTTTCGCCAGGCCATGAAGAAATATAGAGCTGAGTATCATCAGCGTAACAGTGAAAGCTAACACCATGTTTCCTGATGATATCTCCTAAGGGTAACATGTAAAGTAATGGCCCTAGTACTGAGCCTTGAGGTACTCCATACTGCACTTATGATCGATATTATACCTCTTCATTTGTCATGAATTGATGGTGGTCAGATAAGTACGATTAAACCATGCCAATGTATTTCCACTAATGCCAACATAATTTTCGAGTCTGTTCAAAATAATTGTTGTGTATCTAACTGGAAGAATACACTTGAGTCGGAGCGTCAGTGTTGAGCAACAGCTTTACTTTTTCTCTGCTTCTGTAAACTGCGCCAGAACAATCCCAACATTCCTTAGTACTCCGAGCTATGGAGTTCCCATTGTTTCATTACAAAAATTGTAAACATAAATATATCACAAGAATGTTGTGGTCAATAGTGTCAAACGCAGTGCTAAGATACTAGTAGATATACTAATAGAGAGATACAACCATGGTTGGATGATAAAAGGTGGTAATTTGTAACTTTAATGAGAGCAGTCTCAGTACTATGATATGGTCTAAATCCTGAATGGAAATCCTCAAAGATACCATTTTTGTCTAAGAAGATTCAAGATTCAAGAAGTTTATTGTCATATACACAGCAGGTTACACTGAGCAATGAAATTCTTACTTTGCGAGTTCCCTTCACAAGTCTAAAATACAACTTAGCTAAAATAAGTCAAATACATAGAAGGAGAAGGAAGTATTAAATATATTTAAGTACAATAAATAAAATTATCAAAATATAAAGTGCATTTAATTGTGCATTACTGTCACAGAGATAAGACATTCGGACTGTGCATACATACAGGTCCTTCTCAAAAAATTAGCATATTGTGATAAAGTTCATTATTTTCTGTAATGTACTGATAAACATTAGACTTTCATATATTTTAGATTCATTACACATAACTGAAGTAGTTCAAGCCTTTTTTTTATTTTAATATTGATGATTTTGGCATACAGCTCATGAAAACCCAAAATTCCTATCTCAAAAAATTAGCATATTTCATCCGACCAATAAAAGAAAAGTGTTTTTAATACAAAAAAAGTCAACCTTCAAATAATTATGTTCAGTTATGCACTCAATACTTGGTCGGGAATCCTTTTGCAGAAATGACTGCTTCAATGCGGCGTGGCATGGAGGCGATCAGCCTGTGGCACTGCTGAGGTGTTATGGAGGCCCAGGATGCTTCGATAGCGGCCTTAAGCTCATCCAGAGTGTTGGGTCTTGCGTCTCTCAACTTTCTCTTCACAATATCCCACAGATTCTCTATGGGGTTCAGGTCAGGAGAGTTGGCAGGCCAATTGAGCACAGTAATACCATGGTCAGTAAACCATTTACCAGTGGTTTTGGCACTGTGAGCAGGTGCCAGGTCGTGCTGAAAAATGAAATCTTCATCTCCATAAAGCTTTTCAGCAGATGGAAGCATGAAGTGCTCCAAAATCTCCTGATAGCTAGCTGCATTGACCCTGCCCTTGATAAAACACAGTGGACCAACACCAGCAGCTGACATGGCACCCCAGACCATCACTGACTGTGTTCTGGTTCAAAAGTGGCTTGACCTGGGGAATGCGGCACCTGTAGCCCATTTCCTGCACACGCCTGTACACGGTGGCTCTGGATGTTTCTACTCCAGACTCAGTCCACTGCTTCCGCAGGTCCCCCAAGGTCTGGAATCGGTCCTTCTCCACAATCTTCCTCAGGGTCCGGTCACCTCTTCTCGTTGTGCAGCGTTTTCTGCCACACTTTTTCCTTCCCACAGACCTCTTGCTTGAGGGTGTCAATGATGGCCTTCTGGACAGCAGTCAGGTCGGCAGTCTTACCCATGATTGCGGTTTTGAGTAATGAACCAGGCTGGGAGTTTTTAAAAGCCTCAGGAATCTTTTGCAGGTGTTTAGAGTTAATTAGTTGATTCAGATGATTAGGTTAATAGCTCGTTTAGAGAACCTTTTCATGATATGCTAATTTTTTGAGATAGGAATTTTGGGTTTTCATGAGCTGTATGCCAAAATCATCAATATTAAAACAATAAAAGGCTTGAACTACTTCAAGTTGTGTGTAATGAATCTAAAATATATGAAAGTCTAATGTTTATCAGTACATTACAGAAAATAATGAACTTTATCACAATATGCTAATTTTTTGAGAAGGACCTGTATATTGAAATATTCAAAAGTTCAATCAGTGGTTTATCAGCCTGATGGCCTGTGGATAGAAACTATTTTTTAGTCTGGTTGTCTTTGCTTTGGTTCAGCATTTAAGGGACAATAATGTGAAATGGTGACAATTTCTGCATGACAAAAAAATTTGAGCAGAAAAACTTTTTAGCTCAGTCTGCAGTATATAATAAGAGGATGCACAACACTAGAGCTGTTGTGGCTTGCATGCTGTGTTCGTCAAGGCAAAGACATCATGTAATGCTTTGTATGCATGTAAATAAAAGGTTCTAAGAAATATGGAGCATAGGCACCGAACCCGTGGAGCACCCACAGAAATGATCAAGCACCCACAGAAAAAACACGAGATATTCTTCGTTCATTGTAACCAATTAGAAGTGTATTGTAGCTTGTATGACTTTATTCTCGTTTTCATATTTTATTTGAGGTAGGTTTTGGCGTTATTTTAATGCCAAATGTTAAGAGTGCATTATTGAAATACGAGAGAGGGTGCACGTATTACAATTTCTCTGCTTGCAGTGGGCTTGCTCTTCTGTATAGAGATTGTGGCTTCATATTGCGCTTCAAGGAGGTTTTTTAAAATCCTTATGGGGGCAAGGATCTGGGAGAGCAATTGATTTCGATAAGACACAGCAGAAGTTCAGTGGAAGATTATGCTTTATCATTTTGTACTCTAGCTGATCAGATGGGATGGACAGATGAACCCCTCAAGCTCTTTTTTTATAAAGGTCTGAATGCAGAACTACAGTCAGAGATGGTGTGCCATGATGAGGGATGTTCTTTGGAACAACTAATTGATCTTGCCAATCGACAATCTCATCCATGCTTGGTGACCTACCCAAACTTACACTCCTTTAACCACAAACCCACCTTCCTCATCCGAGTCCAAGCCCATGCAGGTTGGCTTCACCCATCTCACTTCTGAGGAGAGAGATCGCCGCATTCGCCTCTATCTCTGCCTGTATCCATCCAATCCTGTCCATCCCAAAAATCTTCTGCTGTGAGTTTGAATTCTTCTCATCTACTAGCATTGAAATTCCAATCTCAATACAAGTAAATGGGAAGGTCATTGAAACCATTGCCCTGATAGATTCTGGTGCAGCCGGAAATTTTGACGATGAATTCACTAATACTCATCAAATTCCTCACTCTCTGTATCGGTGCTCTACACACGGAGACTGTGCAGCTTTTGTCTTCCAGTCACCACAGAATTCTATTGTCTTGGGCTTCCTCTGGCTTGAACGACACAATCCTTGCATCTCATGGATGGGTCGTGAAATCACTCAGTGGTCAGAATTCTGCCGAGAGAACTGTCTTCAAGTCACCCCAATCAGAGCCAACCAGGAGATGGAGAATTCCCACTCGACTGCTGCTGCTAATCTCCCCAGCGAGTACCAAGATCTCTCAGAGGCATTCAGCAAAACCAAGGCCTCCCACTTACCACCACATCGCTCTAGTGACACTGCCATAGAACTTCTACCAGGATCTCTTCCACCGAAAGGCTGTGTGTTCCCTCTCTCCCAACCCGAATCTGAGGCAATGAGAGCTCACATCAAGGAGGAACTGGCAATGGGATTTAACTGTCCGTCAACCTCTCCAGCTTCAGCAGGGTTTTTCTTCGTCAAGAAGGATGATGGAGGCCTCCATCCTTGTATCGATGACAGTGGTCTAAATGAGATAACAGTTAAGTTCAGCTATCCCCTTCCTCTTGTACCTGCAGCCCTCTAACAGTTCCACTCTGCCAGATTCTTCACCAAGCTAGATCTTTGCTGCGCCTACAATCTGATTTGCATAAGGGAGGGGGACGAGTGGAAGACGGTCTTTTCAACCACATCCGGGCAATATGAATATTCTGTAATGCCCTTCAGCCTGGTCAATAGTGCCTCTGTCTTTCAGGCTTTCATGAATGATGTTTTCAGAGATATGTTGAATTGCTGGGTCATTGTTTACATCGATGACATACTGATATATTCAAGCTCCTATGAAGACCATGTGAAACATGTCCACTCCGTACGCAAATGACTCATTGAACACCAACTATATGCCAAAGCTGAAAAATGTGAGTTCCATCAACACTCGATTTTTTTTCTTGGGGTACATCATCAGTCAGGAGGTGGTTGCTATGGATGAGAAGAAGGTGCGTGCAGTTGCCAACTGGTCCCAACCCACCATGCTGAAGGAGCTCCACCGTTTCTTAGGCTTTGCAAACTTCTACCAGCGGTTCATCTGTAATTTTGGTACTGTTGCCGCTCCCTTGACATTGATCGTAAAGAAGGCCAATTACCGCCTGAAATGGACCGAACCATTGCCGTGTTTCAATCTCTCAAACAAAGATTCACTACTGTTTCCATCCTTCATCTCTCCAACCCAGATCAAGAATTCATTGTCAAGGTACACCACCCAAGCTCTACTCATGTAAACTCACACCTACTGAACAGAACTATGATGTTGGTGGAGCTCTTAGCTATGAAGGTGGCTTTTAAGGAATGGAGGAATTGGTTGGAGGGCGCCAAACATCCTTTCACGGTGCTAACAGACCACCGCAAACTTAGTACCTTCGCATGGCTAAGAGACTCAACCATCGCCAGGCCAGGTGGGCTTTCTTCTTTACTCTGTTCCAGTTCACTGTCACTTATCGCCCTGGTTCGAAAAATACCAAAGCCGACGCCCTCTCTCGCCTCTCCGAACCTTCTACATCTCCACTTTCCCAGGAATCCATTCTCCCATCCACGATAATTCTCGCACCTGTCAGTTGGCACATTATAACCGAGATCGCAGAGGCGCAGTCCAACGATCCCCTGCCTACCGCCTGAACCCCAGATCGAGTATATGTACCACAACCATTACGCCAACATCTCATGCAGCAGGTTCACTCGTCTGCCAGTTCTGGTGACCCTGGTATAACCGCTACCATGCAGCTCCTCACCAATTGATTCTGGTGCCCTAATTTACAAACAGACACCATCAACTTCATCCGCAACTGAATCACTTGCAATATGACTAAATCATCACACCAAGTACCAGCTGGATTTCTTCAACCACTACCCATACCTCAACGCCCCTGGTCTCACCTTGCTATAGACTTTGTCACCGACTTGCCTATATCAAACGGACACACCACAATCCTCACCATCGTAGATAGATTCTCCAAGGCCTGCTGCTTCATTCCACTTCCCAAACTCGTATATGCGCAAAACTCCATTCGTAAGCCATCCACCAACCTCACCCCATTTCAGTGTGTCCTGGGCTTGCACCCTTATTCCCCTGGTCTGGGGAGCCCTCTGAGTTGCCTGCTGTCTCTCTTCTCTACACGAGATCTTCGGCTGCGACTACCCTGCAAGAAACTCAGCCCTAGGTGCGGGGGTCCCTTTGAAATTCTCCATCAAATTACACCTATTTCTTTTAGGTTGGCTTAACCCGCTCATTATAGTATCTCCTCCGCTCCCTGCATTTGCAAATTACACCATATGGAGGAAGTTTTACCTGTTCACTGTAATTCTCAGCCCGCATTCCACCAATGGCAGCTGCCAGAAAACAACACTATTCTAGTGCCTAATATAACAATTCCAGAATAAATAAAATACTTAACACAGTAGATGACTAACTTGTGGATTAATGCTGTTTTGTCATAGTGTGTCGGCACGAGTCACAACCTGGTTCACTCCCTGTTCCCAATGCTGATGAAGGCTATTGAAAAGAATAAACCCAGTCTGGCTGTGAGATACCTGGAGAAAGCCAGAGCATGGATTGATGACATCATCAGAGCTGTGGATGACATAGTGAAGAGGTGAAAATGTTAGCAATTTCTAGGAAAGTCTGTTTTTTCACAACAAATATAAATTACTATCTTTATCAATATCTTCCCTATGAAAAACAAAATATAGTTTTCAATTTTTTTTTTTAGAATGCATGTGTTGTAATGTTTACCCAGTTGGCAACTGTTATTATTTTCTGACATTTATCTGGAACGTTTGGTTAGTTTTACTTTACACTAAAATAGATTCAAGTGTCAATATCTTTATATATAAGTAAGTGTGAATGGTGCAGCTCTGAAAACAGAATGGCATCATATCTCAGGAATCACACACAGTGATGTATAACATCATGCAGTTGAACACCTGTGTCATGAATCTGTTCCTTGGTCTTCCGTTCGCTCGCCACCAGAGGTTGCCTTTTCACAAGCGGGTGAAAACACCTGAGTAGCGATCATTTTACTAGAATGTCCTGGATCTTGCGGTTGACTCGACTTTGTGGTTGACATTACTGTGATGTTGCATTCCTCCTCCGTCACAACCAAAATGAATAACGAAGCAACAGTCAACAAAGCAGAGTCTAAAAAGTGAGCAAGTGGTGACCGTGGACTCTCGCATCTAAGCTCAGATTTGATTTTAAACCATTGCAGAAAAACTCAAAATAATGTCCGGTAGGGCTGCACGATTTGGGAAAATTTTCATATTGTGATTATTGAGGTCAATATTGCGACATGCGATTGCGATTACGATTATAGTAAATGGTATTGGGGGCACAAAATGAGGGTTCATGAATTATGAGCTTCTAGAACATTTGACCTCTTAACTGAAGTTCTTTTCACAAATTGAACATAAATTAAAACAGTATAAATAAAAAAAAACACCATTCTTTCTTAGTCTTATTGTTAATAAATTTATCCCGTTATCTCTCGTCGCCACCTAAACACCCTCAGCTCCTTTTTCATTCATGAAGACATGGGCCCATGGAAAGAGTTCATGAACATGAAGCCAATTGTCTGTTCACAAACTTCTTCAAAGTGTATTATTCCTCCACAGATTATATAGTCGCATCATAAGGGGTGGTACAGTCATATATCCAATGAGACATGGATTACATACGTGTGGTACACAATACCAGGAAACATCTGTAAATTGGAAGCATAACAGGAAGGTCTGAACATAATAGAAATAAACTTGGCGAAGGGATGCTGAACCCTTCAAAAAGGCCAAAATACACTTAATAACCTTTGGGCCCATAGCCCCTTCCTCATTTGAACATTTGAACTCCAGAAGGAGATATACATCTGTTTGCATGTGCATATAGAGCACAGACATCAAGACATAAAGAGAAAGATAGAGAGCGTAAAAGGGTAGAGGGAGTCTAGAAAGGAAAACACACAGAAATATTTAACAGAGAATATAATGTAATCTAACACTTATTAAGAGCAAACAATGAATGCAGCCATAATCAAAGGCTAAGAGAGTAGGCTACTCTCTTAATATTCAAAGTGCCAATAGAGACAGACTGTTTTCAAGCATGAGCAGAGCTACAGACAACTACACAACCTATTATAGCTTACTTGCTAATAACAGCCTAGATATGTCATGTAGCCTAATTTGTGCGCATTGGGGAGTCGCTCTCTTAAAATTGCTTTTCAATGCGCCTGCGAGTCTTACTTTCGGTTTCGTTTTAACTGTCGCGGGAAGCGCTCGGTGGTGCTGAGTGTGCATTCTACAATTTGATTTCTTTATGTCTAAAGGAAGACTTATAATATGGCGTGAGGCTCACGAACACATCTGTAATTAGGCTATGCTTTGTTTTGTTATGATATAAATTTGTTGTATTGCCACGTGATGCAACTTTAATTTTGCGAATCTTGCACAATACATGTCTCTGCTCAGTGTCACTAATCTCAAATCCAAAATATCAGTCATACAGAGGTAGAGTTTTTTTTTTGCCTACCAGATCAGTCTCCTCGGCACTCATCTTCGTTCTGGTCTCTCAGCGCTGCGCACACAAGTGAACGTGAACGCATGCACTCCACATGTGCACTGCCTATACTGAGAGACTGTCAGATCTTTTTATTTTTATTTATTTATTTAATTTTTTGTTTTGTTTTGTTCGCAGCACGGAAAATAGGCAAACTGTTCTCAAAAAGCATGTGTTCTCAAGTGCACACAGTTAGCCTAATATAAAATAATATAATCGCAACATTTTTCCCATCATATAATCGCACAGGCTGACATCGCGATTGCGATACAATTAATCGTGCAGCACTAAATCTGAGTAGTGAGTGATGGCTAAAAACTCTCAAATATAATTCTCCAGTGATCGTGGGCCTTGTTTAAGGGCTAATAATATCTGTGCAGTGTCCATACCTGACCAATTGTCCTCCAAAAAGCTGCTGGATCCTTGTTGCTTGGCCAAGTATTCTGTTACGGACTAACAGAGACGTAATCCAAGGGCATGTGAAAATTTGTGTAGTGTAAATGTCTATAGAGTAGCAAGGCGACCTCTGGTGGCGAGTGAACGGAAGACCAAGGACCGGATTCATGACAACCTGTTTGTCTATTCACTGCATTCAATCATTTATCATTTATGCATCATATTCAGATATAAACAACAAAACCGAAGTGTAGCAACATGCACAAGTGATGTTTTTCATGAACAAAAAGAGACAGAAAAACAACAAACTCAGCACTCTAATGAGATGAAGATTCTGGAGGAGACTATTGCCAAATGTGAAGAGGAGCTGAGAAAAAATACCAACAAGGTAGAGGAAATGGAGAAACAAATTGAAGAAAAAAACTCTGAGCTTCAGAGTCATATTAAATCTGTTTCTCAGAAAAGCAATGGTATGGGAATCCTGGCTGCCTTAGTGCCATTTATTGGACCCATTAGTAAAGCCATTTATGATACCGTGACTGCCCCTGGAGTTGCTGCGCAAACTCAAGCTCTCAATGCCGAAATGACCCGTCTCAACTCTGAAAAGAGTAATCTGCAAAACAAAGAGTGGAAGATTCAAGTCAAACTGACTGACCTTCAGCTGCAGCTGGCCAATTCCAAAATACAGCTGGGTGAGACACTTTCTCATCAACTTGTGTTAGAACACTTAAAAAAATACAAATAAAATACAAGTTCTCAAGAATCTGTTGTATATTGTTTGTCCAGGTGTAATTCCCAGTCCTGTCCATCTGAAGGACGTCCAGCAGTGTCTATCTCGAATCCAGAAAATTCTTCTTCAGCTTAAGAAGTTCTGGGAGAAAGTGGCTGTTCTGCTGGACACGCTGAAAAACAAGACCTTTGTTGATGAGGATCTCATTGAAGAACTGGATGACATGAAGGATGATTTTCTGCGGTCTATTGAAATAGCAGGAAAGGTACCTTAAACATTAACGTTGATTCCGCAGGATGTATTCCCCAAAAAGTACTTTTATCCAATCGCTTTGGATAAAAGCATCAGCTAAATGAACAAAAGGTAAACGAGTATTAATGAGGTGTTTTTTTAATGACTTTCTAACCGTTTTAGGGTAAGAATAGAACACTGTACATCTCATAAGATCTGCACCTCAGATCTCTGAGCGCAGAAACACTGTGCTGTTGACCATTTTTATGCTCTCCTCATATTTGAATCATTACAAAGACATAGAACTGTTTTGTTACAATGAAACTTGTTAAACCATCTGTGTAATCACAAAATAAAGTAATATGGAGTGAAGTAAAAAGTTAATATTTCATTATCATCATTATTTTCATGTTCAAAGTTCAAATTTGTTCCAAAATAGTGAATGTGTGAACAGAGTGTTTGTAAATTTGTTGTGATTCATCTTCTGTGGCTTTAATCTTTCAGTACTGGAATAGCTTTGGTGAAAGCTGTCAAAGTGCACAAGGTGTTTTCAGTGTTCAGTCTAAGGATGCATATAAGTTCCTGGAGATCAATCCTTCTTCACTCTCAGAGGATGAATGGAAGAAGCAGTATGACTCTGTCATGGAGAAGCTGAAGCAGATCAGCCCACAGGGGTCGTCCAAACCCGCCATCACTGAGTGAGACACAGAGAGCTGACGCATCCTCTCACACTTTAAATATGATGCATGCGCATATTAATGCATACAGCTTCTCTTGCCGTTTTTGTAATGCTTCATAATCTTTACTCTACTCTTATACATGATCATTTAAAATTTTGCATTAATATTCTTTAGCGAGTTGGTGTTACGGATATTATTAATTCCATTTCTCAATTGTGCTGTATCTCCTGTTAAATTTGCTTTGCATATAGTATCATGTAATCATGTAGTCTGGCCACATGACTAATGTCAGTGTCACACAATAAAGAAAGAAAATGCTTCATTGTAGCCAAATCATTCAAAATGTCTTTCTCTAATGTTTCACTATACATCAGGGATCACCACAAAGGTCCAGTTCCAGCCCCGGTTTGGTTCCATCCATGCAATAAAAAATGGTCACCTCCTTGACTTATTTCTGATTACATGTGTCCTAAAGTACACATGTACTTTAGTTTAGTACATTAGTTCTGACATTTAATAAACAAGAGATGATGCTGGCATCAGAGAGTAACGTTAGCAGACAGACCAACGTGATCTCATGATAATTCGTATTAGGGATGCACGATACTATCGGCATGTAATCGGAATCGGCCGATATTAGCACATAAATTAATTATCGGCATCGGCCGATAAGGAAAATTATGCCGATATGCTTTGCCGATACAAGAGAGTTGATTATGCGCAGGCGTTAACTGGCATGTTTTTAAAGGAGTGCTAAAGCCAAAATGTCAGCTGTGTGGACGTACTTCAAAGTTAGTCAGACAGACTGCAAAGTTGCCATTTGCAATAACTGCAAGGCATCAGTCTCGCGGGGAGGAGACAAACCACATTCTTTCAACACAACAAATCTAATAGCTCATCTTAAAAATCGCCATCATGATCTCTACGAGGTATTTATGAAGCAAAAAGGAAAAACCGCGCCAATGAAAACTGGTCAGGAGAATCTCATTCAGTCATTTGAAAAGGCAAAAACATTCAGTAACGACCATCAAAAGGTAAAAACCTTAAACAGAAAAATTATCGAAATGATTGCTCTTGATAATCAGCCTTTCAGTGTTGTTGAGGACGAAGGATTTCGCCGACTCATTAACTACTTAGAGCCACGGTATGCTTTGCCTAGCCATCGCTACTTCTCTGATGTGGCCTTGCCTGAACTGTATAGTGTTGTTTATGTCCACATAGAAAAGATCCTCGCTGATGCCACTTCTGTGAGCTTTACGACCGATATCTGGACATCGAGTGTTAGCCCTGTCAGTATGTTAAGCCTCACTGCCCACTGGATTGACCAGGATTTTGTCCTTAAAAAGGCGATTCTACACTCGCAAGAGTGTCCCGGTTCGCATACAGCTGCAGCGATTGCGACCGCGTTTGAAGGAATGACTGAAAAGTGGAAAATCCCCAAAGCGAATGTGCATGTAGTGCTACGAGACAACGCGCGCAACATGAGCAAAGCGACAGAAGAGTTTGGAGTTCCAAGTCTACCATGCATGGCACACACGCTGCAGCTGGCAGTACATGAAGGGGTCCTATCGCAGCGCAGCGTTGCCGATGTTGTGGCCTTGGGAAAGAAAATAGTGGGACATTTCAAGCACTCACAGCTTGCGAGCAGCCGCCTGCAAAGTATACAAAAGGAGCTAGGGATACCAATAAAAAGTCTGAAACAAGACGTCGCGACTAGATGGAACTCCACGTTTTATATGATGGAAAGTTTGGTCGAGCAGAAGAGGGCACTAGCCGCATATGCCGCTGAATTTGAACTTCCCGCATCTTTGACGGCAAACCAATGGGGAATTCTTGAAAATATGATCACACTACTTGCACCCTTTGAGCAGCTGACTAGAGAAATCAGTTCTGCGGAGGCCTCTGCAGCTGATGTAATTCCCGCTGTTGTGGCACTGACACGGCTGCTCGGAAAAAGCAGTGACGAAGACCGAGGTGTGCGGACAGCCAAAGAAATCTTGCTCAAAGCGGTCAGTGATCGATTCAGTGGTGTGCAGTGCGAACCACTGTATTTAGTTGCAACCATGCTTGATGCCCGATACAAAGACCGGTATTTTGACGACGATAAGAAGATGCGTGCCCGCGACCTGCTGCTTAAAGTCGTGGATGAAATGATGGGCAGTGAGGATCAACGAGATGTCAGCAAAGAGGGTCTGAAAACACGAACAGGATCGCTGCTGGACGTGTATGAAGAAATTTTGCAGGAAAATGTCTTGTTGGAAGAGCAAATCAATACCGAGACCTCATCACAGGTTCGTTATTATTTTTTATTTCAAGCAAATAAGATTAAAACACACGCGCGCACACACACACACACACACACATACACACACACACACACACAAAATGGCTAAAACATTTAAGAAAATATTTTTTGCTACTTTGTAGGTCCACGCATACCTAGCTGAAGCCACAATTCCTCGGAGAGACAGTCCATTGGAATACTGGAAATCCAACCAGGCCCGTTTCCCCGCTGTTGCGCGTGTAGCGCGCAGATACATCACAGCACAACCGTTGAAAGCGAACGGTTGTTTAGCGCAGTCTCCAATGTAATGGACGAAAAAAGAAATCGCATTGCTGGCGAAAAAGCAGAAATGCTGATTTTTGTTCAGAGAAATCTGCCCCTGCTTAATAAGAATTAGGCCTAAGTGGTGTGGTGTTGTAACATCTTTCGTTGGTTTCAGTTTTAACAGCTGAAATAGCCACAGTAACCTATATGCTCACAGTATGTTTTTTATATTAATATAACGTTCTTTGCTGCTGTTGATTTAGTTTATGTCGTGCAGCTTATTAGCTAAGAGAGCTCATTGTTCCAAGTTAAACATTAAATTAAAAATGTCATGTTTCAGGACTTTTCTAATCTTTCAATGAATTTGTACAGCAGCAAATAATATTTAGGCTGAACAGGGAGTTTGTTCCGTCTTCCTCTGCAATAGGTAGATTATTATGATAAGGGTAAAGTAAAGGAATAATGCAGAAGCCATAGTTACAGTGACGTGCGTAACAAGTGCATTATACGTTAAATATTCTCTCTTGTTTACACGTACACACAATTTAACAACTGACAGCTGTTTTTAAAAGGACAAGAAACAAATGTAGCGTCATAATGAATATCTCTTTACAGCTGTTTTGAATAGCAGATTGGAACGCTGTACTTTAGCTGTAAGCTAAAATAATACGAAAAGCAATTACTTTCGTTTGTAATTACTGATGTTGTCAAAGCGTGTCTGTCTTGGTTTAATAAAGCTTTAACGAATAAACTGTTAATAGATAATTATTTGGAGCGCGGCTGTGAGTACGAGTTTTGATTTGAATGATCCATTTGTAAACTAGTGTATTCTGAGATAGTGTCGCTTTTGCAAAGACCCTGACTAGCAATCTCCTCTTTGGACGCAGAAGAAATGCATCTTCACGGATTCTAATGAAAGAGGTTTTTTCCGATTTGTTTTATTTCGTTAAGTAATAATTTAAAGCTTTCTACTTCGGGTTATATTTATCATGTTTTTGAGGCATGTATGCGCTGAAAAATTGCAAATGATCGCGCTGACGTCTCCTGCAAAGAGGTTTCAGCTTCCCCTCTCCAAAAACAATATGCACCTTATAGCGCACGTAGCCTATATCTAGGATTAACGTTTAAACTATTATTATTTTATACTTACTTTACCTGTTTTAGATATATAGATTTTATTTGCGCAAGTTGCGATGATTTGAGATGATTGGCAAACTGATCAGACTATGAACAGTCATCCGCTGGCCGCTGTTCGTTACTTTAAAAAAACAAAAACTTGTATATAACAAACAAAAAAAAGCTCCAAAAAATTTTCTAAATTAACTTAATAAAAAAATGGAACGAGTCACTTTGCCATTACATACAAAATGTAACTATTTTAATAGCGGAAACAGTAGTAGCCTATAAGCTATTCTGGGAAAAGGGGGAGAAATACTGACTCAGGTCGGATGCGAGTTTTGTAGTCAGGAAACATTTCTCCAAAGGAGGTGATATACGTTTGCAGGACTTTCTGAATGTGGTCCAGCAAGCTCCTTTTACCGCGATGAAATCCTACATCACGCGCTCTTTCTGTACCGGGGCGCAGCTGCAGCCCTCTGTTTCCGTAGTAGACAAACGCGCTTCAAAGTAAGCATCCAGTCCATAGTTCTTTAACGTGCAGTCAGTTCCTGGATAGCGAGATGCATTGAGTACGGTGTCGAGGCCACAACTATTTGGCCGTTTGAAGAAACTTCCCACGCTCAACTGCCATCACATTTTTTAAACTATGCAGCGGTGACAAAGACAAGACTATACAAGATAATAGCTAATTAATAAGGGTAATCGCCATCAACTGGCAGGAGTGGGATAAATAATTTATAAATAACAATTCAGTTATAAATAACAGATAGAAAGGTAATCTGTCAAAATGACGGATGCCCTTCAAATTTTTCCGTCACTGCTAAAAAGAAATCCTTCAATAACGGAAAACTTTTGGTTAACACGACCTCTGATGTAGACTGATATCGGTATCGGTATCGGATATCGGCTATAATTAATTTAAATATATCGGCATACCGGATATCGGCAAAAATCCAATATCGTGCATCTCTAATTCGTATATATTTTACGTAAAACGTGGTTCTACAAAACGTACATTTACTTACGTTTTTCAAGACACTGAAACGTACAATACTGACGTATTTACAGCATCTAAACGTACAAATACTTACGTATTTTTATCATTTTAACATACAAAACTGACGTTTTAACGACAGCTGGAATCCTTATGAATATTAAAATCGCGCCATTTCTTTATTATTCTTGTTTTAGTTGTCATACCAATGGCCTTGTTTTCAATTTCAATTGATTTCCACTGCCAGTTCGTTTCCAAGAATAGATCTACACAATGTTAAACAAGACTATACACCCTTAACGTTAATATAAATAACATTTCTGCAACATTTTAACGATTCATGAATGTAAAGTTTTTTTCCGTGGCAGGACACAAAAGGCGTCTTCTCCTACATGTGTGACTAACAATAGAACCATAAAATACACACGCATTATAATTATAAAATGAAACAATTTTATTTGTGCGTTGTAATCCAGATCTTCAGAATCCATACGACTGCAAGGAACAGACCCAAATTCAAGCCTTTATCCAGCGATCTTCATCTCCACCCCGAGCACTGCGAGCAGCGAGTCCAAATAGCAACTGAAATAAACCCGCGCTGAAGTGCATTTTAAAATTCAAATATTGCCGCATTTAGAAACGACAGGTTTTACGGCAAGAAAATCGAACACTCATTGGCTCTCGCCTGCCTTCGTCACAGATTACGTCATGCTGTGCTTCTGGTGAGCTGTGTTTGAATCTGGTTTGAATGATGCGCGGGCGCCTTCACGGAGCGCTCAGGATAATAATCTGGATAATATTTTAGCGATTAACAATTTAAATTCTGCTCTTCACTTCAAACAAACCTACTGTATTCGCGTCGTCATTTGGATTACCTTTTGGTACGGCTGTTGACATTTTTGCAATAAATAAATGATTGTGATTGCACTTTTCTGTCTCTCATGTTTTTCTTTATTGATGTACAGAGAGAGTTATGGTTAACGTTAGATTTAGAGTTAGGAGTGGGATCAGTGACTATAAAAATGTTTTTTTTAATGCTATATTGTTACTAAAATGGTAATTTCTTTGCATATTTTGGTCAGTTACGTTTTATATCATTTTACATTGCTATAAAATGGGCAGGTTAAGGTTTGGAGGTAGGTTAAGGGAGCTAAAAATCAAAATCGCGTAACGTTATTAATAAAATTATAAAAAGTCATTGATACGAATATCTTAATGAAATAAAAGATACGTAAGTATTTAACGTTTTTTACTGTTAATTGTTACTTGAGGCACAAATTTGAAACTCTCACGTTTGTTGTGAATCATGGATTTTTACAGCACATACAATCAATGCCAGTTCCTCATATCAAGATTTCAATTGTCACTAGCTGAAATGTCAATTGTTGATATCTGTAAATGTATTTCTGTTATTAATAATTATGAGAGTACTTTCAGATATCTAAAATGCATTCTTACTAGTAACAATCCCATTCATGATATCAGAAATGAACATTGTCACTAGCAGCAATGTAATTATTGACATCAAAAATAAAGGTTTTTACTAGTGAGAATTGTATTTCTGATGTGAAATTGACATTTTAACTAGTAAGAAATTCAATTCTTGATATCAACATTTAAATTTGAATGGGAGTCTATGGTGACATTTAACTAGCGAAAATACAATTCTTGATATCAACAATTATAGTTTTTACTAGTTGAAATTCAATTATTGATATCAAGAATGAACCTTTTTACTAGTGGAAATGTAATTCCTGATATCAACAATTGCCATTGTTACTAGTAAAAATCCAATTTCGGATATCAAGAATTATAATTTTAACTAGTGAAAACTGAATTGTTGATATCAAGAATTCATATCCTGCGAATGAATAAAAGTCAAAACGGCTTGCCATAGTTCAGCACCTTAGACATTCTGCTTTCTGTCCAGAAGAGGGCAGCAGACGTTTAGGATTTTCATACAAAACCGGTATGATTTTATGGAGATGCTTGAGTTGAAAGAACTTAGAACAATGAGGTTTGTGTTTAAACTTCATTTATTATTTTTTCTTATTTATGCAATAAAAAAATGAATGGGATGTTCATGAAGAGCTAATATCACTGAGTATCGCTAAAAACATTTAGTGAAGCCATCAAACTGAAGAGCCAAATATCACTAAACACAACTCATCCATGATAATACTGATCCAAACTATGCCACTTACTGTTTTATTATAGAATTAAAACACTAGCAGGATTTTTTTACCTCACTGCAGCATCTACTCAAAATAAGAAATTATTCAAATTCAACACATTATATTAAAATAAATTGAATGTCATTTAAATTTTAAAATGTGATTTTAATCAGAAAGGGCTCCTTGCTGTTGAATATCTCAATCAACTGTCTTGCATTTCCAACCGACTTCCAGAAGATGACAGCAAAATCCACAGTAACAGAAATGTATAAATAAATGAATACATAAATAAATAAATAACCTTATATTACATGTAAGAATCCCAAAACTTAAGTAGCATAGCATGGGTCAAAATGATCAGTTTTTCTTTTGGTAAAGACAAGTAAAGATCATGTTCCATGAAGATAATTTGTACATTTCCTACTGTAAATATATCAAAACTTAATTTTTGATTAGAAATATGCATTGCTACGAACTTAATTTGGACAACTTTAAAGGAATTTTCTCAGTATTTAGATTCTTTTATTTTATTTTATTTTATTTTTGCACACTCGGATTCCAGATTTTCCAATAGTTGTATCTCAGCCAAATATTGTCCAATCCTAACAAACCATACATCACTGGAAAGCCTATTTATTTTAGATGATAATCTCAATAAACCATCATACATTTAAACCATGTATGATGTTAATGGAGATAATTTTGAGAATAAGAGTTGGGTCAATCCTTAGCCTTTTGGGTGAATAGGTTTGTGTTGTAATTTCAGTAAGCATTCTTGATTAGAGAAAGACAAAAGACATAGAAAATGCAGGAATACCTGGAAATTGTCAATTTTTCATGTTAGAAGTTATTAAAAGTGAAAAAACAATTAATACAATTCACCTCATGTTAGTTTAATTGTGATAGTATGGTGAAAACAACAACAATAATAATAATAAATCTTTAAAAATTCAGTTGATGATACAATATCAGTGGTGTGCAAATTCTTTTTTTTTATTATTATTATTTTTTATTGAACAGAATTTCATTCAATGCAATTAAATTACAACAAATACAAAACAATCAAATGCTAGGGGAAGATATAAACAAAAGTGTGGGGTGTCTATTTATAATGCATAAAAGAACATCTTTTCACTGTAAAGTAACATTTTTATTAGCAATATGCATTGCTAAGAACTTCATTTGGACAATTTTAAAGGCGATTTTCTCAGTATTTAGATTTTTTGCACCCTCATATTGCAGATTTTCAAATAGTTCAAATAGTATCTCAACCAAATATTGTCCTAACAAACCATACATCAGTAGAAAGCTTATATTTTTTTTAAGATTTCAGATGATATATAAACTCTGAAAATAGAATAATAGTTGTATTTTAGTATTTCTATCACAGTGTATATCTGACTTTAAGAAATCTGGCCAAGAACAGACTTTCTTCTCCTTTTTAAAAAAAATAAAAAATAAAAAAGTTAGAGAAAGACAAAAGACACAGAAAATGCAGAAATACCTGGAAATTGTTGTTTTTCATGTTAGAAGTTATGCAAAGTGAAAAAAAAATGAATACAATTCACCTGATGATCATTTAATTGTGATTGTATGGTAAAAACAATAATATTAATAATAAATCTTTCAAATTTGAGTTGATGATTCAATATTAGTGGTGTGCTAATTATTATTATAACTTTTTTTATCGAACAGAATTTTATTCAAACACATTCAATACAATTAAGCTATAACAAATACAAAAATAAATAAATTAATAATAATAATAATAATAAATAATAATCAAATGCTAGGGGGAGATATAAACAAAAATATAGGAATACATTAAAGGATACAAAGCTTGCAAAACTTGAATAGTTTTTTTTTCTTTAAGGGCAACATGGACTTCTTATAATATAATGCTTCACTTCATTTTTAAATGCTATAAAACACAGATTTTTCCCTGAAAGTTTACCATTTTAAATATAAAATTTGGCCATTAAAATAGTAGTAATAATAATAAATAATAATAAAAGTGTGTGTAATAAAAATCAAAAGTTATAAACTGCTTTCTAATGAGCCTGAGCTAACGTGAACTAACAGTTAATAACTTCTGTAGCAAATGTAGCTTTTGCTCATTGATAATTTGAATGCGTTAAATATGATTATTATATGATTATGTTCAACTGTATTTTTGAACAGAGGGCACTGTATTAAGCAGTACATAAAAAGTGTTGCTGTTGCGCATGAAAAGGTTTCTAAAACATCCGAGTATTTGACAAATATTGCATTTTATTCACTTCATCTGCCATAGAGTAGGCTATATGCAAACACCGTTAAGTCGGACACTTTCTGCTCTCGGTAGTGACGCTCAAGCTGTGTTTGCGTACTCTATCACAGATGAAGTGAATAAAATGCAATATTTGTGAAATACACAGACGTTTCAGAAACATTTTCATGAGCAACAGAAACACTTTTTAAAAACTGCTTAATACAGCACCATCAGTTCAAGAATAAAGTTCAAATTAACCACATACAGGTGCAGCTCAAAAAAAAAAAGAATATTGTGAAAAAGTTTTATTGTAACTTGTTTCAAAAACTAAAACTTTCATATATTCTCGATTCAAAGTAAAACATTTAAAACGTTTTTTTTTTGGTTTAATTTTGATGATTAGAGCATACAGCTCATGAAAGTCAAAAATCCAGTATCTCAAAATATTAGAATATCTTGTAATATCAATCAAAAAATGGATTTGCGGAGTCACGTGACGTGCTCATGAACCTAGTCGCAGTCGAGTAGAGCTCCGTATATTTGCTGAATTTATCGTTTAATTTAAGTTTTGTTTACTAACATCACTTTCTCGGATGGCACATAACCGGAAACAACAGGAGCTGTCGCCATTGGCTTCTCCGATTAAGAAAAAATCGAAGCCACCGACCTCGATCGATATGGTGGACAAGATGGCGAACACTGTTGCGCACTTCGAAGACATCCTAAAAAGTTCGCTTCTCACATGTCAGTCGTTCAGTCTTTATGCTCTAAGCTGGATCTTCTTACAGGGGAGATGAGAGAACAGAAGAAAGTTGTCGCAGATCACGATAGACGAGTAACCGCGCTCGAGCAACAGGTTGTGGACTTACAGGATCGCAGTAGGCGCAGTAACCTACGTCTGATCGGATTGCCTGAAGGTGCCGAAAAAGACGACCCGGTGGGCTTTTTGAAAAGGTCGCTTCCGACGTGGCTGCCGTCTCTGGCGGGCAAAGAGATTGAAGTGGAACGAGCGCATCGTGTGTATACAAGAATATCCTCAGACCGCGCTAAACCACGGGTTTTCCTCTTCAAATTGCTACGGTACATGGACAGGGAGCTCATTCTGCGGGCCGCAAGACTTCACGCTCCAGTGAAATCATCCGACGGAGCAACGCTATCTTTCTTTCCAGATTTCTCTCCGGTTACAGCAAAAAGAAGAAGTGCATTTGCGTCAGTTAGGAAGGAAATGAGAGAAGTTGGCATCCAGAATTTTCTTCTGTATCCTGCAACTCTGAAGGTCATCCTCAATCAAGGTGAACCTAAGATGCTCTACTCCCCAGAAGAAGCAAGAGTTTTTCTTAGATCTCTTTCACCCACCAACTGTATGTGAGCTTCAGCTCAACATTTCTTGTCTAATCGGAGAAGATGCCTTACGTGATTAGGTGATTGTGTCATAACTAGTACTATTCATTGTGCATACAATGTTATTTGTTGATAAGGGCATTGTTTGCTCTAATTTTTGTTAGTTTGTAAGTTTTTCCAGTTTCATTGCCTTGTTTTTTGTTTTTTCTTTTTTTTTTTTTTTTTTATAAGAGATACTATCTACGCCATGTATAAATATGGGGCCAATGTTGGTGCTTTAGTAATGTGCAGGTTTCTGTTGACGCCACGGATCACATTAAGGGGGGTTGGCAGATCAAGGCTTGTTCTTGATTTGATCTGCCATTGTTCATTTGAATGTGTTTATGTTATTTGGATTACTGGGAAGGGTGGGAGGTTTAATGGTAGACTTAACTGGTTTTACTTTCAAAATTATATTTTGTCTTATTATGCAATAAGTTTGTTTGATACTTATGACTGACCTTAATATTCTGAGTTGTAACATTAATGGGCTAAATGGCCCTCACAAACGTACTGGTTTTCTGGACTTTTTGCGAAGGAGAAAGATTGATATTGTGTTGGTTCAAGAATCCCATTTGAAAGAGGAGGATATACACAGGTGTAATAATAAGTTTTATGAAGTGGTATCTCACTCATCTTCGGATACTAAAACTAAGGGTGTCTTAATTTTAGTGCGGAGAACTTTAAATATGACTCTTTTAGATAAAGGTTGTGATACAGATGGTAGAATAACACATATAAAAACAATCGTAGAGAACAGGAGTATAGTATTTCTTTCAGTTTATGCCCCTTGTACTCCTGATCCTACTTTTTTCACTGCTTTGTCAACCTATCTCTTAAAATTTTCAGATTTTGAAATTGTTATGGGTGCAGATACAAATTCTGTAATGTTGCATGCCCTAGATAGATCTGGTCCAAAGGAATCACATTCTCAAGCTTTTTGCTCTGTCAAACTTCGGCAGTGTATAACCTCATCATCATTGGTGGATTGTTGGCGTTTACTGAATCCTTCTGCTAAATCTTTCACTTTCTTTTCTCCTACTCATAAATCCTATTCACGAATCGATTATATCTTCATTTCTACTTCTTTATCTTCAGTGGTTCGTGATGCAGATATCTGTTCCTTATCTCTGTCGGATCATGATGGAAATTTGTGCAGATTATCTTTGATTCCTCGTCCATCTCGTGCCACTAGATGGCGATTCAACCCTAAATTGTTACAAGATGAAAACTTTTGTAATCAATTCAGAAATAAATTTGCTGAGTTTATTGAAATTAACCGAGGTTCAGTAGATGATCCGCGTACACTTTGGAATGCAGTTAAAGGATTTATAAGGAATAACTCAATTTCATATGCCTCTTTCCTTCAGAAAAATCGTCATAAAAAGATTGCTGAACTGGAATCACAGCTTCAGATTCTGACTAGAGATAATCAACACTGTTTTTCGGACAATACACTCAGCAAAATTATGGCAGTTAGATCCGAACTTAATTCATTACTGAGATCCAGGGCAGAATTCCTGATTCAAAGATCCAGGCAGAATTACTATTTTCAAGGGAGTAGACCAAGCCATCTTTTAGCTTTAAGATTACGCAATAGTGAAAAATTTGCTAATATCTCAGCAGTGAAATCCCAATCTGGGCTTATTTTGACAGACCCAAAAGATATTAACACTGCCTTCCATACATTTTATTCAAATCTTTATACTTCTTCTGTTAATAGTGACCCTGACTCTTTTGCATCTTTTCTATCCAGCCTTGATCTACCTAGGCTGTCAGATTCAGATTCCGAATACCTGGCTGAACAGATCACTCTTCAGGAGCTGGAATCAGCAATCCGATCTATGAACAAGGGCAAATCCCCAGGCATAGATGGTATTCCAGTTGAATTATATACAACTTTTTGGTCAGATTTAGGACCCCTTATGTTAGATATGATAAATTTTTC
This sequence comes from Cirrhinus molitorella, assembly GCA_033026305.1. NCBI lineage: Eukaryota > Metazoa > Chordata > Actinopteri > Cypriniformes > Cyprinidae > Cirrhinus > Cirrhinus molitorella. The sequence goes on along the minus strand of CM065140.1, from coordinate 31,789,250 downwards.
AGTTACTCAAGGCTCGTTTCACTCATCTATTAATATAGCTGTTATTTCTCTCCTGTTAAAAAAAGACAAAGATCCGACTTCCTGTTCTAGCTACCGGCCACTTTCTTTGATTGGGACTGATGTTAAATTATATGCTAAAGTATTATCTCGTCGCTTAGAGAATTTTATGAATAGGCTAGTTCATTATGACCAAACAGGATTTATTAAATCTCGCTCAGCTGCGGATAACTTACGCAGGCTATACCATATTATTAATTCTACGGATTCGTCATCTTCCCCTCGTGTAGTATTATCCCTAGATGCGATGAAAGCTTTTGACCAGCTGGAATGGAACTATTTATGGGCAGTTTTACAGCATCTGGGCCTAGGAGCGAATTTCATAAACATGATAAAAGTTCTATATGCCAACCCAGCAGCCACTGTCCTCACAGGTTCCGTTTGTTCGAACCCATTCCTTATACATCGAGGTACTCGTCAGGGTTGTCCGCTTTCCCCTCTGTTATTTGCCCTATCCCTGGAACCCCTAGCCCAAGCGGTCCGACAATCTCAAACTATTTCTCCTGTAAATGTACGGAATACTCATCATCATATTTCATTGTTTGCTGATGATATTTTATTGTTTTTGGAGAAACCGTCACACTCTATCCCTCATGTGTTGAAGTTATTTGACTATTTTGGATCTCTATCTGGGTTTAAAATTAATTGGAATAAGTCATGTTTACTCTCCCTTAATTCTAAAATTGATTCCTTGTCCCTTTCTATATCTATTCCACTGGTTCAAAACTTTAAGTACTTGGGGATAGATGTTTTTCCTTCCCTACAGGAAATCGTCTCAAAAAACTATAATAGTATTTTTACCAAAGTATCCTCAGATCTGGAAAATTGGTCTCGTCTTCCTACTTCTTTCCAGGCTCGTATATCGGTGATTAAAATGAATGTTCTTCCACGTATTAATTTTCTTTCTTCTATGATTCCTCTCTCTCCACCGGTTGGCTACTGGAACAAACTTGATGCATGTGTTTCGCGATATATATGGGATGGGAAACGTCCTCGTATTAAACTGACTACCTTACAGCGATCTAGATTACATTGAGGTCTTTCTTTCCCCAATTTTAGACTGTACGCTCAAGCTTTTTCTCTCCGCCCTTTATCGGTTTGGTTTGATCCTGACTCTCCTGTATCTTGGAGAGCAATTGAGGAATCTGTTGTTTATCCGTATAAATTGAAACATCTTGTCTTTTCGGGGGTTCCACTTAGACAGTGTAAATCTCGGTTTGGTCCTATTGTAACCCATCTCATCTCAACATGGAGGGATGTTGAAAGACGTTCACAACTAGTCACAATATGGCATAGGCATTCGCCTATTTTCCATAATAATAATCTTTTGTCAGGCAGTATTCCATTTCATTGTCCACAGTGGTCTCATAACAAAGTAAACTCTCTGGGAGATATTTATGATGATAATGGTTTAAAATCCTTCCAGGATCTTAAAACTCAATATAATCTGCCAGGCACCTCCTTTTTTATGTATTTGCGCATTAGATCAGCCCTGCGGGCATATGGGGTGCCTTGGAACTCTCAACTACCCATTCACCCTTTACACAAACTAATCCTTCCTTCTGTAGAATCTCCCTCTTCCGCTTCAACTATTTATCTTTTTCTTCTTGAGCATTCATACAAATCTCTGTCTATTACAACTGTTTGGGCTAAAGATCTTAATGAGGATGTGGATGTTTTATTTTCAGATCAGGTATGGGACATGTTTAAATTGTCTTCTAAAAATCCTAATCACCAAATGATTCATTGGAAATTGCTGCACAGGGTTTACTTGACTCCAAAGAAGCGTTTTTATATGAATTTGTCATCTTCTCCTAAATGTAATCTCTGCTCACAAGGATCTTTAGGCACCTTTTTACATTTTTTTTGGGAATGTCCCTCTCTCTCACCTTTTTGGTCTCAGTTCTCACAGGATCTTTCATATTTGTTGGGCACCGAGATCTGTTTAACTCCACGTCATTTTTTCATGAATGACTTTTGGGACCTCTCCTTGTCCGTCCAACAAAGATGTTTATTGTTATCTTCTCTCACAGCAGCAAAAAAACTGCTAGTCAACCGTTGGAATCCTCCTCACACAATGGACAGACGAACTTGGGCCATGTATTTGTTGGACATTCTCTCGATGGAACTTTCAACCGCTCGAATTCATGGATCTAATATGAAAACTGTCAAAATATGGCATTCAGCTTTTAATGTTGTGTCATCCTTTTTAAAATCTCTGTAAAAAATATTTTATTGATTTATTTGTTTTTATTTTATTTTATTTATTTTTCAAAGTCTACCAGGGGTGGGACGGGTGGGAGTGGGATCTAAATGTGCAAAATTGTTTTTTGTTATACTATTGTTTCCGGAAAATTCAATAAAAAATTGTTAATAAAAAAAAAAAATGGATTTGCAAAATAGAAAAGTTCAAGTTCTTTAAAGTATGTTCATTTATGCACTCAATATTTGTTCGGCAGCACATATTACAGCAAATGCAAGTGCTATGGCACTGCTGAGGCACTATTGAGCCTTCAGATCACCTGTATATTGTTGGATCGACTGTTTTTCATCTTTCTCTTGAAAATATCCCATAGATTGTCAATGGGGTTCAGGTCAGGCATGTTGGCTGGCCAATAAAGCACAGTAATATCATGGTCAAGTGGCTGTTTCACTGTGGGCAGGTGCTAAAGTCCTGCTGGAAAAGGAAATCAGCATCTCCATAAAGCTTGTCAGCAGATGGAAGCATAAAGTGCTCCAAAATCTCTTGGTAGATGGCTGCATTGACTTTGCACTTAATAAAACCAATGGACCAACATCAAATCATTAGTGACTTCAGAAACTTCACACTGGACTTCAAGCAGCTTGGATTCTGTGCCTCTCCAGTCTTCCTTCAGATTCTAGGACCATGATTTCAACAATAAATGCAAACTGTACTTTTATCTGAAAAGAGGACTTTGGAGCACTGAGCAACAGTCCAGTTGTTTTTCTCTTTAGTCCAGGTAAGATGCTTCTGACGTTGTTTCTGCTTCAGAAGTGGCTTGGTAGTCCTTTTCCTGAAGATGTCTGAGTGTGGAGACTCTTGATCTTCATTCTGCTCCTTGTGAAGCTCTCCAAGTGTTTGAATCAGCTTTACTTGACAGTATTGTCAAGCTTGTGGTCATCCCTGTTGCTTGTGCGCCTTTGCCTACCCAATTTCTTCCTTCCAGTCAACTTTGCATTTAATATGCTTTGATAGATCACTCTGTAAACAGTAATGACCTTCTGTGACTTACTCTCTTTGTGGAGGGTGTCAATGATTGTCTCCTGGACCATTGCCAAGTCAGCAGTCTTCCCCATTAGTGTGGTTTCAAAGAACAAGAGATACCTCTCGAATCACTATCCCAGTACTTTAATGCCATTTGTGACAGTCATGTGCCATCGGTCCCGTCTTAAGTCGGACAAAATTTGGTCAGAATTTGATCGAGCTGCACAGTGTTAAGTCGAACTCACCTATTTATATTTGTCTATGGCCTTCCCGACCGAACGTCACAAGTGAAAACCCAAAAGAAACTATTTTAAAAACAATTGAGGTTATTGATGTTACAGCAAATGGAAGTCAGAAAAATTTATGGAATTAAAAAAAAAAAAAAAAAAAAAGCACTTCAAAGGACAAAGGAAAAAATTAAAATGAAAAAAGTTAGCAAAAGATCTAAGTACATGGTATAAGTTATACGATAGATAAATGATCTGTGTTGAGGAAAGTTACTTTTAAAAGTAGTGCGTTACAATATTGCGTTTCTCCCTAAAAAAGCACCTAATTACGTTACTTAGTTACTTTTTATGGAAAGTAATGCGTTACGTTACTTTTGCGTTATTTTTAAAATCTGGGCAGGGCTTGCTTGTTTGTTTTTGAATATAAAAATGCTTCTAATGAAAATGAAATGAAGTGAATAAGGATAAGGCTAAAGGAAAATTAAACTGACGTCTGTACAGTAGAACTGTAGGAAAAGAAAGTTTAACACTCTTCAGCAATGAGGAAAAAAGCACAAATGTTAGTTCATCTAAAGCAAGTTTTGCTTATTAGTACACTGCAAAAAATGCTTTTCTTACTTAGATTTTTTGTCTTGTTTCCAGCCAAAATATCAGAAAATTCTTAAATCAAGAAGGATTTTGTAGGATTTTCTATTATGTTGTTTATTTCTGAAAACAAGTCAAAATTAAGTGTGTTTGAAACAAGCAAAATAATCTCCCAATGGGGTAAGCAAAATACTCTTGTTTTCTGTTTGAAATAAGATTATTTGCTTACTCCATTGGCAGATTATTTTGCTTGCTCTAAGAAAACAAGAAAATATGTTTTACTTGTCTAGAAAATCCTTCTTGATTTAAGATTTTTCTGATATTTGGCTGGAAATAAGACAAAAAATCTAAGTAAGAACAGTATTTTTGCAGTGTACGGTTGAATTGGATCAAAGGTCAGCAGCAAAGTCATTGGTTAATAAACCTAGTTACTAGTTACTTGAAAAAAGTAATATTACTTGTAATGTGTTACCCCCAACACTGTAAATGATAGATAGTTAGCAACCCTGCTGATCAATTTATATATAATTTATTTACAAACTGTAACATTTTCATCACAAACAAAACTTTTAAACATTCTTCTGTAATGGTTTAGGAAATAGGAATGTAAAACATCTCACTGTATATACTGTATGTCTCATAGCAGCCACGTTTTCACACTATATGTGGCAAATATAAACAATAATTATGATACAAAATGTCCTAAAAACATTGTTCAACCAGTTTGTTTAACAGCTATAGAAACTGACAAGATAATACAATATAATGCAATATAATTTTAGTGTAAGAGCAGAATTGAACTGTAGTGTCACAAATATAAAAACACTGTTTTGTGTAACATGAAAGGTCAGTTTTAGGACTATTAACGGAACCTTTAAATCATTTTAAACACTGTTTAAATTTAAAAATCAATATCACATATTATGTAGTGATTTTAGCCTCTCAAAGTAAAATGTTTTGTGACAAAAGAGCGTTTATAATGGACACCTTGTGCAAATATGAAAACTAGGAAATGTTCTTACTGATATTGACCCATCAGTGCATGTTATTAGAAAACGCACAATGTTTGTCTTCATAATAAAACCCTAATAAATTCAAAACTGGCTTCACCTCTTAAACATTTTGTCTTTTCAGTATACTATATTGTATACAAATACTATTTTGATAGTCCACTATTATCATCCCCATTATGAATATATGTACAATATCTGGATTTATGTGAGGCTCCACTGAACTACATCATACAACATGAACTGAACTTTGGCTCAATCTGCTGCATTTCAGCTAATGCTTCCATAGATGCAGTCCTGTGCATTCCTTCATCTTCATCTTCATCTTCTTCATCTTCATCTTCATCTTCTTCATCTTCATCATCTTCATCTTCATCTTCATCTTCTTCATCTTCATCATCTTCATCTTCATCTTCTTCATCTTCATCTGCAGGTCGTGGGCCTGTGAGAGATGATGTGAAACAACAACAAAAGTGATATTTTTCCTTGAATCTCTCTATATGTACCTTCAACATGAACTGTATGAAGGATCAACAATTAAAGATGTTTTACACTCATACTAATGATGTTCACATATTATGTAGAAGGAAGACCTAGGCTAATTTCTTTATTTCTGTCCATTTTTGTGTGTGAAATTTTTAATTTGTGTAATCACATTTAAAGTAAAACATTTTATAAAATGGCCTGATTTTGAGAAGTTGCCCTATAACATGGTTTGTCCTACCCAGCTAACAAAAATATGTTCTAGGAAGGTTTCGCTAAAATTCCCATTAAGTTATCAAAAAATATTTTTTTTATATATCTTTCTAAATCTCCAGTTTTTGTTTTTATTTTATTTTATTTTATTAACATTTAAAAAAAAAAAAAAAAAAAATTATTATTGATTATTAGCATAAATAATTAAACATTAAGGGAATTACCTATATATTATAATTTTACAAACATTATGGGAAAGTTACTTTGAATGTGGAATATTTTGAAACAAGTAGTAAGTAAAAAAAATAATAAACAAACATCAAACTAAAATGTTTAACAGCAAACACTCTTTACACAATGTTTTTGTGCTGTTTTGAGAACATTATTAGAGCAGATATATAGCTGACACTTGCCTATTCATTGTCATTAAAAGGAAAATACTGAACCTACACATAGGAGCCTGATAAAAATCCTCATTTTAGAAGAAAACGGCACTTAGAGGCAATATACAGCATCATTTTAGTTCAAGAGCAGAATTCACTGAAGTGTCACTGAATATAAAAGCACTGTTAAAAAAAAAAAAGCATAATAAATGTTTATAGTGAATGCCACTATAATTTATGCTTGTTTTTTACTTGCAGTGCCAGTCAGGTGTTTTTGAACAGTTAGATTTTTCAATGTTTTTTTTAAATAATTATCTTCTGCTCACCAACCATGCATTTATTTGATGCAAAATACAGCAAAAGCTAAAAAAAAATTAGAAATATTTTAAAATTGTACTGTTTTTTATGTACTTTGGGTCAAATTAATACAAGCTTGGAGACTTCTTAGCAAAAAAAAAAAAAAAAAAAATCTTACTGTTCAAAAGCGTTTGACTAGTAGTGTATATATATTTTTTTGTTTTGAACACTGCTAAATTTACATGATTTAAATACATGTTTGTAATGTTTATAACTTTTTCATTTATTTTGCATTATTTCTGAATGAAATGATAAAATGTGTCTTACATCCATCAGCATGTACATGCAACTTATCTGTCTAGAGATGGTGCAAAAATAGAACTGCCATATATGTAAAAGTTTACAATTTAGAATAATAATAAAAAAAATCTTCATTTGTCAAAAATCCTCAAAAGCTTCATTTGACATACACATATTATGCGGGCCTCACTTGATGTGAAAAACCTGATGTGGCCCTCAAAAAGTTTGCCCACCCCTGCTTTAAATCATTTAAACACTCGTTACATACCTCCACCACGTAGATTTATAAGAAAATGAATAATAGAACCATCTTTTATGCCATAAGAACCAAGTGTATGACCATCCTTCAGTTTCTTGCCATTGAAGATTAGTCTGCACTGGTCATCTATGAAAAACAACAACAACAGCTACGTAAGAACAGCAAACATGAATGTATCAACCTCATTAAGAGGTGAAGATGTTAAAGAGTATTTTCCTGTAATTAGCAGAATTGTACTACAAACAGAGCTGAGTAGTAAGTGATTAGATGTAATGTGGATTACGTAATCAGATTCCAAAAATGAAGTACTTGTAATCAGAGTAAGTTACATTTTAAAATACTCGTAATCAGAATACAGTTACTTTTTCATGGATTATATGATTACATATTATTCACACAATAGCAATAAATTATTCATAATTCATTGATTTCCCCCTAATTTCTCTTTTTTCTCTTTTCAATTTTCATTTCTAAAACAGCCTGCCAATTACTGGTAAACACATTCATTTTAACAGGTTTTTAACCATGTATTATTATGTCTTTGGAAGGCTTTTGTCTTCCCAACTCATTAAAAATTAGTTTTTATTTACATTACATTTACATTATTTCTTATTTACATGTCATGCAGGCATCACAAAACTGTTTATCATCTAAACCTTATAAGCCAAATATACAGGGGCATCTCAATACATTAGAATGTTGTGGAAAAGTTCATTTATTTTAGTCATTCAACTCAATTTGTGATGATTTTGGCTTACGTTTAACAAATTCCTGAAATAAATGAACTTTCCATGACATTCTAATTTACTGAGATGCACCTGTATTTATTATAACTACCCCTGAAAAATAAGCTTTTTAATTGCTATTTGAGCATAAGAAACTACATTCATGGGGCTATTAATTTCAGTTTTATTGCTGATTTTACATGTAAGTTCAGCAAGCAGGTTTTGGGATTTCAGGATTCACCCATTTATTAAGACTTGGTCGTGTATGAGCAGACCGGAGGCGTTGCAAATGTAGTGTACAGACTAACTTTGAAAGGGACTTTGTTTTAAAATTATTTATTTTAATTTCATTTTTTTATGATGTAATTAATTGTTAGCTTTCTTTAAACTCACAAACCCCCTGCAGTTCCTTTACGAACCCTAGTTTGGGAAACCTTGAAGTAATATATTGTTTAATGCACTTCATGTTGTAAATGACAAGAATGGAAAATATTTTGCATTTTTTACATCATTATGGTACAAGATAATCCTATTTAAATCAATGTGATAAACAAGTTAAGTTAAAAGTAATCTAAAAGTAATCCAAAAGTAATCTGATTATTACACTACTGACTACAATTTTTGTCATGGAATCTGGAATCTGTACCTGATTACAATTTGTAAGTAATCTACCCAGCTCTGACTACAAATATAATTGTTAAAATATCACAGCAGTAAAATGTTATTTTTTTGTAAGGGTAAATCCAACAAAAGGTATTTGCTGTACATTTAGTTGTTTCCCCTGGTGCAAATATCTGCCCAAGTCAATCCGAGCAGCAGATTCCTTATCCATCTTTAAGAAATGGCTAAAAACACATCTCTTCTTGACCCTCTAACACTACTCTATTTCTATTCTATATACTTGTTTTCTTTTTACTTTTTTTAATGACCATCTAACTACGACTAGTTTTATTTTTTTATTGTACAGTGCATTAAAATATGGAAGGCATTTTGGTCCGTGTACCTTCATATAATTCGTTTTTGCTTTCAAAACGAAAAAACAAATACATCGGTAGTTTATCACATATTTAAACCTTGTCCTGGGCATAAGAAATGAAGCTCATACTTGTTTTTGTCACACTCTGTTTAAATGCACCAAATGAAAATACAATAAAAAGCAAAACGAAAAATTAAGCATTGAAATTCCAACATGTCCTCCAATTTATATGCCCGACGTAAGTCGTTTTCACAAATCCTCAAATACGTCTCTGTAGAGCGTATTCAACATTTGCATACGTCTCTACTAATCCCCTCTGATGGGCGTTATTCAATAGCGTCATGCATTAGCCAAAATCATGACTGTCCACCACATCTATGTGAATAAATGGACATATTCGCTAAAAACACATAGTAAAGACAGCTGAGTTTCCATAAGATGTTACATAACTTAAAAAAATGGAATGCTTAAAACATTTGCGATCCAAGGACCCCAAGAGAACCAAATCGTCACTTCTTGATAAACTAAATATCACTAAGAAGAAGAAGCCAATAAATATAATAATTTATTGGCTATACTTGTGCCTCAGAGCCAGCAGATTAAACAATTAAGCGCAGTCACTGCTTTCGCAGGCAAAGCCTGCTGTTTGGAATCCCAGTCGTGTAAGACAGTTATACAGAAATACTATGACGACAGACTTTGCGCAGGCATATTAGAATGACATTAAGATAAAAGGTGCGCACATACTACAAACCCATCAGGCTCAGGTGCATGACAAAAAAGTCAAACTAAAGCAAAGAGCACAATCGTAATGTCCGCACACTGCTCTATATTGGAATGACAAAAAAAAAGAAAAAAGATGTTTTCCGTCCCATTGGGACTTTTTAAATGCGCGTGAAGGAATTGGTACAGTGCAGTACATGTGATTCCATAGTAGTTTATTCGCAATTTTTCTTATCACATTGGCCTAATGTAATTGTTTATGCGCATTTTTAGATTGTATACGCATCTTGGCGGTCAGGACAGTGTTTGATGATTGCGCCCGCGCCGGCTCCCTTTCCGCACCCCGGATGCTGCCTAAGAAATAGTAACTAGTTACAGTTACTAGATACTTCAGTCAAAAAGTAACTCAATTACTTTGTTGATTACTTACACCAAAAAGTAACGCATTACTGTCAAAAGTAACTTTTTAGTTACTTTTTAAAAGAACGTTCTTTAATGTTCTTCTTAATGCCCTTTTGTGCGTTATGGTCTATACAAACACAAAACTGACTTAAATACAAAGTAGTGCTGTCAAACGATTAATCGCGATTAATCGCTTCCAAAAGTTAAACTTCCAAAAAGTTAAACTTAAACTTCCAAAAGTTTAAGTTTACATACTATGTCTGTGTACTTTGTATGTTTATGTATATATAAATACACACACATGCATGTATAAATTAAGAAAAAATATTTTAGATTTATATCTAAAATATGTATATTTATTTATAATCTAAATTGTATACAGGTGTATATATATATACATATATATTGTTTTAAATATATAGGCTACATGTATGTGTTTGTATTTATATGTACATAAAGAATATAAAGAGTAAACACATATATAGTATGTAAACAAACTTTTATTTTGGACAGCCCTAAAAAGCAATTTTTAAACTCTATTTTAAGTCAGGCCAGCAGAAACTGAAAGTATTGAATACACACCACCGTTTAATCAGAGCGTAAATCCGTTTCGTCATCGAAAGCATTATGTAACGATAAGAAAATCATGAGCAAGGTGTCAACACCGCATCTGAAAGATGCAACACAACATCTTGCCACAAAGCGCCGACAAAAATAATTAACAATGAATGTGTTTGAGGAAAACAGTTAGGAGATGTTTAAATGATCCATTAATAAACTAGTGTATTCTGAAATAGTGTCGCAAAAACCCTGACTCGCAATCTCCTTTTCGGACGCAACTAGAAAGAGTTTTCCCCCCGATTTATTTTATTTCGTTTAGTAAAAATTTAAAGCTTTATATTTAAATATTTATCATGTTTGTGAGGCATTCGCTGAAAAAGATGCAAAAGATCGCGCTGGCGACTCCATAGCGGTTTCAGCTTCCCCTCTGCAAAAACCATATGCACCTAGCACACATTTATCTAGGTTTAACTTTAAACCAATATTGTTTCATAGCTACTTTAACAGTTTTAGATCTATAGATTTTATTTCATGCAAGTCGTGATGAATTTGAGAAGGCAAATTGATCAGACTATGAACAGTCTTCCGCTGGTTGCTGTTCCTTACTTTAAAAAAAAAAAAAAACGTATATTTAACGAACACAAAAATGCTCCAAAAGTTTTTCTAAATTAACTTATTGAAAAAACGAAACGAAATATAATCACTTTGACATTACATACAAAATGTAACTATTTTAATAGCTGAAACAGTAGTAGTAGGCATACGCTATTCTGGGAGAAGCGGGAAAAGACGGATTCAGGTCGAACTCGTAGCTACGCGCCTGAACTGTAGACCTATACAAATCTGAACATTTTTTTAGCCTATTAGATGAATACAAACGCTGCTTTGTGAATGTTGAAAATGTTTATCGTTATCTTGTTATTAATATGACCTTATTTATGGTTCACATTCGTTGTTGCCAGTTTACAGGGCAATGATTCCATGCACTTTCTGGCTGAAATAAAGGCTGTTTTTATTTACATTAAAATGCCTAGTATGTATATTTAATGATCGCGGGTGCGGGGCGGGTGGTAAATATAGTTACAGTGGTGCGGGGCGGGCTGGGACCGGCCAAATAATTTCATAAAAGCGGGACCGCGGGTTGGAAAAAAACCCAACCCGCGCATAGGCAGCACTTCAGCCAAAATGAATGAATTAAAAAAGTAACGGACAAACGCACCATATTGTAACGGTAACTGAGTTACTTTATTTAAAAAGTAAGGCGTTAGAGTATTAGTTACTGTCAAAAGTAACTGCGTTACTAGTAACGCGTTACTGCCCAACACTGCCTAAACATTTTTAACACTTATTAATTTAACATTTATAATGGCCTATATTCACATCACTTGTCTTTTTTGCTCCTTGGGAAACTAATGATAATTATATTTAAACTCAGACAGTAAAATTATAGGGCAATGTCATGAACGTGGCATTCAATACACAGTGTTTTAAAATTATATATCAACGTATGTGTGCTGCTAAATACGCTTTTAAAATATTAATAAATAAAATATGTAATATAAGCCACCCTTCAAAAGGGGGTTAAGATTTGCTGAAGGTTTTGAAAAAAAATCTTCAGTAACATGGTTTTAAAACAAATCTTCTGCTTAGCAAGGCTGCTTTTATTTGATCTAGCCTAATTTGAAAGAACTGCTTCTAGGGATGCGCCGAAATAAAAATTCTGGGCCGAAACCGAAAATTCTGGATGCACTTGGCTCAAAATGGAAACCGAAAATGCTTTGTAATAGTTATTTACTATTTTATTAAACAATAGAAAGTAATTGTGTAAGTTGTTTTTTTAACTCAATAATTTGAATGGTTCACTGGAATGGTACATTTAAAAAAAACAAAAACAAAATAGCCACACTTTTACTGAAAATAACAATGAATTTGGACACAAAATATAATAATATTAAATACCAATATATTATTATTATTATTTCTTTAACAGAATTAGATATAACTTTTATTTAGTTATACAAATAATGTACAGTCCTATATTCTTAAGAGATGTGAGCAGAGCACAGTGGGAACAGATCAGTGGATGAGAAGGTAATGAAACTGCGCGCATATTCGGCGCATATTTTCGGTCGTTTTTCTCCATTGACCCAATAATAATTCGGCGGCCAAAAAATCGCTGCATCCCTATCTGCTACTATTTGATTGTTTTAATGTATTTTTTTTTCTGTCATGCTCAGGTTGCATATCACAGTGTGTTTGTGCGGAACATACGGTAGAGACCTGCGCGGGACGGATTTTTCCGCCCGCTCCCGCAAGATTCTGTCCCGCTCCCGCAGAAATATATGTAATCTGGTCCCGCTCCCGCCCGCGGCATTCATGTTGTGTCCCGCTTCCGCCCGCAAAAACCCGCAAAAATGGGTCCGTTATAAAAATTGACCAACGTACACCTGCTTGAATACACACCACCTTTTATTCAGAGCATAAGCCTGTATGTCATGATAAGCAGAACATATATAACGATAAGAACAGCATTATGAGCAGGACAGCCACACCGCACATCTGAAAGACGCAACGACTCCATCTTGTCACAAAGCACCGGCAAAAGTAATTACAATGAATGTGTCGGGAGAAGCAGTAAGGATATATTTGAATGATGCATTAATAAACTGGTGTATTCTGAAATAGTGTCGCAAAGGCCCTGACTCCTAATCTCTTCTTTGGACGCACCAGAGAAAAATGCATCTTTACGAATTACATAATGAAAGATTTTTTCTTGATTTGTTTTATTTCGTTAAATAATAATTTAAAGCTTTTTATCTATAGGCTATATTTATCATGTTTGTGAGGCATGTATGCGCTGAATTTTCGTTAATTTTTGTGAAGTGCTGCTCTTTAAGTACAAGAAGGCAGAAAGCGCATGTTTGTTTTCTTTATTTTATAAAACCACGGTTTGTAGCGTTTAAAAAAAGTAGACCCTTAACATTTCCTAATGATGTATTATTCTTACCTTTGTAGGCAAAAATGACGGATAATTTTAAATTGTTTTCTGCTGGAGAAAATAGGAGTGATTGCGCTCCTCCATGTTCTGCAAAGCGGCTTCAGCATCTTTTGGATATGCGCCTAATAGCTCACATTTATCTGTTTAACGTTTAAACTAACGTTGTTTTGAACTGTTTTATATCTATAGATTTTTTTTTATTTTAGACAAGTTGTGATGATTTGAGGTGGTAAATTGATCAAATTGATCAGTCTGTTTTTCGTTCCTGTTCATTACTTTAAAAAAAAAACAACAACTTATATTTAACTTATACAAAAAGATGCTCCAAACGTTTTTCTAAATCAACTTAATAAAAAAAAAAATATATATATATATATATAAAAATATAATCACTTTGGCATTGCATACAAAATGTAACTTTCAATAGCTGAAACTTAATCGAAACTGCCTATTATTGGCTTGCTAATTATTTTTTGTTATATTGGTTGTTCTTGTTGCTTTTGTGCAATAGATGGATAAAAATTATTTGTTTTTAGATATTTAATGTTCACATATTCTATTTTGCGGGAGTCCCGCGAATCATTTTATTTTCCTGCATGCTGCACACACACGAGTCTACCCGCCCGCACCCGCACTCGGCCATCAAATTTTGTCATGCGCCGCACTCTGTAGTGTCGGGTCCCGCGAGTCCCGCGGTACTCCCGCGGGAGTGCAGGTCTCTACCCTAAATGTAGGCTATTTAATGCAGGATATGGGCTAAGGCGCTGGTGCGATCGCTGGCATTTTTCTCATACAGTGGAAACAACTGAAAAAAAGACTTTTCACAAACCTAAAATGTATGAAGTCGAGAACGACGCGACACTTTGCGACAAAGTACACAGAACCCGTTAAAATCAGTGATTTTATGCCAACTGAAAGCACGCTAACAGTAAAGGGATGTTTTGGTTTTGTTGTACTTGCATTTGATGTATTTGAGCAGAGTTTGATGAAAACAAAATAAAAATATGAGGAAATTCATTTATTATGCGCAGAACAAGGTTTAAATATGCGACAACATACTGATTTATCGTTATTCCGTTTTGAAGACAAAAACGAGAAAATGAATTATACGAAGGTACACGGACCCCCATTTCTGCCAATTTTAAATAAATCAATTTAATTCTAAAAAATTAATTATAAAAAGATATACGCAATATATATATATATAATTTGCATTTTCTTTTTCACGTTTGCCTTTTCATTTTAAGATTGACAGCTTTGCCTCGAGATTGCAGTGAAAATGAAATGTCAAATCACCAGCTTTTATTTTTCAGTTTGTCAGGGAAAATGCATTGTCAGTGAAAATGAAAATGAAATGAAATCATTTCAGTTTCAATTTTGGCACATATTTTGCGTATATCTTTTTATAATGAAATTGTTAATCTGTTTTTCATTTTCATATGTAGAATTAAACTGATTTATTTAAAACTGGCAGAAAATGCCTTCCATATTAAAAATGATGTGGTTTGGAATTGGTTAAATGTTCTTGTACAAAAACATATGATCAGAATTATAAATAATTATGCATGAACTGTACGCTATTCTAATTCTATTCTATCTATACTTTTTATTTGATTAAAAAAGTACTTGTCACAGCATTTACATATCACTGCTCTTTTGTTGGTCTGATTGCTTCTGTTGTCCTCATTTGTAAGTCGCTTTGGATAAAAGCGTCTGCTAAACGACTAAATGTAAGTGTTCAGGCCTTTTAGCTGGTGAGGTACTGGTAAATCGATATTTTAACGCTGATACAATTTTGATATTAATATTGACACATATGATAGTTAATAGTGGTTTCAAATTATTAAACAAACATACCTGACAATAACATAGAAACATTACTCTGAAGTGTTTGACTCACATGGTACAGGAATAAATCTTTCCAATCGTTCAACAGGCATGCTCTTCAATTTCTCCTCTGAACTTACAGACACTTTTGTACTTTTGCCAGTCAGTTCTCTAATATAAATGGTGCAACTCATTTTTTACGTGCACATTTGATGTAGAATTTAAAATTAATTTAAAAGGAGCAATACGCTGCTGTGTTTGAGTTTTACTTTCACTATTGTACATAACATCCGCCCAGAGGTATGTGGTCTCCGCCCACTTTTCCCATCCCTTTCCTGGAAGTGTTTTTCTTTGTCTTTATGTACAGGCTAGGATTACATGTCTGTGTTTGTTTG
Source organism: Cirrhinus molitorella (assembly GCA_033026305.1). NCBI lineage: Eukaryota > Metazoa > Chordata > Actinopteri > Cypriniformes > Cyprinidae > Cirrhinus > Cirrhinus molitorella. The sequence goes on along the minus strand of CM065140.1, from coordinate 31,773,603 downwards.
TAATCTTCTATAAACACAGTTTATAATACAGTTTATAATGTTGCATTAAATATGCCTATAGAGTCAGGCTACATTTGCTTGTCATAACATTATGCTTAAAAATAATGATCATATAGTGGTTTAGTCTAATGCAGCTTTAAAAGCCTGACCTGAAGTACACTTGCATAGTTTAATTGTGAATATTACGAAATATGATGATAGTGAATTTTTAATGAAGAAATAATAAAAAAAAAAACACTACAGACAAAAGCACTTTAGTTTAGAGAAATCAAGCATAGCCTTTCTACTCAAATTCTGAGATTTACACTTTGTAATCTCTGATTGTAATGAACGGTTCAGGTTTAAGAGTTTGCAATTAAAATTTCACATTTTACATTCACAACTTAATTTTGAATTTAGATTGATTTTACAAAAAAAATCTACTATCACAAAAAAAAAACACACAGCTGTGGATCATTCAAATAACTCTTGTGGATTATATTGTATGTGAAATATTCTATTCAGGTCAGTACTAAATAGAATATATATATATATATATGTTTAATGTTGAGACTGTTCTTAATCTTTGTGCCAAATTTCATAACTTTCCTACTAGCAGTTATCTAAGTTTTGTAACAATATTCCAAATACAGCATTTTACAGCAATTTAAAAAAAATTGCATACTGTTCGATTTGGAATGCCACACTATGAATTTGAAGTGTCCAGTCTTATTTTTGGCCAAAGTGCTCAGAAGTTACAAGCAAAAATGTACATATCTCTTGACCAGTAGTTGGCGCTGTGCTGAAACTGCTCATGTAACACATACCAAGTTTGGGCCAACTCCACTAAAGTGCGGCGGAGTTACAGCCCCATGTCCATTTTGGCACGATCTTTGGGCTGCTGGTGGCGCTAGAGAGTTTAAGTTAGATACTTTACATTTGCTGGACTCAGACTCTCCTCTATCTGTGTGCCAAATTTCATGGCTTTCCAACAAGCGATTCTATAATTTCTGTAATGGAAAAAACAATATTTTTCCAATCTTATAGTCTAATCATATGATATTAGAAATTAGACATTTTTCCATATCTCTTGACCAGTAGGTGGCGCTTTGCCGAAACTACTCATGTACCCTCAAGTTTTATTTGGTATAACACATACCAAGCTTGGTCAAAATTCACTAAAGCTTTGCAGAGATATAGCCTCACCTATATTTTGCACTAACTTTTTCAGATTCGCTGACATGCTTTACGAGAGCGGTTTGGTATAATGAAAATCTTTCAATAAGTTTTTGGCAGCATGGTCTGGAGATTTTTGTTATGAAAAATGGCATCAATATGATTAAAACAATCAGAGGATAAAAGAATTTAGATTCTAGCCATTACTGTTCAAAAGTTACTAGCATAAACATGAAGCGCTAATTTGGGCTGTCGGTGGTGCTAGAGAGTTTGAGTTGGTGACTCCAAATTTGCTGTGGTAAATGTGCTGACTGTTCTTTATCTTTGTGCCAAATTTCATAACTTTCCTACAAGCAGTTATCTACATTTTGTAATGATATTCCAAAGGCTGACATAGGAAAATTGCATACTGTTAGCCTTAGTATGCCAAACTATGAATTTAAAGTGTCCAATCTAATGATTTTTGGCCAAACTGTTCAGAAGTTACAAGCAAATCTGTACATATCTAGACCAATCTTTGGGCGGTTAGTGGCGCTAGAGAGTTTGAGTTGGCAACTCAAAAGTTGCTGTGGTTAATGTGGAGACTATTCTTTTTCTTTGTGCCAAATTTCATAACTTTTCTGCAAGCAGTTATCTATGTTTTGTAATTATATTCCAAAGCATTCCTAAATATAACATTTTTCTAAATGGCTGATGCACAAATTGGCTTATATAGGAAAATTAGATGCTGTTTGATTGGACACTACAAATTTAAAGTATCCAATCTTATGATTGTTCAGAAGTTGCAAGCAAAACTGTTCATATCTTTTACCAGTTGAGTTTGAGACTTTAAATTTGCTGTCATTAATGCAAATGTTAATGTCCTCTATCTGTGTGCCAAAAATCATATGAAGAATACTAGGAGAACTAACAGATACAATTGGTGCCAATGCACCGTATAATTGAACTAAAATAACATTTGTAAATATAATAGAATAGAATAATTCGATGATGAAGATTATCAGTGACTCACATACATTTATCTCTGTTCCTTGAATGATCATATGACTTTAGGGGACTTGGAAAAATAGTCACAGGCTGGCAAACACACAACTCTGAATTCGTCAAGCCAATTTATTTTCTTAAAGCACATTGTTTTAATGCAGTTTTACAGAGAATGCATGGATTAGTTTTTAAAGCAGTAAAAAGAAAATCTACAAGCAGGAGATAATTTATTCTCTCTCTTACACTCTTAAAAATAAATGTTCTTTATTGCCATCAATGGTTCTATGAAGAACCTTAAACATCCATGGAAACTTTCAAATGCAGAAAAAAGTTTTTTAGATTTTTAAATGTTTTTCGAAATGTTGCATTTAAGAACTGTTCACTGAAAGGTTCTTTGGGGAGCCAAAAATGGTTCTTCTATGGCATCTCTGCAAAAACACCCTTTTGGAACATTTATTTTTATGAGTGTAAGGTGAGCTCTGTGAACAGTTAAGGAAATGTAAAGTCAATAAAAGAAATGAATAGTACTTTAGAAATTAGTTTTCAGCATTACAATTTAAAATTCATATTAAAGAGAGCAAAATCAATATGCATGCATTGCTATTCACCCATTTCTTTCTAGGTCTCACAGTGTAATGGCATTTTCATTGACGGTGTTTCGTTTGATATTCTCTAGTTTCTCCTTCACATTGTTGTACTCTTTCTCCCAGTCTTCTTTGGACAGAGATGAAGGACTCATCTCCAGGAACTTGTAGGCCTGATTCGACTGAACGCTGAAGATGTTGTTGGCTTTCATGCAGCTGATGCCAAACTGTGTCCATCCCTGTTCAAATCAAATGTAACATCAGTGGTCAAACAAGATGCAAAAGTTTCACAAAGGAAGAACTTCAGTGAGGTCAGTCATCATGGTTTACCTCTTTAGCTGCATCAATGGACTCCAGAAAATATTGCTTCATATCAGCGAGCTCCTCAATCCAAGTCTCCCCAGCGAAGGTCCTTTGCTTCAGCGTGTCCAGCAGGGAAGCCACTTTCCTCCAGAACTTCAGGAGCTGAAGCAGAATTTGCTGAATTCGGGACAGGCACATCTGGACCTCATCGAGGTGAGAAATGCAGGGCATCTGACCTGTGATACCAAATAGAAAAGGAAATGAGCAAACCCAAAATCCACATTATATTTTAATATGAACAGGAAAACATTGTAGGGTCTCACCATTTTCAATTTTTAGTTTGGCCAGCTGCAGCTGTTTGTCCATCAGTTTGTTCTGGATGTCCCACTCTCTTTCTTTCAGACGTTGTTGTGCACTGGTGAGTTCAGATAAACCAGCCTGAAGAGTGTTGACCATAGATTTCTGTGAAGTGGACGTCACCATTTTGGAAATGTATCCCATAATACTATCCACAAATGGCACAATCATGGAAAATATAGCAACACCTGGTGCAACCCCTGGCATCACAGGTGTCTGCGGCATCAGTGGCTTCAGTTCTTCCTTGGTGTTGATAATGCTGTTGATGAATTGTTCTATCTCTGCATTTTTCTTCTCAATCTTCTTCTCGGAATCTTCAATCTCTTTATTGATTTGATGAAGGTTTTCTTGCAGGGCTTCCACAATCTTCTGAAGTGCCTCCATCTCACTGGTTTGTTCCTGCTGCTTCTTCTCGATCTCTTCCTTTTCAGTGATGATGTCACTGGTTGATTTGGCTACATCGCTGTTATGTTTCTGATACCTTGGTGTGCATCGAATGTCAGATGTTTTAAAATATCATTGTAGATTATGCAATGCAATTGTCATGATTTTCAATTCGTATTCTTACCTGTTCACAATTTCTTTAACATCCCTTATGATTTCAACAATCCATTCTTTGGCTTTTTCTAGGAATTTCAAGGCTAATTCTGGTTTGTTCTTCTCAGCAGCCACTTTCAGACTGGGAAGCAGTGATTTAACCAGGTTGTCGCTGGTTCCTACACACTGTAAAAGACATGCAGAAATAAGGAATTATGTCATCAGAGAAGCTAGGGTTTCCTTTCAAATGAAAACTCAGACTGCATCCTCTAGTGGACATCCTCTAGTGGTGCATCTTTCAGTTTTTTGTTCCCATGATAATCAGGGAGGAGAAGATTGCCAAGTCATTTCCATCCTGGCCGTAGAAGGATGGATGGCTGGAAGGTGGCAGACAAAAGGAGTGGATGTGGTATGGATAAGAGGAAGTCTTTATCGGAGGAGACTTCGGTGGGGGCGGATTCCCGGGAGAAGGACGAATATGAGAGTCCAGGGTGGTGACGATCGAGGGAGGAGCCAAGGAAGCGTCAAGAGGGATCCAGAGCAGGAGGAGCCAGGTGAGACCCAGGCCGCCCACAGCCATGATGGTGGCCCATGGTGGAGCCCGAGGTGGACACAGAGAGCCAATGAGCCCGGGTGACATTGAGGATCCAGAGGGCTGAGGTGGAGCAGATGTCGCGGTGACCGAGCGAAGGGCGGGAATCTGGAAGGCCGCTGTGGAGCCGGAGCGACAGAGGACTGAGGAGGAGCCGGAGGAATGGAAGAGCCTGACAATGCAGGTGGGATGGAGAGACGAGGCGTAGCTGGAGGAGTGGAGTCCTGTGGCGACGGATAGTTGACGATAGACCAAGGCGGAGCCGGAGGGACGAGGGAGCCTGGTGGAGCTGGTGGACTGATGGACCACAGTGGAGACGAGGGAGCTTGGTGGCATGGCAGAGCTGCTGGATCACAGGGCTGAGGCTGAGTACAGGGCTCTGAGGCTGGAGGCGGAGATGAGGGATCTTGTAGCCACAAAGCCGATGGAAGCTGGCAGACCCACAGCTTGTCCACCACACAGATGGTGGGCTGAGGGTGAGCAGAGGGGCTATCAGCAGAGGAGAAGAGGAGGTTTTGGCGGGGGCTTGACTCCCGGGAGTAGGACGAATATGAGAGTCCAGGGTGGTGATGATGGAGGGAGGAGCCAAGGTGAGACCCAGGCCACCCGCAGCCATGATGGTGGCCCATGGAGACAGAGCAGGTTAAGGTGCACCCCGAGACGGAAACAGAGAGGCGATGAGCCCAGGCGACATCGAAGATCCAGAGGGCTGAGGCGGAGCAGATGTTGGCAGCGACCGAGGCAAAGGTGAGGATCCGGAAGGCTGAGGTGAAGCCGGAGTGACAGAGGACTGAGGCGGAGGGATGGAGGAGCCTGACAACACTGGTGGGATGGAGAGACGAGGCGTAGCCAGAGTGGAGTCCGGTGGCGGTGGATGGTCGACAACAGACCAAGGCAGAGCCAGAGGGATGAGGGAGCCTGGTGGAGATGCTGGGTCAGAGGGCCAAGGCGGAGTCCAGGATTCTGAGGTTGGAGGCAGAGATGAGGGATCCTCCAGCCATGACGGCAATGGAAGCTGACCCGTGGCTCGTCCACCACACATATGGTGGGATGAGGGTGAGCAGAGGGGCTATCAGTGGACAGTGGTGGTATAGCTGGTCCAGCATGGCAGATGGGAATAGGCAAGAGAGAGAGGGTGGGTGGGAAATCTTGATCTGGAGTAATGATATCTGAGGAGAAGTCTATGAGATCCTGGTCCATGAAATCCAGTGATGGCTCACCCTCAGACAAAAGGAGTGGATGTGGGATGGTCAAGAGGAAGTCTTTATCGGAGGAGGCTTTGGCGGGGGCCGGGCTCCCAGGAGAAGGATGAATATGAGAGTCCAGTAGGGCTGCACGATATTGGATAAAACTCACATTGCGATATTTTGTTTTTCTGCGATAAATATTGCGATATGAAAATAAAAAATCATCAGATTACTTGAATCGCTCTTTGGAAAAAAATGGGATGATTTTATAGCTGAGTAAATCAGCATTGAAAATAAACAAATTACAAACATAGATATAGTTAATAGAACAAAGATACAAATTAAATAAAACACTTTATAGTCTAACAGTATTCAGGTACAGAAATTGAATAATCAAATGTAAAATTGCACTGCATATTCTTCACTGTATAAATGTAATCTAATAAATCTGTGTCAAAGCTAAAAAGTGATTTTTCTATGTGTTTTGCTATTTGATTAACATTCATGACACAGAAAGCCTCAGGAACATTAAACTGCTGTGAACCTGTTACACATCCATTTTCTTTGTCAATTGTTTATCTTCACTTAAGCAACTGTGTTTACAAGGATACTTGCAGAGACCTGTATTTTGACATAGTTTCGCGTGTATGTGCCATTTCAGGCATAAAATAGCAGCGGAAGTGAACGGAATTCCGTGTTCACATGCATCTGCGTGGCTTTCACCGTGTCAACACCGGGCGCGAGCGTCGCGACGCGCCAAATGCGGTAGAACACATTATAATCAGTGATGCTGTCTGCACTGGACGCGAGTGGCGCGACAAAATACTGTAGAAGTCATTATAATGATGCTCCCTGCACTGGATGCGGCGCGGCACGTCAAATACCCAAAAGTAAACTGCCGCGTTCCATTTATGTGTACTCACACAAAATTCAAATGATATGCAACAGTCGCTTTTGTCGCGTCCAGTGTTTAGACAGACTTTCACTTTAGATGTTGCGGCACAGGCAGCGCGACACGACAGCTGTCGCGTCCGGTGTAGACAAGGTGTCTGTGTGTAAGCAAAGAAAAGACGATCAGTAGCCTATAAATAAAAATAACGATCAGTATAGGCTACTAAACATCGCACGTCCTGCGATGTGACTATTGCGGATGAGTACATCGCGATATCGATGCTGAAACGATGTATCGTGCAGCCCTAGAGTCCAGGGTGGTGATGATGGAGGGAGGAGCCGAGATGAGACCCAGGCCACCTGCAGCCATGATGGTGGCCCACGGTGGAGCCAACGGAGGTGGAGCAGGTTGAGGTGCAGCCCGAGGTGGAAACAGAGAGCCGATGAGCCAATAGAGGGCTGAGGTGGAGCAGATGTCGGTGGGGACAGAGGACTGAGGAGGAGCCGGAGGGATGGAGGAGCCTGACAACGCTGGTGGGATGGAGAGACAAGGGACGAGGGAGCCTGGTAGAGCTGGTGGACTGACGGGCCATGGTGGAGACAAGGGAGCTTGGTGGCATGGCAGAGCTGCTGGGTCGGAGGGCCAAGGCGGAGTCCAGGACTCTGAGACTGGAGGTGGAGATGAGGGATCCTCCAGCCATGATGGTATTTGAGATAGTGTTCCCCCTGCTCCAGCAGGAGGATGGGGACAAAAGGTTCGTTCATAACGGAGAGAACAAAACTAACACTGGTAAAAAACAAAAAAATAAACACAGGGTTAAAGCACACCGCTTATCTGTTGTATGGTCCGGTATTCTGTCAATCAAAATTAAGAGTCTTTAATGACAATCCACAACAGATAATCCACCGACGGGTAGGCAGGAACACACGAAGAACCAAAGTCAACATTAATACCGGACAATAAGACAGGAACACCAAATATGGGCACACGAGGGAGAAATCAAAACAGACAGTTCAAAGGGGTGTGATACTATGTTTGTTAAGATTTCTTGCAGGCCTATTTATTAAGATTTATTAAGGAGCTTGAATAAACAGAAAATTATATAATAAAGCTGGTGGAAAATGAACATGTGAATACCTTCATCAGAACGGCTTCAGAGGATCCAAACAGCATTTGTGTTTCAACAGCTCGTTCTCTCAGCAGACGCTCCAGCTTCGGGAATTTACCCAGACACAGGTACGACAGATTATAGAGAAGAGCCGTTCTCTCCGCAGATGGAAGAAGCTCCTGGATGAAATCTGGTCTGCTTATGGTGTCACTGAGGACAAGCTCTGAAATCCAAATATAGTTAGTGCTTTTGTTCATTTATCTGTATTTTTTCTTGTATTCACTTCAGTAAGTGTGCAATAAATTATGCTAAAAATTGAAATGCATGCAGTTAATTATGCATATTTGATATTCCACATTCATAGTAATGTATAGCTTCAGAAATGCTGTAATTTAAAAATAAATAATATATCATAATATAAGTGCTAGGCCAAAGTTGCATGTAATATGCAAAAAACTGAAGCGTGCATTTGTGGGAAGATTTGATGTTTTTAACACAATGAGGAATAATACGGTCTAAATATAGAAGACACTGTCTTTTCTCTCTGTTTCACTCCACAGCAAACCACTTTTGTAGCAGTCTTGGAATAAAATATTAAGAATTATTTAACTTTTTCAAAAGTTCAATGATTAGCTTAGATTAAAAAGCTCTCTTGCCTTTGCTTTCAGCCATGTTTTTCAAAGTGTAGACCGGTGAAGCTTCCTAAAAAAAGTCTCTAGAAACAGAGAAGAAATAAAAAAATGTCAAATGAACAACAGATCAGAGATCAGAGATGTACAGATCATGTTCACGTCTGTGCAGTAGACCACAGAAGAAAAAAAAGTAAACTCTTCAGCAATAAAAAACAAACAAACAGTTTTATTAAGAAATTTTATTAAGAAAAATTAAGTATTTTTTTATATAGCTTGAAGTAATAAAATAAAACTGAAATAAAATAAAAAATATATAGACAAACTAAAATTAAAACAAACACAAAAAACATAATAAATACACAAAAAAATAAAAAGCACACAAAGCATTTGTAAAGTACTATTAAAGTACTAAAATATATACAACTGAAAAAACATAAAATAAATAAATGAATGAACGCATAAAAAACTTAAAATTAATTTGAAGTAATAAAATAAATAAAACTGAAAATAAAATAAAAAACAAACAAAAACTTAACACACACACAAAAAAACAATTTATTTGAAATAAAAGAAACATTAAACTAAAATATTATAAACCTCACCCTAACTTGAAGTACTAAAATAACTACAACTGAAAAAATAAATAAATAAACACATTAAAAACTTTAAACTAATTTGAAGTAATAAAATAAATAAAACTGAAAATAAAATAAAAAACAAACAAAAAACTTAACACAAAAATTAAAAATATTTGTTATTTGAAATAAAAGAAACATTAAACTAAAATATTATAATCCTCACCCTATCTGGAAACACTAAAATAACTAAAACTGCAATAAAAATATATATAAACACATTAAAATAAAACAAAAATGTAATGTATTAAAAACATTAACTACTACTTGAAATAAAGAAAAATAAATAAAATAAAAAAACTTGTGGCCAATGCAACATATAACATATTTTTCTTTTGCAACTCATTTTGTAACTAAAACTGAAATTATATATATATATATAGTTAAAAAGCAAATTGTATACAAAGTATATACATACACTTTACATTTAAAAAACAATGAACCTACCCAACAATGAACCTTTCTTCACAGATAGTAGCATGTACAGAAAAGAGCTTTTTGGGTTTGTTTTTATGAAGTCTCTCAAAACCATGTGATTACAAAGAAAACGTCTTGGTTACGTATGGTAACCCTCGTTCCCTGATGGAGGGAACGGAGACGTTGTGTCGAAGTGACGACTAGGGGTCGCTCTTGAGAGCCCGAACACCTCTGACAGCTTTGAGAAAAGGCCAATGAAATTGGTACGCAGTATTTGCATAGCCCGCTCCGCCCCGGAGATCCGGGCATAAGAGGGGGGGGCTAGGCAACACTCATTGTTCTGATCTGAGGAGCCGAAGCACCCGGCTACACTCAGAGGCGGTCCGAGGTTGTGGCAAGGGGGACACAACGTCTCCGTTCCCTCCATCAGGGAACGAGGGTTACCATACGTAACCAAGACGTTCCCCGTCTGTCGTTCACGTTCGACGTTGTGTCGAAGTGACGACTAGGGGTCCCAGTTGAAAACGCCACAACCAGCGGACCGCGTCACGAGTGCATGGAGTGCAAATATTAACAGGTCTTGCGTGTTAGATAAATGTCACTCACCTCTACGTGACCTTCCAATGCCCAAGAGCTTCAGCCAGCCTTTCCTCACCTTTGGTTGAACATCTTGGAGAACATTGGGCCAGTGTCCGTCCTCCCCGGGGGGGGGATGGGCACTACGGAGACCACACCCTGCCCGGAGGGAGGTATTTGTGTGGAGAATACACTTGAGGGCTCGCACTAGGGGAGCACAACAAGGGGACGATCCTGAGGCAGGCTCCGCATGAGGAGAGACTGCTGAGCTCAGGGTCGGAGACAAGTTTTGTCTTAAGGGAAACACCGCATCTCTGGGAGTATAGGTGGAGATACACACATGGGGCCGCATTAGGAGCCACTACATGTGGGGCACCAACCTAATATGAGAGTTCACAAGAGGCAACCTAACCTCATATTAGATTCTGATAGCTAGTTCCTCCGCTGAACATAGCTACGTTGCGGGTGCAACATGATGGAAATTGTCGTTCAGGGTTCACGCCAGGAAACTTACTGAACTGGGGAAGCGTCATCACCCGTGGGGAACGACGCTTCAGCAAGCTTCTACACCGTGTCAGCTTCAGGAGTTACTGGGCTTGCGTTCAGGACTCCCGAAGAGACTGGTTCTACACGCAGATTGTAGAACCTGGCAAACGTGTTAGGTGTAGCCCAACCTGCAGCTCTGCAAATGTCTGTTAAAGAGATCCCGTTCGCCAGCGCAACCGACGCTGCGACGCCCCTGGTGGAGTGGGCGTGCACCCCCAGCGGGCAGGGCACCCCTGTGGCCTGGTAGGCCAAACGAATCGCATCCACAATCCAGTGGGAAATTCTTTGTTTGGAGACAGCTTTCCCCTTCTGCTGTCCTCCAAAACAGACAAAGAGCTGACTCGACCGTCTGAAGCTTTCAGTACGTTCCAAGTAAATGCTCAGGGCACGGACTGGGCATAACAAGGAGAGGTTGGGGTCGCCTTCCTGAGAAGGGATAGCTTGCAGAGTGACCACCTGGTCCCTGAAGGGAGTGGTGGGCACTTTGGGCACATAACCGGGCCGGGGTCTCAGGATAACGTGAGAGTTAGCCGGCCCGAATTCGAGGCACGAGTCACTGACGGAGAGGGCTTGGAGGTCTCCCACTCTTTTGATCGATGTGAGCGCAGTCAGGAGAGCCGTCTTTTGGGAGAGAGCACTGAGTTCGACTGACTGGAGCGGCTCAAAGGGATCTGACTGTAGGCCCCGGAGGACCACAGACAGATCCCAAGAGGGGACAAGGCGCGGTCTGACGGGGTTCAGCCTGCGTGCACCTTTAAGGAATCGTATAACCAAATTGTGCTTCCCAACCGATCTACCTTCCACCAGGTCGTGGTTAGCGGCAATAGCGGCTACCTGGACCTTAAGTGTTGAAGCAGAAAGGTGTCTATCCAGTCCTCCTTGGAGGAAGGAAAGCACCGTTCGGATGCCACATCTCCGTGGGTTCTCCCCCCGGGAGGAACACCAGTTTGTGAATTTGCGCCATCTGAGGTCGTACAGCCGCCTCGTGGAAGGAGCTCTCGACTGCAACAGAGTGTTTACCACTGCCAGTGGGAGATCTCTGAAATCCTCCTGGTCGCGTCCAGGGACCATACGTGGAGGTTCCAGAGATCTGGGCGCGGGTGCCATATCGTGCCCTTCCCCTGTGAAAGGAGGTCCTTCCTCAGGGGAATGCGCCAGGGAGGAACGGGGGAGAGGAGCACCAGCTCTGAGAACCAAACCCTGTTGGGCCAGTAGGGGGCCACCAGCAGGATCTGTTCTCTGTCCTCCCTGACTTTGCACAGGGTCTGTGCAATTAGGCTCACTGGTGGAAACGCATACTTGAGGAGGCCCTGAGGCCAGCTGTGTGCCAGTGCATCTGTGCCGAGGGGCGCCTCGGACAGACCGTACCACAACTGGCAGTGAGTGTTCTCTATCGAGGCAAACAGGTCGACCTGGGCCTGACCGAAAAGACTCCAGATCAGCTGAACCGTCTGAGGGTGAAGTCTCCACTCGCCCCGAAGCGAAGTCTGTCGGGAGAGCGCGTCCGCTACCCAATTGAGTTCGCCCGGTATGTGGGTGGCTCGTAGAGACTTGACATTGTTTCGACACCAAAGGAGGAGATGGCGGGCTAGCTGTGACATGCGAAAGGAGCGTACACCGCCCTGGTGATTGATGTAGGCTACAGTCGCAGTGCTGTCTGTGCGGACCAGCACGTGTTTGCCCTGAACCAAAGGTCGGAACCTCTTCAGGGCCAAAAACACTGTCAGCAGTTCGAGGCAATTGATATGCCAATGCAGCCGAGGGCCCGACCAGAGCCCTGCAGCTGCTTGCCCATTGCATACGGCGCCCCAGCTTGTGTTGGATGCATCTGTCGTAACCAAAATGCGCCTGGACACTTGTCCTAAGGGCACCCCGGCCCGTAGGAACGAAATGTCTTTCCAAGGACCGAGGGTTTTTAGACATACGGGTGTGACGAGCACCCGGTATGAACCCTGGCGCCATGGCCATCTCGGGACTCGGGAACGGAGCCAGTGTTGTAACGGTCTCATGTGCATCAGGCCCAGCGGCGTGACGGCGGCTGCGGATGCCATGTGACCCAGGAGCCTCTGAAATTGTTTGAGGGGGACCGTCGGGCTGCGTGAGAGCTTCTGGACGCAGCTCAGCACTGACTCTGCACGCTCCGGGGAGAGCCGTGCACTCATGGCAACCGAGTCTAGTTGTATACCGAGAAAAGAGATGCTCCGTACCGGGGCGAGCTTGCTCTTTTCCCAGTTGACCCGAAACCCCAGATGGGCCAGATGGTTGAGAACCACATCCCTGTGTTTGCATACCAACTCCTGAGAGTGTGCTATGACCAGCCAGTCGTCGAGGTAATTGAGAATGCGGATGCCCCTCTCCCGGAGAGGGGCAAGGGCTGCCTCTGCGACTTTCGTAAAGACGCGGGGAGACAGGGAGAGCCCAAATGGAAGGACTTTGTACTGAAATGCTCGACCTTCGAAGGCAAACCGCAGGAAGGGCCTGAGTCTTGGAAGAATCGAGACATGAAAGTACGCGTCTTTCAGGTCTATCGCCACAAACCAATCCTGGAATCTGATGCACGTGAGAATGCGTTTGAGCGTTAGCATTCTGAAGGGGAGCTTGTGAAGGGCCCGATTCAGAATCCTCAGATCCAGGATTGGTCTTAAACCGCCACCTTTCTTGGGTACAATGAAGTAGGGGCTGTAGAACCCTTTCTTCATGTCGGCCGAGGGGACCGGCTCTATCGCGTCCTTCGCCAGAAGGGTCGCGATCTCCGCCCGAAGAACCGCAGCATTCTCGTCCCGAACCTCGGTAGAGAAGATGCTGCTGAACTTGGGCGGATTGCGTGCGAATTGGATAGCATAGCCGAGTCGGATGGTTCTGAGAAGCCAGCGAGAGAGGTTGGGTATCTCGAGCCAAGCTGTAAAACTCTCTGCCAACGGTCTCAGGGGGACCACCGACGTACCTCGGGTGGGTACGGTGTGACTGAGTTGTGGTGAAAGCCCTTTGTTCGGGGGCGTGCTGTCCCGGAGGACACAAGGTGCTTTGATCGCCATAACCGACATACAAGGATCCGTGAGAAGATCGCCTGAGCTCAGGGGATCGACTGACGGATGCGCTTGTTTCTCTGTCAAAGTATGCAGAAGCGCAAGTTTTGCGGTTGAGCATGCTTTGGTGTGTTTTGGTGGCTGGGTACCCCGGAGGGACCCAGCCATGGAAGGATCGACCATCGGAACCGACAGACAAGGATCCATCAGAAGATCGCCTGAGCTCAGGGGATCGACTGATGGATGCACTTGATTCGTCAAAGCATGCCAAAGCGCAGGCCCTGCGGTTGAGCATGCTTTGATGTGTTCTGGTGGCTGGGTACCCCGGAGGGACCCAACCATGGTGGGTGTACCGATCATCGTAACCGACAAGGATCCAACGGAGGACCGCCTGAGTTCAGGGGGTCGACTGAAGGATGCACTTGGTTTGTCAAAGCATGCAGAAGCGCCTGAGATGCGGTCGAGCATGCTTTGACGTGCTTCAGTGGCTGGGTACCCCGGAGGGACGCAGTCGCACTGGTTTTTACGCCCAGAGAAGAAAGAAATTGCTCTTAAATTGACCATGTGGTGGCTGTCCGCCGTGAGGCAGACAGCCAGGATGGAGCCGAAGCCCACACTCGTCCCCTCGCCGAGTGTGGATCTAGACAGGTCAGCAGATCTCTCTCCCCTGGGCGGCTCACTTCAGGAGCGCTTCGAAGCCTGATGAGGGTTCCTAGCGGCCTGAAAATGAGCTAACGGCGCCACCTTCTTGCGAGAACTCGACGGCAAGGCTGGTTTGGGTGCAGGACCAGCCTGAGGCGGGCCCTGAACCAGTCTGGAGAAATGGGGGCGTCAAGAAAGCGAACTTTCTCAGTGTCCTTCATTTCCGCCAGATTTAGCCAAAGGTGGCGCTCCTGGACCACCGTAGTGGACATCGCTCTACCCAGAGCCTGCGTTGCGACATTTGATGCTCGGAAGCATACACAGAACTGAACGCAGTTCCTGCGACACTCTGAGGCGAGATCTCCCTCGTGCAGATCTTATAACACTTTGCCTGGCAGCCAGCAGGATGGCAAAAGTGTGCATGGTGGACACAGCCTGTCCAGAAGACGTGAACCCCTTCACGCTCTGGACGAGAGCCTATGTGGTCCCACCAGGGGGCAGGGCATCAGATATGCAGGTGCTGTACTGAAGCGCCCACCCGCCTGGAGAATCCACGAAGCCTCTCGCGCTGGACCGCCATCGAGGGAAATGAGGGAGGAGGATCTGATATATCGTGTTTCAGCCGAAAAAAAAAGGCCTATCACGATATAGTCAATCTCGTACGTTACCGAAGCCATGAACACACAGGATGAGGCGGAGGGTTTTTTCTCACTCAAACCTGATGTGTTTCGGTTATCTTGTTCAAGCACGCCCACCACTTCAGCGTCTGCTCAAACTGAGACTCGCTCCCCAGCTTGCTCAGTCGAAGCATCAGCTTCCCATGGTTTAAGTCCTCCCTCCGATGCTGCAGCCAACCTCTCAACCAGCTTTTAAGGTTTTGAACAGAGTAAAGTTGTAAAAAGAACTAATAATCTGTCCAAAAACCTAAACGGGGGTCGCGAGGAACGAGCGATCCGCGGGGGGAAACCCGGCGGAACTAACTCATTTCCTATTGCTCGCCATCGACGCACATCGCAGCGGCCCTCGTACCCGGAAGTAGAAGGGCCGAACGGAAGCGGTCGCGGTGAGCCGCGGCTTCGCGGCTCGTGAGCAGCAACCCATAGTTATGTTCCCTTCCGCAAGCAGAACACAAACTATCAACGAAGCGATGTATCAGCGTGAGACTAGCTCAACCCTGAGCACAACGATCGTGCCGATTGTTATTGTTTACGAGGAAACCGCAACCAGGAAGACACGGACGGAAAGGCAAATGTAAACACAATCCATCCGTGTCGGCTCTTTCAGAGAAATTACTCCTTTTCAGGAGGAAAAGCTCTTTAGAGATCGTCGTCGAAGCACCCAGGGGTATTCTCGCTTACCAAGAGAAGGGTTAAAGGGAGAAACCGCTGCTCGTGCCATAGATCCAACGACGAAGAGGTGAGTAATGCTGTTTTCCCCTAAGAGAATACTGCATTCGGCTCCGAAGAAACAGAACAATGAGTGTTGCCTAGCCCCCCCCTCTTATGCCCGGATCTCCGGGGCGGAGCGGGCTATGCAAATACTGCGTACCAATTTCATTGGCCTTTTCTCAAAGCTGTCAGAGGTGTTCGGGCTCTCAAGAGCGACCCCTAGTCGTCACTTCGACACAACGTCGAACGTGAACGACAGACGGGGAACTGTCATTTGTTCTTAAGAGATGCTTGATAGATAGTTATTTCTGTGAAGTGGTGGTATCAGCAACAAATCGGTAGCTGTCAGCAGAAAGCAGCTATTAACGGCAGCCGAGTGTTGGGCAAGTTACTTGGAAAATGTATTGAGCTAAGCTACAATAACATGCCAAAAGTAGTTAACTACATCTAAGCTGTTTTTTAAAAATGTCATTTTTAAATTGAACCGACATCATAACAAGTCAATGCTCTCTCAGTGATCAATAAAACTGTCAGTCAAGCAGATAGACAGACATAATAGTTCAGTTTAGTTGTTTATTCAACAACTGTTCCAAACCAATTTGGCAACATAATTTAGTTTCATGTACAGGGCTGGATTTACCTCATATTGTGACATTGGCAAAATATTTTTTTGCTGTCAGCCAGAAACCTCATATTGGTTAACCTCCTACAGATGTTAATTCACTTTTTGGTGTGAAAGGGCTTTTACATTTGCTAAAAAACTTTTTATATTAAAAACAAACAAGCAAGCCCTGCCTGGATTTACAAAGTAACGCAAAAGTAATGTAACGCATTACTTTCCATAAAAGGTAACTAAGTAACATAATTAGTTACTTTTTTAGTAACGCAATATTGTAACGCTTTACTTTCCACAAAAGGTAACTAAGTAACATAATTAGTTACTTTTTTAGTAACGCAATATTGTAACGCATTACTTTCCACAAAAGGTAACTAAGTAACATAATTAGTTACTTTTTTAGTAACGCAATATTGTAATGCTTTACTTTCCACAAAAGGTAACTAAGTAACATAATTAGTTACTTTTTTAGTAACGCAATATTGTAACGCTTTACTTTCCACAAAAGGTAACTAAGTAACATAATTAGTTACTTTTTTAGTAACGCAATATTGTAACGCATTACTTTCCACAAAAGGTAACTAAGTAACATAATTAGTTACTTTTTTAGTAACGCAATATTGTAACGCTTTACTTTCCACAAAAGGTAACTAAGTAACATAATTAGTTACTTTTTTAGTAACGCAATATTGTAACGCTTTACTTTCCACAAAAGGTAACTAAGTAACATAATTAGTTACTTTTTTAGTAACGCAATATTGTAACGCATTACTTTCCACAAAAGGTAACTAAGTAACATAATTAGTTACTTTTTTAGTAACGCAATATTGTAACGCTTTACTTTCCACAAAAGGTAACTAAGTAACATAATTAGTTACTTTTTTAGTAACGCAATATTGTAACGCATTACTTTCCACAAAAGGTAACTAAGTAACATAATTAGTTACTTTTTTAGTAACGCAATATTGTAACGCTTTACTTTCCACAAAAGGTAACTAAGTAACATAATTAGTTACTTTTTTAGTAACGCAATATTGTAACGCTTTACTTTCCACAAAAGGTAACTAAGTAACATAATTAGTTACTTTTTTAGTAACGCAATATTGTAACGCTTTACTTTCCACAAAAGGTAACTAAGTAACATAATTAGTTACTTTTTTAGTAACGCAATATTGTAACGCTTTACTTTTAAAAGTAACTTTCCCCAATGCTGATTGTGCCTTTATTGTATACAGATACATTTATATAAATGGCAACACTTGACTATTAAGAAACATGAATGATTTGTAAGTTAACATATTATTTCAAGTAACACTGTAGTATGAAGTATGTCCACCACATTGTTTTTGACCCACGTTTTCTTGTATTATAATACTGTAAATATGTTTATAACACCAAAATTTTATACCAGTTAAATTTTAAAGTTCAATTCCGATTCCAATGCCACAGCAAAAACTACTAGTTTAACAAATGTGACCCTGGACCACTGGCTAAAATACATAGTATGGGTCAAAATAATTGATTTTTCTTTTATGCCAAAAATCATTAGGATATTAAGTAATGATCATGTCCCATGAAGATATTTAGTAAATTTCCTACTGTAAATATATCCAAATGTAATTTTTGATTAGTAATATGCATTGCTTAAAACTTCATTTGAACAACTTTAAAGGCGATTTTCTCAATATTTAGATTTTTTTTGCACAGTTGTATCATAACAAACCATACATCAATGGAAAGCTTGATGATGCATAAATCTCGATTTCGAAAAAATGTACCCTTATGGCTTGTTTTGTGGTCCAGGGTCACAAATATAATGTTCAAACAATATTAAAGACAACAGTCAGTAAATAAGAGCAAATTAACAAAGTAGCAGTAAAAAACAGCTTAGATGTAGTAAGCTACTTTTGCCATGTTACTGTAGTTTAGCTTGCTGTATTTCCTAGAAAGATAGCTTTGGTTTTGTGAAGCTTTATTTAACTGTTAGCTTAGCACACTACATTTTCCAAGTAGCTTGCCCAACACTTTTAATAGAGAGACAAGAGGAAAAGAAAGTAGCATGGAAGCTTTTCTGAAGAATATCAGTTCCCTTTAGCAATACATATAGACTGGATGCTTATATTTTTCTTCCAGTATTTCGTAAGCTGATTACATTTTGTCTGTGTGCCTGTGTCAATGTCCTGTTTACAGATTAAGTTATATTTACACAAAAATGACATTTTAAAATAACTGTAGAGCAGTTTGTTTGCAAGTCTGGAATAGAGATCGGCTAAAATAAAACAAAAAAACATGTTGTTTAAATCATCTCCAGGCTGGATTAAATGCCTGGCCGTATGTTTGACACCCCTTTATGAAAACAAACTCATACTAGGGCCATTTTGCTATAAATATTGGATTTTAGGGTGCATTATGTGCACTTGATAACTTGATAAAACACTATTTCTGTGGCACAATTCCATATAGTTTTCAGCCATTTGGGATGTACTTGACATAAAGCACTATGTTTTGAGAGGCAAAACATTTAAAGTTACAAACATGAGATTAATCATTTATAAAACATCTGGGAGATTCTCTTACTTTCTGTATTTGTAAAATGTCCTGAACTACGTAGGCTCACATCATGGAGCCGCTGATTCTGGGGCTTGCATTTTGTTTACCAATATAAGTCGCAATTAATACAGCTATTGTTGTTTTTAATATTAGCAAATCTAAAAGCCCTTTCACACCAAAAAGTGAAATGAATAAGCCTACAAGACTGAAGGAAAATTAAATCCACGTCTGTACAGTAGAACTGTAGGAAAAGAGAAAATTGAAGCACAAATGTTAGTTAATCTAAAGTAAGTTTTGCTTATTAGTATGGTTGATTTGGATCAACAAAGGGTCAACAGCAGACATTGGTTAATAAAATGGGATTAAATACATAAAGGAAACAAAAATAAACTGGCGTTACTTTTTTGAAAAAGTAACTGTTTTCTTGTAAATGAACAAGTAATGCATTACTTTTTTACATGCTTAAATTTTATATAAAAATATGCGTTACTTAAAAATAATAATGTACTTGGGGTTTTTTTTCAGTGTTTAGTAACAACTAATTAAAACGGATACATTTTGAGTGACAAGACACAGAAAACCTCAATTATTGTGCACATTTCTGGTTACAAATAAAACGCACTTAAACAGGAAGCATCAACAGATTCAAAGCAGCAGCAAAGGTCAAAAGCTCATCCACAGTTTAGTAAACAGTAGCAACCTATTTAAGTTATTCTTGGCTGTGCTGTATTGACTGCTTTGGTGTGTTGCAATATGGTAGGGCATTGGCGTAGCCAGAATTTTATTTTTGGGCAGGTTTGGGCGAAAGCAAGTGGGCATATTGGAATATATTTATATTGGCATTATGTTTTGCAGTATATTCCCATATATTTTTGTTCCATAAGGGAAATTACTCCCAGCTCTATTAAACATGTCAACTCAGCCTCTCCTTTTGCAGCCCCTGTACCCAGTTCCACTGCAATCAATTTCTGGAGTTATACTCTTATATGTGTTATATATGTAGTCACATTTTGACTTCAGTGTCTATATTTGACTCACCACTTTGTTTTTCTCCATTGTCCAGATGATGCACTTGTCTCTTATAGTCATTACTACATTTTTTACAAGGCTTAAACTTCTCCTTTGCCTCTAGAGGTCTTATTATTACACGTGTCCGATGTGGCCTTTCTTTTCTAATGAATGACAGGATTGGTCTTTGTAGTCCTCATCCTTTATAAATTGTTGCAGAGATATAGCCTCTTGTTAATTTTTGGACTAACTTTGTCAGATTTTCTGACGTGCTTTATGAGAGTGGTCTATTGAAAATCTTTCAGTAACTTTTGCCAGCATGGTCTGGAGATTTTTGTTATGGAAAATGACATTGATATGAACAAAGGAATCGTAGGATAGAAGAATTTAGTTTTTGGCACTTACTGCTCAAAAGTTACTAGCGTAAAGTGCAAATTCAGGCTGTTGGTGGTGCTAGAGAGTTTGAGATAGAGACTCCAAATTTGCTGTGTTTAATGTTAAGACTGTTCTTCATCTTTGTGCCAAATTTCATAACTTTGCCACAAGCAGTTATCTAAATTTTGTAATGATATTCCAAACCATTCCTAAATACAGCATTTTACTGCAAAATTCTAAATGGCTGACATAGAAAAAATTGCATACTGTTCGATTTGGAATGCCACACTATGAATTTAAAGTGTCCAATCTTATTTTTGGCCAAGTGTTCAGAAGTTACAAATGGAAATGTCCTTATCTCTTGACCAGTAGGTGGTGCTGTGCTGAAACTGCTAATGTACCCTCAGGTCATTCTTGGTATGACACATACCATGTTTGGACTGAGTCTACTAAAGCGTTGCAGACAGAGCCCCACGTCCATTTTGGCACGATCTTTGGGCTGTTGGTTTGACTAGAGAGTTTGAGTTAGATACTCCAAATTTTGCTGTACTCAGAATCTCCTCTATCTTTGTGCCAAATTTCATGGCTTTCCAACAAGCGGTTCTGTAAGTTCTGTAATGGAAAAGACAGTATTTTAGCATTTTTCTAAGTCCAGTATTTTGATATTTGGCAAAACTGTTCAGAAGTTACAAGAAAAATTTCCATATCTCTTGACCAGTAGGTGGCGCTTTGCCAGAACTACTCATGTACCCTCAAGTCTTATTTGGTATGACACATACCAAGTTTGGTCAGCATCCACTGAAGCATTGCAGAGATATAGTCTTGTGTTCATTTTGCAATAACTTTTATGAGAGCGGTTTGGTATATTAAAAATCTTTCAGTAACATTTTGCCAGCATGGTCTGGAGATTTTTGGTATTGAAAATGACATCAATATGAACAAAGGAATCAGAGGATAAAAGGATTTAGTTTCTGGCACTTGCTATTCAAATGTTACAAGCGCAAACACAAGTCCAAATTTGGGCTGTTGGTGGCGCTAGGGAGTTTGAGTTAGAGACTCCAAATTTGCTGTGTTTAATGTTGAGACTGTTCTTCATCTTTGTGCCAAATTTCATAACTTTCCAACAAGCAGTTATCTACGTTTTGTAATTAATAGTACTAATATTAACAAAACATTATTCATAATTTTTGAGAGTGTGATGACAATCTAAACTTGAACACAAAGAACCAGTTCAGCACATAAAAGATTCTTCAGGACTCTCCAGAAGAGGGCAGGAGACACTGGCATTTAGGATTTTCATACATTTTCAGTTTTTCTATCATAGTTGAGGACTTTCAGGAATCTGCTCTGGTCAGTTGCAGGCCCTTCAGCTTCATTAATTATGGTTTGATTACTTAATGCAATAAGAAAATAAATGGTATGTTCATAAAGAAATAATGTCACAGAGTATCATTTTGAAGGACTTTTAGTGAGGCCATCAAGATGAAGAACCAAACTGCTATCACTTGTTTACTGATAGCAATTTGATAGCAATTCATCCTTGATAATATAGATCCAAACTGATGTTTGTGCTGCAGTTTTACCACCATCGTGAGGCCACTTTTTATACAATGATGCACTGACAGAATGAAAAGTAACATTAACCTACAAAATGATTACCACTTTATACCTGAAATATCTTTATGACAGAAAAATGCAGAAACACCTAGAATATTTCTTAAATTGTGAGTTTTTAATGTTAGACTTAGACTCAGCATCCACTTAAAGTGGGAAATTACCCAGAATTCATGTGATATTATGGTAAAAGAATCAAATCAGAAAGTGCTACTACTGTTTGTATATATAATTTTGTTAGAGTTTTAGTTATTTTAAGTTTTTTATTATTTTTTTATAGAGTTTATTGTATTCCAGTTAACATTTATTTTATTTCAAGTAACACATTTTTTTTTAAATCAGTGAATCACTTACATTTGTGTCTGTTCCTCACAACAAAGGACACTCAAATAGAGTCATATAGAGTTATGATGCTTCTGTGGTGCATTTATGCTACTTTTATGTTTCTGTTATTTTAGAGCTGAAGCTGGCAGACATGCTCTCTATAAGAACTGCCATTTTAATGAAATAGAGCATCATGTAGATACTTCACATGTTCTTTTGTGTTTCACAGGAAAATTAGTACAGTGGCATCAGTTAATGACACAGAAGTCTAAAAGTGAGTCGTTTCATTTGTATGGTGCTTTTCACGATCGATTCAGTGCAGCTTTTGTGAAAATGTCAGTGTCAGTGCAACTTCTGATCAGGCAGCGTTTATTGAAGAGTTAAAATATACATTTTTGTAAACTATCCCCTTTAAAATATGTGACCCTGGACCACAAAACCAGTCTTAAGTCGCTGGGGTATATTTGTAGCAATAGCCAAAAATGCATTGTATGGGTCTTCTTTTATGCCAAAAATCATTATGATATTAAAGTAAAGATCATGTTCCATTAAGATATTTTGTAAATTTCCTACCATAAATATATCAAAACTTATTTTTTTGCTAAGTAATATGCATTGCTAAGAACATCATTTGGACAACTTTAAAGGTGATTTTCACAATATTTAATTTTTTTTTGCACCCTCAGATTCCTGATTTTCAAATAGTTGTATCTCAGCCAAATATTGTCCAATCATAACAAACCATACATCAGTTGAAAGCTCAATTTAGTAAAATTGACAGTTATGACTGGTTTTGTAGTCTATGGTCACATATAATGATAAAGCTGCAGTCTGATTATGGATGAGATTATCATACTCGTTATGTTTTTATTCACTTCAACCAAACCACGAAATGACAACAAATAAAGAATTATTAATAACTGTAAAACTAAAATTCTAAATCTTTGAAATATTATTGGGCCTTCTTATGTTAGACTGAAAAAGAAAAGGAAAAAATACTATGCAGAATTTTTGAGCCAATGGGGGTTACTCTCTGTTTTTGAAAATGAAAAACACGCTGCTTTTTTCACAAGCTTGCAGAGAAGGCTTACCAAAACAAAGTTACTGGGTTGTTCTTTTCTACATTTTCTGTGTTGATAGATGCACTGGGGACCCAATTATAGCACGTCAGTATGGAAAAAAAGTCAGATTTTCACGATGTCACATTTAAAGCTTGTTTGTAGGTTTGTCTTTCCAGAAGAGGGCAGCAGACACTGACTTTTAGGCTTTTTCATACAAAGTCTAAATTATGGAAGCTTATGGGTAGCAAAATTCAATTTGAAATGTAATGTGTAAATGACAATGTATTTCTGTACTTTAATTTACAATTTCCAATACATATGTGCAACATTTAGAGCAAAATAAAAAAGAAAATGCAATTGTATAATTTACATTTGCCATTACCTAAACTAGTTTTAATATATGCAAATCAAAAACACATTTTAATGCTTTTTAAGTTGCAAAATTGCAATGATTACACAAATTGTAATTTGTGTAATGTTATCAATGTATTACACAAATTGTTTAGATATGTTTTACATGTCCAGGCCAAAACTGATGTTTTTCCTAAATGCATTTAGACTGAAGGATAGGACACGTGGGATAGGATAGGATTGCATTTTCATCATAATACGGCGGGATAATTGTAGCAAAATGCAGTGATAGGTGCAGCAAAAGGGTAGCAAAATGCTGATTTAAATGTCTTTTATTTTTCTTAAATGCACTGACACTTACATATATGCCATTTCAATTGGATTTTCAATAAAAACCCCACAATGAATTAGGCCCTCCCAATTTTCTCTGGACCCGCCCACTTTGTGATTCCTGATCTGTAGGCTGCAGTGGACTATGCTTCAATTTACTTTCATACTTTCCTTTGAAATTTCCAAATTAACTGCAGCCTCTGTATCCAGTTCCACTGCAATGAGTTTTCCTTCAATTTCGGGAGTAATACTCTTAGTCACATTTTGATTTCGGTGTCTATATTTGACTCACCACTTTGTTTTTCCTCCAGTGTCCAGATGATGCACTTGTCCAAAAAAACTATAGGGCTCTTACGCCACACATCATGTTCTCACACAGTAAAGAAAAAAATAAATCACAGAGCTAAAAAAGGACACTATTTTATTTAACTATAACTAAATTATTTTTTTTCTTAAGATATTCGGTCAAACTGTTCAGAAGTTACAAGAAAAATGTCCATATCTCTTGACCAGTAGGTGGCGCTGTGCCAGAACTGCTTGTGTACCCTCAAGTCTTACTTGGTATAATACATTCCAAGTTTGGACCAAATCCACTAAAGTGTTAGATACAGCCCCACATCCATTTTGGCACGATCTTTGGGGTGTTGGTGGCACTAGAGAGTTTGAGTTAGATTAGACAGTATTTTAGTATTTTCTTATGATAATCTTATGATATCAGGCCAAACTGTTCAGAAGTTACAAGAAAAATGTCAATATTTCTTGACTTGCTTTGCTGAAAATGCTTGTGTACCATCAAGTCTTACTTGGTTCTGCTAACGCATTGCAGAGATATAGCCTCGTGTTCATTTTGCACTAACCTTCTCAGATTCGTTTATATGCTTCACGAGAGTGGTTTGGTATATTGAAAATCTTTCAGCCTGTTCTTCCTTAGCAAATCTCTCAAGCTCCTCCAGATTTGTTGGTCTTCTGGCACAAGCTCTGGACTTTAGTGTGTCCCACAATTTTCTATTGGATTCAAGTCTGGGCTTTGTGCAGGCCAGTCAAGTTCACTCACTTTGCTCATTTGCAGGTATTTCTTCACCAGAAGTGAGGTATGCTTTGGGTCGTTATCATGCTGGAAGACAAAATGTCACCCCAAACCAAGTTTTGTTGCAGACTGTCTTGAGGTTGTCTTTCAAAATCTTCTTCATAGTTTTCCTTTTTCATGTTTCCTTCAACCCTGATGAGATTCCCAGTTCCAAACGCACTGAAACATCCCCACAGCATTATACTCCCACCACCATGTTTCACTGTGGGAACACTGTTCTTCTTTCTCCAAACATAGGCAACATCTCTATGGCCAAAAAGCTCTAGTTTTGTCTCATCTGACCAAAGGACATGTTTCCAGTATGCATCACATTCCACCAGGTTGTCCTTAGCAAACTTCATTCTAGCTTGGAGGCGTCTCTTCTTCAGAAGTGGAGTCTTTCTTGGTCGTCAACCTCGCAGTTCATTCCTGTGCAGGGCTCTAGTGACTTCGTTGAGACATCAATTCCAGACTTGTCTAGGTCATTCACTAGTGTCTTGGCAGTTGTTCTTGGGTCTTTAGAAACCTCTCTCACTAGTTTTCTTTCCAAAGTTTTTGAAATCTTTCGCCCGTCTTGTTCTCCACTGTGTTGGTCTCTTTAAACTTCTTGATAATGCATCTCACTGCAGTTCTTGATGCTTGAAAATGCTTTGATAAACGTGTGTATCCTTCTCCATCTTCATGAGCATTAACAATTATTTCTCTCAAGTCCAAACAAATTTCTTTTGTCTTTGCCATGATGACAGCGCATATGAGGTTAATGAGGTTAATTGGGCAATCATTGGACAACAGTGGTTTGTTCTATAGCTAATCAAACTAATAATTTCTTGAGGGGGCTAATAATATTGACCTTAGCAGTTTTTTTATTTATTTATTTTGTAATTATTTTATTCAAGCAACTATAAGAAATCAGACTTTCTCTAGAAGAAAAAAATAATAGGAAATAATGTGAAAAAACATTCTCTTGCTCTGTTAAACATCACTTGAGAAATATTCTAAAAAAAAATGTAAAATTTCACAGGGGGGCTAATAATTTTGTCTTCAACTGTATATATATATATATATATATATATATATCGTTTTTTTTTTATTGTAACTGGTTTCAAATCATGTCTTTTTGTCTTTTCAGTTTAAGAGAACGTGTAAGAGTGACCAGCCACTAAGTGAGTAACAAAAATATTTAATTTATGGTATTTTTTTGGAAGGAGGCACATTGCAACTTCAAACTCAATTGTGTATTTCAGATGCTTCAGATCCTACAACTTCATCATCTGCAGAGAGAAACTGCTACTCAATCACACTAATATACACATAATAATGGGATTTCAGGCATTATAGAAGATTATGAAAATACAGTTATTTTACAGGAACTTGTTCTTAATTTCACTTTCTTTCTTTTTTTTACTTACGTATTTATTTATGTTAATAACTGTGTGCTAATAACATTAAATTCACACCATTAAAAGAATAAACATACCTAATTGACACATTGATGTTGTTGATGTTTTACCCTAATAGATGCTAAACGACATTGTAATACCAGGCAAATAGAGGAGTAAGAAACAATATTAATAAATAATATATGCAAATAATATGAATAATCATATAAATATATGAATATACTAATATTAATGAAAATAAACATTATCATTAAAGAGGTTATATGTAGCCCCATTAAGGCCCTATATAGCATTTTCAGAGCATGGTTCTTTATGGAACCCTATAAAAAGGGTTCTGCTATTGTTACAAACCGAATCACCTTTTTCTGGTACCGTTTACAACCATTTTTATTCTTAAGAGTGTAATTACTGTTAAATGTTTCAATTAATAAGGTTGTCCTGCATTTCCAGTGAACTTCCAGAAGATGACAGGAAAACCCACAGTAACAATGTGGAAAAAATGCACATCCTAAAGAGTCACCCTCAGAAAAAATGTCCTTCTTTAGGACAAATTCAGCCATTTCTATCCTCAACCAAACATTTTGCACCAAAAATAAAAAAAATCATCACATTCACTCATCATTGGTCTAATGAAAGCGGTTTTATTTCATATAGAGCAGGTCAAACATTGAGATGAATAATAGTCACTTTATGCTAGTTTATCAGCCCTTCATGCAATCTTTCACTTTTACCAATGCCATGGTGAATGCTATGATAAAGCAGAAACATTGCTGGGAATTTCCAGGTATTTCATCTTTTTAGATCTCACTGTGTAATGGCTTTATGATTCACAGTGTTTGGTCTGATCTTCTCTAGTTTCTCCTTCACATTGTTGTACTCTTTCTCCCAGTCTTCTTTGGACAGAGATGAAGGACTGATTTCCAGGAACTTGTAGGCCTGATTCGACTGAATGCTGAAGATGTTGTTGGCCTTCATGCAGCTGATGCCAAAATGTGTCCACCCCTGTTCAAATCAAAGTTAAGATTAGAGGTCAAACACTTCAGGAACAAGGAGAATGAATGAATGAGGCATTTATATAGCACTTTATTGTGTATTGCTGTACACAACGCCTGATGTCACATGGATTATTTTACCGATCTTCTTGCTATGTTTCTGGATGTTGATCTTGTTAATTACATTCCACAAAAATATCTTAATTTGAATTCCGAAGACAAACAAGGCTTTTACAGGTTTGGAACGTAATGGGAGTTGGTGATTAATGTCAAAACTTTCATTTTGGGGTGGAGTAACCCTTTAAAGCAGTGTTGCTGTTGTAAAGTTGTGTTGCTTATGTATGTATATGGATATTGATACTGAATGAATGCTCTTAACACATATTATTTATTTATATATATATATTTAAAAAGCTGTGGGAAAAAACTAATTATATATATATAATATAATATAGTTTTACTGAAGTAAAAATCTGTCTGTACAATTTTCACTTGCAAATTACAAATTAAGACATAGATGACTGTTTACATGTATACTCTTCAAGACAGCCATTTTGACATAATTTTGTGTGTATTTGCTCAAGAAGACATGAAAGAGAACTCAATTTGGTATTCATGTACTGTACGAGCTATGTCCTTCTGTGTCCAAGCACTGTATTGAGATCTCTTTCACCATCTCACGCTGAAAAAAACGTTATTGTTTAAACCACTTAAAAACACTTTAATGTTTATTAGGTGTTTTTAAGCAGCAACCTAGTTTTCTCAGGAGGTCTCCCATCCACTGACCACGCTCTACTCTGCTTAGCTTCAGTGGGCAACCAGTCTTGGGTGATATGTCCATGGTGTAAAAGTTTCATAAAAGATGTTAAAGTTATAAAGTTCAATCATCATCATGATTTTTTACCTCTTTAGCTGCATCAATGGACTCCAGGAACTGTTCCTTTAGATCAGCAAGCTCATCGATCCAATCCTCCCCAGCGAAGGTTCTTTGCTTCAGCGTATCCAGCAGGGAACCCACTTTCTCCCAGAACTTTTGAAGCTGAACCAGAATTTGCTGAATTTGGGACAGGCACATCTGGACCTCATTGAGGTGAGAAACGCATCTGACCTGTCAAACCAGAAAGAGAAGTAAAGAACAAACCCAGAATCCATTTGATTTCAGCTTGAATATGAACCAAAAAAGTAGTGTAGGATCTCACCGTTTTCAATTTTTAATTTGGCCAGCTGCAGCTGATTGTCCATCAGCTTATTCTGGATGTCCCACTCATGTTCTTTCAGACGTTGCTTTTCACTGGTAAGCTCAGATAAACCAGTCTGAAGAGTTTTGACCATAGATTCCTGTGAAGTTGCCGTTACCATTTTGCAAATGTAACTCATAATATTTTCCACAAAAGGCACCATCATTGAAAATATAGCAACGCTTGATCCCATCATGGGCATCCCTGCAGGTGTCTGCATCATCTGTTCATCCTTGGTGTTGGTGATGCTGCTGATGAATGTTTGTATCTCTGCATTTTTCTTCTCAATCTTCTTCTCAGAATCTTCTAACTCTTTATTAATGTTCTGAAGGTTTGTTTCCAGGCCATCCACAATCTTCTGAAGTGCCTCCATTTCGCTGGTTTGTTGCTGCTTCTTTTTCTCTGTCTCTTCTTTTTCAGAGATGATGTCACTGGTTGATTTGGCTACATCGCTGTTATGTTTATCGTACCTGCACATGTATCATACGTCAATCATTTTGAAATATTTTA
Organism: Cirrhinus molitorella; assembly: GCA_033026305.1. NCBI lineage: Eukaryota > Metazoa > Chordata > Actinopteri > Cypriniformes > Cyprinidae > Cirrhinus > Cirrhinus molitorella. Next base: position 31,744,607 of record CM065140.1, on the reverse strand, counting down.
TTTTAGTCTTGAACCATGATGCAAATACTTAATTTGGTAACATTTTCTAATTCATATTCTTACCTCTGCACAATTTCTTTAACATCCTTTATGATATCACTGATCCATTCTTTGGCTTTTTCTAAGAATTTCAGGGCTAATTGTGGTTTGTTCTTCTCGGCAGCCACCTTCAGACTGGGCAGCAGGGATTTAACCAGGTTGTTGCTGGTTCCTACACACTGTGAAGAAAAAAGTAAGAGATATACTTTCCAAAACAGGTTATTTTTCATCAAAGGAGAGAAACGCATTTTATCAGATCTCCAGAATGATTCTTGTCGGTGCATCATTCAGTTTTCTGTTCCAGTGATAATCTGGGAGGAGAAGATCTCCCAGTAATTTCTTCCCTGATCCAACTTTCAACAACTACAGTGCCAAACATTGTCATTTCACAGTCTACAGTAAGTAACTTGATCTTCACTTATTATTTCACCATTGAAACTTATCATTTATTGTTATTTGGCTCATTTACCATCGGTTTGTCACCTCTAGATTTAAATGTGTTTTTGCTACACTCAGTAATTTCATGTAATCTGTTTATTAAGGTTAAAGTGTTTGAAACTAAAAGATGCTCATTGGCTGTAATTTAAGCACACAACGATGGAGTATTCAAACAAACTGAACAGGAAAACTAGTAGTAAAAAATAACTAGAAGTAAGGAAACCACTGGAGGTGGGAACCCAGTTAGAGCCAAGCAGATGGATAGCCAGAGTGACATCAGAGGCCTGGAGGGGTGTGGCAGAGCTAAGGCAGAGCTCATGTGAGTGAGATGGAGATGGGAACCCAGAAAACCATGTCAGAGCAGGAGCGACCAAGGACAAAGGCAAAGCAAGAGGGATAAAGGAGCCAGAGGGATGAAAGGATGAGATGAAGCTGAATGGGTTCGGAGGGCCGCAGTGGGGTCCACGACTCGGAGACTGGAGGTCGAGACAGGGGTTCCTCAAGCCTAGGTAGAGCTGGGAACTAAAAGGCTCGAGGCGGATCAGAGCACCCGGATGGCACTGACTGATGTTGACCTGAGGTATTGATAGGAACCAGTGGAGGCAGGGTTTAGGAATCTTTCCAAATACTAGTTATTGCTGCAGAGGTCAGCGGCATTCACCTTCATGGTGGGATTGTGGGCAGTTCGATCCATGTCCTGGTCCTGGTTGGATACATCATGAATGAATGAATGAGCGCTTTCATTGTGTATTGCCATACACCCAAAGCATTGTACAATCATATGGGGGATCTCTCCTCAACCACCACCAGTGTGCAGCATCCACTTGGATGATGGGACTGCAGCTACAGTACAACGGCACCAGTGTGCTCACCACACACCGGTTACAGGTATAGGAGGAGAGAATGATAGAACCAGTTCAATGAATTGAGATTATTTGGAAGCCATGATTGACAAGGGCCAGAGAAGGGAATTTGGCCAGGACACTGGGGATACACCCCTACTCTTTTACTAGAAGTGCCATGGAAATTTTACTGACCACAGAGAGTCAGGACCTCGCTTTAATGTCTCATCAGAAGGACCCACATAGACCACAGGGTGAGCACCCCCTACTGACCACACTAACACCTCTTCCAACAGCAACCTAGTTTTCCCAGGAAGTCTCCCATCCAGGTACTGACAAGGCTCGGCCCTGCTTAGCTTCAGTGGGCAACCGGTCTTGGCCAACAGGGTGATATGGCTGTGAGGCTCAAGCTCCGGAGTGATGACAGGCTCTGCCTGCAATGGGCTCTAGCAAACAGGTCCAAATATCACAGCTTATTGGCTGTAATTAAGCGCACAACGATGAGAGTATTCAAACAATTAGTCTTTTAACAAACCGAACAGGAAAACTCAGAAGTAAGGAAACACAACCACGTAAAACAGACAAGAGTGGACAAAAGAACTAAGGAAACTCATGGGGCTAGTTGTGTCCTCCATGGAGCAGTAGAGTACTCAACATAGGCGGCAAAGCTCCCTTGAGGACCTTCCCTCATTGCTGGCTGGCTGGCCGGCCTCTGGGATGTGAGTGGGGCTGGTAATGTCCTCCGCAGGGCAGATGGCAAAGAGCAAACAACAATTCACCTGCACCCACTCCACATAGGTGGCAAAGCCCCATCAAGGACCCTCCCTGGACAGCTTTGCCTTCATCGTATTGTTGAGTCTGACGTAAAAAAAATAGTACACACGCAGCTGTCTGGATAATGAGTCAGTTAGGTAAAACCTAAAAAATTCCTCCTGTGATCCTTGGAAGGAGCGATTCTTTCTCCAGAGCAGAGTAGACGTACAGTACAGCTGGTATATAATAAAGTTGGCTGTAATAAAGTGCACAACGATGGAATATTCAAGTAGTCTTTTAATAAACACCGCAACATCAGATAACAGCAACAACAAGAATGGTGGTGTCAGGGTTGTCGTGTGGAGGAGGATGAAGGAGGAGCACAAGATGAAGGTTGGGTGAAAAACAAGTCTTTTAATAAATCCACAACAGCATAATCCAAATAATGACACACACACATCGACGAGAACGGACAACCAAACACTGAACAGAATTCAACTTAAGAAGGGTAGTTAACGAGACACAGACAGATGAAGGTGATTAACTAATAGTGATCTAATGAGGGGAGGAACAGGAACAAAACAAATAAGAGGCAGACAGGAAGTGGAAGAAACCAAACTCAAAAAGGACTAAACCAAATAAAAACACAACCAAAGAGTATAAATCCTGGCATTACGCCAGGCCGGATCAGAAGGAGGGAGGAGCCAGGGAGAAGACAGGAGGGCCCAGGGCGGATCAGAAGGAGGGAGGTGCCATGGAGAAGACAGGAGGGCCCAGGGCGGATCAGACGGAGGGAGGAGCCAGGGAGAAGACAGCAGGGTCCAGGGCGGATCAGAAGGAGGGAGGTGCCATGGAGAAGACAGGAGGGTCCAGGGCGGATCAGACAAAGGGAGGAACCAGGGAGAAGACAGGAGGGTCCAGGGCGGATCAGAAGGAGGGAGGATCCAGGGAGAAGACAGGAGGGTCCAGGGCAGATCAGACGAAGGGAGGAACCAGGGAGAAGACAGGAGGGTCCAGGGTGGATCAGACGAAGGGAGGAACCAGGGAGAAGACAGGAGGGTCCAGGGTGGATCAGACGAAGGGAGGAACCAGGGAGAAGACAGGAGGGTCCAGGGCGGATCAGAAGGAGGGAGGATCCAGGGAGAAGACAGGAGGGTCCAGGGCAGATCAGATGAAGGGAGGAGCCAGGGAGAAGACAGGAGGGTCCAGGGCGGATCAGACAGAGGGAGGATCCAGGGAGAAGACAGGAGGGTCCAGGGCGGATCAGACGAAGGGAGGAGCCAGGGAGAAGACAGGAGGGTCCAGGGCGGATCAGAAGGAGGGAGGATCCAGGGAGAAGACAGGAGGGTCCAGGGCAGATCAGACGAAGGGAGGAACCAGGGAGAAGACAGGAGGGTCCAGGGCAGATCAGACGAAGGGAGGAGCCAGGGAAAAGACAGGAGGGATTTGGCGCAGGAGGAACCAGGAAAGACCCAGGCCACAGCCGAGATGGAGGCCCACGGTGGAACCGACGGAGGGAGGAGCCATGGTGGAGGAAGGGCTGACGACTCCAGGGGGCCGACCGACGGCGGCGGAGCAGGTGGTGGTGGAGCCCGAGACAGAGAGCCGAAGATCCGGGGTGACACCAAGGATCCAGAGGGCCAAGGCGGAACAGATGGCACCGGCGACCGAGGCAGAGGCGGAGCTCCGGAGGACCTCAGCGGAGCCGAAGTGACCGAGGAGGGAGGAAGGAGCCCAACAGAGCTGGAACAAAACCAAATAAGGGCAGACAGGAAGTGGAAGAAACCAAACTCAAAAAGGACTAAACCAAATAAAAACACAACCAAAGAGTATAAATCCTGACAGGTGGTCTACATGCTTGTGTTTTTTCATGCAGAATCTACTGAACCTATTAGCTTTGGTTGTATACAAAGCGCAAGGTTTATGCGCATGCTCCAAGTGTTCTATTTCATTTTTAGTGTATCTCTGTAGCAGAATTACTGCGCCACATACCAGTCTGGCATGTATACTACATCTTTTTGAGTCCATTTTAAATTTGGTTTAAATTTGTGTATGGATATATTTCTTGAGACAACACTGTTTTAAAAAGAAGAACAAGTAAAAAAAAGATGGGATAGGGACAGCTCTGGCTTCGTGTGGATGAGCCCTCAGAAGTAAGGAACAACCACGCTGAACAGACCACTTTCTATAGGTGCGTCAATAATGCCCATATGCCAAATAATGGAGCTATAAATAACAGCGTTTTGAATTAATTTAACCTATTATATTAGCCGAGAATTGTCATTTCCATTCTTCTCTCTTTCTATTAATATTGAGTTAATATAGGCTATATATATATATATATATATATATATATATAGTAGGTTTCGGTACACTCACGTTATTATTTCGTGTTATCCTGAATGCTGTCTTCAAACTGGTGGGTCCCGCATATAGAAAGGCTCAAACAGAAAATCACGAGCAGAGCAGTGACAGCTAATATACTCCTGAAACTGAAGCTGAAACTGCAGAGAGGGGATATTTCCACAAAAAAAAAAAAAAAAACAGCTCTGCAGTTTCAGTTTCAAAGTGAGATAAAAATTTACCTTGCCAGTTACAATTTGACATGTTTTATTCAGTTGCATAAAAAGACAGCAAGACTGATTATCCATTGCCTTACAAAACCAAACAATGCTGGACAGACCATAGAACTTCAGAAATTTCTAGAAGCACATAAGGAAAGTAATCACAGCGTATAGAAACAGGTGTGGGACAAATTTGAAACCATAGAAACTAACTACAGAGGAATGCAGGAACCAAGGAAACAGACAGGTGGCACAGGAAGTATAACAAAACCAAAACAGGCTATAATCCTGACACCAAATCTGAGTCTGGATTTAATACAGCTGTTGGACATTTAACATGGATACCTTCAGCAGAGTGGCCTCAGAGGATCCAAACAGCAGTTGTGTTTCCAGAGCTTGTTTTCTGATCAGACGCTCAAGCTTTGGGAAACTTCCCAGACACAGGTACGACAGATGATAGAGAAGAGCTGTTCGCTCCGAAGATGGAAGAAGCTCCTGGATGAACTCCGGACTACATGCAGTGTCACTGAGGACAAGCTCTGAGAACCAAACAAACATACAATTACTTCTTTTGTTAATATTTAGGTTAGCAATGCTAAAAAATTGATGTCGGTTTTTGGTACATCAGAAAGATTGCAAGAATAATGGTGGTTTATTGGTCAGAGGAGAACTGACCCCCCGACTGAGCCTGGTTTCTCCCAAGGTTTTTTTTTTCTCCATCAGTGTCACAGATGGAGTTTTGGTTCCTTGCCACTGTCGCCTATGGCTTGCTCAGTTGGGGACAACAACTAAATTGGGGAAAACTAAATTGGGGACAAACTATTTATTAATTTGGAACTATTGATTAATTTCCTCAAACTAAAATTGTTTAAAGTTTCTTTTGAATTATTGATATATTACTTTCCCATTTGATACTGTAAAGTTGCTTTGACACAATTTGTATGGTAAAAAGTGCTATATAAATAAAGCTGACTTGACTTGACTTGAATAATGTTGCGATTATGCTCAAATTTGAAACGCGTGCAATTATTGATGCATAGTGATATTGCACATTCACATTATGTATGTATTTTCAGAAATCCTGTAGTTAAATCTATATTTTATATCATAAGTATGACACAAAAGCCAAAGTTAAATATAAGTGGCTTTTTATAGTTGCTTTGCTTATTGATGCTTTTGAAATTATTGTACTGTGAAATCTTCCAGTAGTTGTCTGTGATCTTCCAGTAGTTCACAATAAGATCTAGGACATGCATTTAGAAATGGTAGACTTGCATTTAAGTTGAAGTAGCTTAACATTTAATAGCCTATAAAACTTTGACTCAGGTATGTGAGTAGTTGGGAAAGTCATTTAGCATGTTAAAATCATATATTATTTCCACAAAGTTTAAAAGCATTATCCTTTATTCTTTATATTCTGTAGATATCATTTTCTTCCCTTTTGAATTAGAGAATAAAGGGAAAAAAATGATAAAAACCAGAACTTCAGTGTGCTCTATCATTTTCAACACTGTTAAACACTGTTTAGGAATAGTTCAAGCAAAAGTTCAATTACATTTTAGGAACCAAAAATACCTCTCTCACCTTTGCTATCAGCCATGTTTTTACAGTGTGTACACTGGTAAAGCCTCCTGCGGAAAGATCTCTAAAAACATAAGAGAAAGTTAAGCATGAGAAAGATAATGATGAAAATGATTATGATTCGAATGAGAAACAAAAACCTTCACTTAAGAAGCAGCAGCAGCACTTTACAAAACATCTTTGACACATTTTCCTCGAGATGCATAATTTTACCTTTTCTATAGGTGCGTCAATAATGCCCATATGCCGAATAATGGAGCTATAAATAATAGCGTTTTGAATTAATTTAGCCTATTATATTAGCCGTGAATTGTCATTTTCATTCTCCTCTCTTTCTGTTAATATTGAGTTAAAATAGGCAATATATATATATATATATATATATATGTATATATATTAGGGCTGGTAATTTAACGCGTTAATTAGATTAATTAATTACGGTAAAAAATAACGCGTTAAAATTATTAACGCATTTAACGCACTGGCTCAGCTGGGACTCAACACGTCGCTGTGCAACTGGCTGTTGGACTTCCTGACCGGGAGACCTCAGGCAGTACGGGTCGGCAGCAACACATCCAGCACCATCATTCTGAACACAGGGGCCCCTCAAGGATGTGTGCTAAGCCCCCTCCTCTTCACTCTGCTGACCCATGACTGCACACCGACACACAACAGCAACCTCTTCATTAAGTTTACGGATGACACGACTGTGGTTGGTCTCATTAGCAACCGGGATGAGACAAACTACAGGAGTGAAGTGAGCCGCCTGGCCAGATGGTGCGGTGACAACAATCTCTCTCTGAATGTAGAGAAGACGAAGGAGATTGTTGTTGACTTCAGGAGAGTGCACACTCAGCATGCTGCTCTGACCATCAACGGTGCGACCGTGGAAAGAGTGAGTAGCACTAAGTTCCTGGGTGTGCACATCACAGAAGACCTCTCCTGGACTGCCAACACCACAGCACTGACCATGAAAGCACAGCAGCGACTCTACTTCCTTCGCAAACTGAGAAGAGCCAGAGCCCCAGCCCCCATCATGTGCACCTTCTACAGAGGCACCATCGAGAGCATCCTGACCAGCTGCATCACTGTGTGGTATGGCACCTGCAACGCATCCTGCCGTACGAAACTTCAGCGCATAGTGAGAGCAGCTGAGAAGATCGTTGGTGTCCCTCTCCCCTCCCTCCAGGACATCTACAACACCCGTCTCACCCGCAAAGCCCTCAGCATTGCTGGTGACCCCACCCACCCGTCACACAGCCTTTTCAGTCTGCTGCCATCAGGGAGGAGACTGCGCAGTCTTCAGGCCAGGACCAGCAGATTGAAAGACAGCTTCATCCATCAGGCTGTCAGGATGCTGAACTCCCTCCGACTCTGCCCCCTCTCCCCTCTTTCTGCCCCATTTACCTGACCTCTGAAACATCACCCCCCACGGTTCACTACCTCATCCATCTACCTCATACACATTGACTCTCTGAGCACTGGTCTCTACATACACGAACTATCAAGCTCTGCACTACACCAACATTGCACTGACTATTTGTCTGGTTTGCACTACTATCTGCCACTGCCACTTTATTTTCATAAGTCACTTTATATCTCATACATCTCTATCATAAAATGCCACTTTATTTTTTTAATTGACTCTTTTACTGTAATTTTGTATTTATATATATATTATTTATTTTGTACGTTAGTGTATTTTACTTCTTATGTTATTGTTAATGTTACCTGTATGCATCTAGGGTTTGAGAGTAACGCAATTTCAATTCTCTGTATGTACGTGCTGTATATATGGCAGAATTGACAATAAAGCAGACTTTGACTTTGACTTTGACTTTTGGCCCCGCCCCAAACCTATGTGGGTCATCTGACATTTCATACAGTTGATTGATGACAAATATGAGGCAGTGCAACAACTCACTGCTTGATGGAGCTTAGATAACATAGTTAGAATGTCCTTAAAATGTAAGCAAAAAAGTTGTTGTCTCATACTTACATCATATAGTTAAGCAATATCACACAAGCAATAGGCTAAGTGCAATCGACTACAACACGAGTGCAAATCTGAGCAGAAATGTTCGTCTCCAAGCAACACACAGACAGTGTATGAAATCAAAGTACCACGAAAGCTATTTCAAAAGCATTAAGAGGCTTTCGTTTTAAATTTTGAGCGCGGGTGTGTGGCTTATGCGCCAGTTCGCTCCGATGCACGTGCGTTTTGGTCGACGCAGCAACCAACTGTCCTCGTGCCGCGCAAGCCATTGGAATGAATGAGTATCGTAGCGCAGCGCGAGGACGGTTGGTTGCTGCGTCGACCAAAGCGCACGCGCATCGGAGCGAACCACTGATGCGCAAGTCGCGCTTAGAGTTCAAGGTTTGCTTTGTATCTGAAGGGCTACACTGAACCCAGCGGCCAGCGTTTGGTGTTAAAGCCGCTCTCTATAGCTATTGCAGTACTTTGATGTTACACTCCGATCGATCTAATGCTGATGATGAATCAGCCATTTGAATGAATCAAATGAATTTACCACCACCAACTGGCAGTTTTATTTTATTATTGGAGTATCATTTCATTAAGAAATAATTTCATATTTCCAAAGTAAAATTAATAAAATTAATGAAATACATTATTAATAGTTCACCCACCCAAAAATGACAACTCATTTACTCACCCTCATGGTACGGTACAAAAGAGCATACATTTTATAAACTAAATATTTACTTTTTGTAATGTCTGTTTGAGGCTTTACACAACAATGACTTTAAGTTATCTTTTGGGAGTAATTTTTCAGCCAAATTTGATGTGCGATTAATTTGCGATTAATTAGATTAATTAATCGCCACATCATGTAATTAATTAGATTAAAAATTTTAATCGCTTAACAGCCCTAATATATATATATATATATATATATATATATATATATATATATATATATATATATAAAGTTTCGGTACACTCACATTATTATTTCGTGTTATCCTGAATGCAGTCTTCAAACTGGTGGGTCCCGCATATAGACAGGCTCAAACTGAAAATCACGAGCAGAGCAGTGACACAGCTAATATACTCCTGAAACTGAAGCTGAAACTGCAGAGAGGGGATATTTCCACAAAAAAAAACAGCTCTGCAGTTTCAGTTTCAAAGTGAGATGAAATTTACCTTGCCAGTTACAATTTGACATGTTTTAATCAATTGCATAAAAAGACAACAAGACTGATTATCCATTGGCTTATTTTTTAGGCTCATCTGGTGATTCTAAACACTAGACAATATCTGGACAATAGCAGGTGCACAGAAAAATACTGTATGCATTAGATTTATTTTACAGTTGAAACTACAATGAACTCAGATACCATGGGATGTTGGGGATTTTCCTTTCCAAACACCACGTGATTTAAATGGTCACTTCACAACCATATATATTTGGCGATTCTTTGCAAAAGAAACCTAGAAAAAAAAGGTAAGTACACCAACTTCTTGCTTTCAAGAAATGAATGGATTTACCTAGGCTATATCGTTATTTTTTTCCAAAAATAGGAAATAGCAGCCTATATATGTGCATACATTGAATATATTACAATACAACTTCGATGATAATTAAACCTAGTTAGAATTGTTTTTTTTATGTGATCTTAATTTTGACATTTTATTAAATAATTACACTATTGTCAATCGTTGTCTAATTCTACTGTATGCCCACTTGTTGTTTAATTTTGATTAAGAAAAGTGTAATAATCCTTAGGCTACTGTACAAAAACGGCCATGCAACATTTAGAGAATGCTGGGTTAAAAAAGTAACTAAAACTGCTTTCCTGTTAAGACGCAGACAATTGTTTTAAGAGATTTAAATTTGTAGAATATAAATATGCTCTTTAACGATGGCTTTTCAGTCCCTCTCAGTCATCAATGATCTTAACAGCTGCAGGAAGAACTGTTACAAAAAAAAAAAAAAAAAAAAAAACGGAGCCGGCTCTTTATGCTTTTTATAAAGCGCCACCTAACTCCAGTTTCTCCGAATCTTTAAGACTGTTGACTTTACGCTTCAGCGGACGGCATCACACGATTCTACTGTGAACTCGCCGCTCGCCGACAACAGCAAGAAAACACCGCGTCTACACCAGATGCCACCCGTTGTCGTGTTGCTTTCCGTCGCAACAGCTAATAGCTGATACCCTGGACGTGACAAAGCGGGGTTTTTTTTATAATAATCCTTAAGGATCTGAAGGATTGACCCCTTCACAATACACAAAACGTGGAAAACTATACCGAATGCGATTTCAACCGAGGGGTATCCTTCCGATGTGATATGTGCCATCTGAAATCTGATTTGACCCACTCCAACCTGTTTTAACCATTCGATTCGGACGATCACCACCGGTGTATTGAAATTGTCACTGCTAAATTTACACGTGGTTTTGCGCCTTGTCTGGCGCTGAGCCAGATAGATGCGCTCAACCTATTTTCAATTTTGTTAACCACATAAAAATAATGTTTTAGTCATTTAAATGAATTACTAACAAAAAAAATACACGATGTTTCTAAGTTTGTTAATTGCATGTGTGTAAAGAAAGTGGCAAAAAAAGCGACGGGACTGCCCGCCATACACCCGTCCATAATGCTGTAAAGCTGCCTAACCAATTCATTGCAAATGTAAAATGAAAATAAATAAATAAATAATAATAATAATAAAATGAGAATTCAACCGTTTTTATTTCCATTCAGTATTTTATTTGATTATTATATGAGTGTTGTGAGGGGCCCACCTCCTTGTGTGACTGGGGCCCAACATTTGGTGCTACGCCCCTGATCCCCTCATCCCATTCTCATAATTTGGCCTTGGTTGCGTTATTGTTTTATTGCATTAACAGTCTTATTCGAAACGTCACATAAGTAGATGTGTTGTGGGATTTGGCAGTTAACATGTAACATTGTAATTATATGCTGAAGTTATTGGAATTTACAAAATGACTTGGAAAAAAAAAAAGATTTGTTCATTTGGTGAATGAGATTCAAAGATCCGAGTCAGTAAAATATCCCATCACTATAATGCGCAGAGAAAGAGCAGCTCCTTAAAAGCATCAGGATTTGGGCTGAACTCGTCCAATCCACGGAGGAGTTTGGCTTGAAACACTAGAAGCGGTGCCATCGTACGGTGCCTCTTCCAGATTAAGGGGCAGTGGTGTCGTGGTGCCTGGAGAAGTGATTATACGCTTCTTGTTGAGAATGCAAATTAGTTCTCTATCCACGCCAACCCATGTTGACTAATTTGGGGTAGGGTGCCAGGATCCTCACATGCCTCTTTATTTATAAACATTTTTCGTCTGTTTCGATTTTGTTTGTTGATTCACATCTTCTGTCATATTTTTTAGAGACCATACAGCTGGAGGCTTGACCAGTGTACACTCACTAAAGAAAACATGGCTAATAGCAAAGGTGAGACACTTTACATTTCAAACTCTTTTAACCTAAAATTACAGTTCCATGTGTATACATTTCATGCGATAAACAGGGGAGGTAAAAAGGTTGTGCTGAAAGAAAAAACATACATTTATGCACATGTAAAGCAGTTAAAGAAGTAGCCTAGATGAGCAAGAAACCTTGCGAGGGATCAAGACTCAGCAGGCTAACCCTCTTCACCTTTAATTGAACTTGGATGGTTGTTGTCCATCACTAATGTTTGGTCTGGTGTCTCAGCGGTTGTTCCCAGTGATTTCTCATGGAGCCCAGAGTTCCTCCAGGAGCTTCTTCCATCTGCGGAGCGAACGGCTCTTCTCTATCATCTGTCCTACCTGTGTCTGGGTAGCTTCCCAAAGCTGGAGCGTCTGATCAGAGAACGAGCCATTGAAACACAAATGCTGTTTGGATCCTCTGAAACCATTCTGCTAAAGGTAAACCACACAACATGAAATCAGAGGTGTCTAGTTGGCCCTCTCATTTAAAAGCCCCTGTTCAAGGTTATTTCCCTTTTAAGACTTCAGTGTATGAATAGGTACTAGCGCTGTAATGATTATATTGATGATCACTGGATTAATCCACTAATCATTGATTATTTCACAGATTAAGCAGTAGGCTCTTGCATTTAGTTCAAATATTCAGTTATACATATTCTGACACAAATTAAAAAAAGGTCAAACTAATATAAATAAAATAAGAAAATATATTTGGCCAGACAAGAGAAGCATTTTTATTCACCATTTAATTAACTGTATGAATAAGTAACTGAATGACACATCATTCTGCCTAACATCTCATTCTGATATAATTATGAAACTAAAAACACATAAGTGATAAGACATTTTAGGTTTGGTTTTGGTTTGATCAGCCCTGCACACACCTTGTAGGAATTTGAGCCATTCCTCAGTACAGAAATGCTTTTTAACTTTTAACTTTTTTAACTGTGATTGTGGTGGATTTCCTCGTATGAACTGCTTGCTTTAGCCTCTCTCTCACAACATTTTGTCTGGACTTTGACTTGGCCAATCCAAAACATTAACTTTGTTTTTCTTTAATCATTCTTTTGTAGAATGACTTGTGTGCTTGGGGTCTTTGTCTTGCTGCCTGATCCACTTTCTTCTGAGACTTTCACTTGAGTTCACATGAGTTCTTTCACATTTTCCTGTAGAATTTGCTGGTATAATTCAGAATTCACAGCCCATCAATGATGGCAAGCTGTCCTGGCACAGATGCAGCAAGACTTGCCCAAGTCTTGATATTATTACCATCATGTTTCATATATGGGATAAGTTTCTTTTGCTGGAATGCAGTGTGTTATTTTGTCTAAATATAACACTTCTCATTAGAGGTGTCATGCCCATTCAAACGGAGGGGGCATGTGTACCCTCAGATTTTTAAGACAAGTGGATTTGGAATGCCCAAAAGACCAAAAAATAGCACAATAATTAGCACATCACCAGCAGTTAAATGAAATGAGACAGAAACAGACATGTGTTTAGTGCTTAAAATATAAGTAACTGTTGCAAATGTGACCTCGGTAGAAGAATGACACAGACTAACAGTGTAGATGCCATTCTTTTATGATGCAACGAGTACATTAGGTGTTATGGGAAGCAGTGGCGTGCACAGACCTCCGGAGGGGCATGGGCGAAATGACATTTAAGGGGGCACATTTGCCGAAAAATCGCGGCCCGGGGGGGCCCTCGGTACAAGTCGCGGGAGGGCAAATAGACCAGACCGCAAGGGCACTTTCGCTTCGGACCTCAAAGGGGCAGGGGCATAAAAAATTTGCTCAGGGCAAGAAAGGGCTGGCCCACACTGGACCATTGTGGGATTAATCTGAACAATCAACTAGTGTGGCCTGCTCACAGAGAGCCTGGGCAAGCCCACACGGGGCCTGTTTAGGTTTGTTGTGGGCTGGTCCTAGCCCACTGTGCCTGCAAAAAGCCAGCATGGGCCCCGCAAGGACATGTTTGCAGGGGAGCAAGTGCAGTGTTGACAGAACCAGGCTAATATGGTCATACTTCTGGTTCTGCTGCATTTTGGACCAGCTGGAGTTTATTAAGTGTGCCAAACAATGACCCAATAAAGCTTTACAATAATCTATCCTTGAGGTCATGAATGCATAAATTAACGTTTCTGCATTTGACATTGAAAGCATAGGTCGTAATTTCGAAATATTTTTGAGATGGAAAAATGTGGTTTTGCAAATGCTAGAAATGTGGCTTTCAAAGGACAGATTGCTATCAAATAGCACACCAACTGATAATGAAGAATGGACAGAACAGCCATTAAGTAATAGACAGTGTTTTAGGTTATTACATGCAGAGGTTTTAGGTCCGATAATTAACACATGTTTTTTTTTTTTTCAGAACTTAACAGTAAGAAATTATTCATCATCCATTTTTTTATATCAACTATGCATTCCATTAGTTTTTCAAATTTGATGTTTCGACAGGCAGTGAAGAAATATAGAGCTGAGTATCATCAGCATCAGTGAAAGCTAACACCATGTTTCCTGATGATATCTCCTAAGGGTAACATGTAAAGTGTAAAAAGTAATGGCCCTAGTACTGAGCCTTGAGGTACTCCATACTGCACTTGTGATCGATATTATACTTCTTCATTCATTGCCATGAATTGATGGCGATCAGATAAGTACGATTTAAACCATGCCAATGTATTTCCACTAATGCCAACATAATTTTCGAGTCTGTTCAAAATAATTGTTGTGTATCTAACTGGAAGAATACACTTGAGTCGGAGCGTCAGTGTTGAACAACAGCTTTACTTCTTCTCTGCTTCTGTAAACTGCGCCAGAACAATCCCAACATTTCTTAGTACTCTGAGCTATGGAGTTCCCATTGTTTCATTACAAAAATTGTAAAAATAAATATATCACAAGAATGTTGTGGTCAATAGTGTCAAATGCAGTGCTAAGATCCAGTAGCACTAATAGAGAGATACAACCATGGTTGGATGATAAAAGTAGGTAATTTGTAACTGTAATGAGAGCAGTCTCAGTACTATGATATGGTCTAAATCCTGAATAGAAATCCTCAAAGATACCATTTTTGTCTAAGAAGATTCAAGAAGTTTATTGTCATATACACAGCAGGTTACACTGAGCAATGAAATTCTTACTTTGTGAGTTCCCTTCACAAAACTAAAATACAACTTAGCTAAACTAAGTCAAATACATAGAAGGAGAAGGAATAATTAAATATATTTAAGTACAATAAATACAATTATCAAAATATAAAGTGCATTTAATTGTGCATTACTGTCACAGAGATAAGACATTCAGACTGCGCATACATATATTGAAATATTCAAAAGTTCAGTCAGTTTATCGGTTTATCAGCCTGATGGCCTGTGGATAGAAACTAATTTTTAGTCTGGTTGTCTTTGCTTTCACACTCCTGTATCATCTGCCAGATAGCAAGAGTGTGCCTACAGTAGTCCAGGTCTCCGTGAAAATCAGAGCACAGCACTCTCTGATCTCACGTTAGAATGTTATCCTGGTTCTTAGCTCTTCAGTCTTATTTTCCAGAGAGACATGGTTATAAGTGCTTCTGTAGCTTGTCACGGCCAAAGCAACTTCTATAGTAAAACACCTCACTCTGTTATCAAAGATTATATGTAACAAATTGGTTCAGCATTTAAGGGACAATAATGTGAAATGGTGACAATTTCTGCATGACGACAAATTTTGAGCAGAAAAACTTGATAGCTCAGTAGTATATAATAAGAGGATGCACAACACTAGAGTTGCTGTGGAAGCAGCTTGCATGCTGTGTTCGTCAAGGCAAAGACATCATGTAATGCTTTGTACGTATTTAAATAAAAGGTTCTAAGAAATATGTAGCATAGGTGCTGCTGCCAGCCCCGACTTCTACCCTGTTTACTGATTACAATTTCATCTTGCCTCGCTTGTGTATGACCCACTGCCTGTACGACCTGCCTAACATTCTAATAAAGCTGCAGATGGATCCAAACTCTGTTGACTCTTCGTTACAGAAGACTTCACGACCCAACGATCCGGCAGCTCTCCATCAGCTGTCTCCCGCACTCTCAGCCCAAGCCTCTGTGCTCGCCTCTCACCAGCAGCAGCTGACTCGGCTTACCACGCTCTCCGAGGAACTGGTGAGAGCTTTACAGGGACTTCATCTGCTAGCCCCCGAATCTAAAGTCAGCGTCTCCTCTGCCAAGTTCACCTCCAGTCACCACACCTTCTACAGCTTCTACTTCCAGCCCACGCTTGGCATTTCCTGAAAAGTTTGACAGATCTCCTCCAAAGTGTAAGAGATTTTTACTACAATGTTCTCTGTTTCTTAACCAGCAACCCTCTCTGTACCCCACAGAGTGTAGTCGGATCGCCTTTGTGTGTTCTCTGCTGTGTGGGAGAGCGCTGGACTGGTCTACTGCTATATGGGAGAATGATTGCACGGTATTTCCAACTTC
Organism: Cirrhinus molitorella; assembly: GCA_033026305.1. Classification (NCBI taxonomy): domain Eukaryota; kingdom Metazoa; phylum Chordata; class Actinopteri; order Cypriniformes; family Cyprinidae; genus Cirrhinus; species Cirrhinus molitorella. The sequence goes on along the minus strand of CM065140.1, from coordinate 31,728,465 downwards.
ATATTGCGCTTCAAGGAGGTTTTTGAAAATCCTTATGGGGGCAAGGATCTGGGAGAGCAATTGATTTCGATAAGACAGGGCAGAAGTTCAGCGGAAGATTATGCTTTATCATTTTGTACTCTAGCTGCTCAGATGGGATGGACAGATGAACCCCTCAAGCTCTTTTTTTCATAAAGGTCTGAATGCAGAACTACAGTCAGAGATGGTGTGCCATGATGAGGGATGTTCTTTGGAACAACTAATTGATCTTGCCATTCGGATCAACGATCTCATCCGTGCTTGGTGACCTACCCAAACTTACACTCCTTTAACCACAAACCCACCTTCCTCATCCAAGTCCAAGCCCATGAAGGTTGGCTTCACCCATCTCACTTCCGAGGAGAGAGATCGCCGCATTCGCCTCAATGTCTGCCTGTATTGCGGTCAGCCTGGACATATGAGGGCCTCCTGTCCATCCCGAAAATCTTCTGCGGTGAGTTTGAAATCTTCTCATCTACTAGTATTGAAATTACAATCTCTATACAAGTAAATGGGAAGGTCATTGAAACCATTGCCCTGATAGATTCTGGTGCAGCTGGAAATTTGACGATGAAGTCACTAATACTCATCAAATTCCTTTTGTTCCCTGTGAATCAGAACTAGATGGACGCCCGCTGGGGAGCGGTCAAGTCAAATTCACCACTGAAAATCTCACTCTCTGTATCGGTGCTCTACACACAGAGACTATGCGGCGTTTGTCTTCCAGTCACCACAGAATCCTATTGTCTTGGGCTTCCCCTGGCTTGAACGACACAATCCTTGCATCTCATGGATGGATCGTGAAATCACTCAGTGGTCGGAATTCTGCAGAGAGAACTGTCTTCAAGTCACCCCAATCAGAGCCAACCAGGAGGTGGAGAATTCCTGCTCGACTGCTGCTGCTAATCTCCCCAGCAAATACCAAGATCTCTCAGAGGCATTCAGCAAAACCAAGGCCTCCCGCATCCACTACATCGCTCTAGTGACTGTGCCATAGAACTTCTACCAGGATCTCATCCATCAAAAGGCTGTGTGTTCCCTCTCTCCCAACCTGAATCTGAGGCAATGAGAGCTTACATCGAGGAGGAACTGGCAATGGGATTTATCTGTCTGTCAACCTCTCCAGCTTTGGCAGGGTTTTTCTTTGTTAAGAAGGATGATGGAAGCCTCCATCCTTGTATCAATGACAGTGGTCTAAATGAGATAACAGTCAAGTTCCGCTATCCCCTTCCTCTGGTACCTGCAGCACTCAAACAGCTCCGCTCTGCCAAATTCTTCACCAAGCTAGACCTTCGCTGCGCCTACAACCTGAGTTGCATCAGGGAGGGGGACAAGTGGAAGACGGCCTTTTCAACCACATCCGGGCAATATGAATATTCTGTAATGCCCTTCAGCCTGGTCAACAGTGCCTCTGTCTTTCAGGCTTTCATGAATGATGTTTTCAGAGATATGTTGAATTGCTGGGTCATTGTTTACATCGATGACATACTGATATATTCAAGCTCCTATGAAGACCATGTGAAACATGTCCGCTCCGTACTCAAATGACTCATTGAACACCAACTATACGCCAAAGCTGAAAAAATGTGAGTTCCATCAACATTCAATTTCCTTCTTGGGGTACATCATCAGTCAGGAGGGGGTTGCTATGGATGAGAAGAAGGTGCGAGCAGTTGTCAACTGGCCCCAACCCACCACGCTGAAGGAGCTCGACCGTTTCTTAGGCTTTGCAAACTTCTACCAGCCGTTCATCCGTAATTTCAGTACTGTTGACATCCCTTGACATCAATGGTAAAGAAGGCCAATTACCACCTGAAATGGACCGAACCCGCCATTGCCGTGTTTCATTCTCTCAAACAAATATTCACTACTGCTCCCATCCTTCATCGCGCCGACACAGATCAAGAATTCATTGTGGAGGTGGATGCTTCAAGCACAGGAATCAGGGCCATTTTATCCCAACGTCAAGGTACACCACCCAAGCTCTACTCCTGTGCCTGACGCCAAACATCCTTTCACGGTGCTAACTGACCACCGCAAACTTAGTACCTTCGCACGGCTAAGAGACTCAACCATCACCAGGCCAGGTGGGCTTTCTTCTTTACTCGGTTTCAGTTCACTGTCACTTATCACCCTGGTTCGAAAAATACCAAAGCCGACACCCTCTCTCACCTCTCCAAACCTTCTATATCTCCACTTCCCCAGGAATCCATTCTCCCATCCACAATCATTCTCGCACCTGTCAGATGGTACATTATAACCGAGATCGCAGAGGCACAGTCCAACGATCCCGTGCCTACTGCCTGAACCCCAGATCGAATATATGTACCACACCATTACGCCAACATCTCATGCAGCAGTTTCACTAGTCTGCCAGTTCTGGTCACCCTGGTATAACCGCTACCATGCAGCTCCTCACCAATTGCTTCTGGTGCCCTACTTTATAAACAGACACCATCAACTTCATCCACAACTGTATCACTTGCAATATGACTAAATCATCACACCAAGTACTAGCTGGATTTCTTCAACCACTATCCATACCTCAACGCCCCTGGTCTCACCTTGCCATAGACTTTGTCACCGACTTGCCTGTATCAAATGGACACACCACAATCTTCACCATCGTAGATAGATTCTCCAAGGCCTGCTGCTTCATTTCACTTCCCAAACTCCCTTCTGCTCTTGAAACCGCCGAAGCCCTTTGCCACAACATCTTCCATTTTTATTGACCTTCTGAGGACATTGTATCCGATCGAGGGCCTCAGTTTACCTCCAGAGTCTGGTCGGCTTTCTGTTGTATGTTAAACATCAATGTCAGTCTCACCTCAGGATACCACCCGCAGTCCAACGGTCAGACAGAGAGACGGAACCAAGAACTCATGTTTTTTACGCTCTTACTGCCATAGGAATCAGGAGGACTGGAGTCGGTTTCTGTTATGGGCAGAATGTGCGCAAAACTCCATTCGTAATCCATCCACCAACCTCACCCCATTTCAGTGTGTCCTGGGCTTGCACCTTTATTCCCCTGGTCCGGGGAGCCCTTGGAGTTGCCTGCTGTCAACTCCTCCTCTCTACACGAGATCTTCGGATGCGACTACCCTGCAAGAAACTCAGCCCTAGGTGCGGGGCTCCCTTTAAAATTCTCCATCAAATTACACTGATTTCTTTTAAGTGGGCTTAACCCGCACATTATCGTATCTCCCCCACTTTCCATGTCTCTTTGCTTAAGCCCGCTGGTGGTTCGAGAGGAGGACCAGGAGGAGGCTGGTAAACAGGGTACCCCTCCCATCATCATTGACGGCAAGGAGGTCCATTAAATCCTGGACTGCCGTTGCCGGGGCAGAATTCTCCAGTATCTGATCGACTGGGAGGGGTATGGCCCAGAGGAGCGTTCATGGGTCAATGCTGAGGACATCCTTGACCCCGCCTCATGGAAGACCTCGGCGATAAAGTTGGGGGGGCATTTGCAAATTACACCAGTAATTATATGGAGGAAGTTTTCCCTGTTCACTCTAATTCTCAGCCCGCATTCCACCAATGGCAACTGCCAGAAAACAACACTATTCTAGTGCTTAATATAACATTTCCAGAATAAATCAAATGTGGTGTTTTTAATGGTTCTACAGTCATGGGGTCACTTTGATCAGTCAGAACTTAACACTGTAGATGACTAACTTGTGGATTAATGCTGTTTTGTCATAGTGTGTCGGCACGAGTCACAACCTGGTTCACTCCCTGTTCCCAATGCTGATGAAGGCCGTTGAAAAGAATAAACCCAATCTGGCTGTGAGATACCTGGAGAAAGCCAGAGCATGGATCGATGACATCATCAGAGCTGTGGATGACATGGTGAAGAGGTGAAAATGTTAGCAATATATAAGGAAGTCTGTTGTTTCACAACAAAAATAAGTCACTTTCTTAATCAATTTTAGTCTTATGTGGTGCAGCTCTGAAAACAGAATAGCAGCATATCTCAGGAATCACACACAGTGATGTATAATATCATGAAATTGTACACCTGCAGTCTATTCAATCATTTATCATTTCTGCACCATATTCAGGTATGAACAACAAAGCCGAAGTGTAGGAACATGCACAAGTGATGTGTTTCAAGAACAAAAAGAGACAGAAAAACAACAAACTCAGCACTCTAATGAGATGAAGAGTCTGGAGGAGACTATAAAGAAGCTTGAAGAGGAGTTTAAAAAATATGCAAAAGATATAGAGGAAATGGAGAAAAAAATTGAAGGAAAAAACTCTGAGCTGCAGGATCATATTAAATCTGTTTCTAGAACAAGCAATGGTATGGGTATCCTGGCTGCCTTAGTGCCATTTATTGGACCCATTATTAAATCCATTTATGATACCGTGACTGACCCTGGAGTTGCTGCGCAAACTCAAGCTCTCAACGCCGAACTGACCCGTCTCAACTCTGAAAAGAGCAATCTGCAAAACAAAGAGTGGGCTATCCAAGTCAAACTGACTGATCTTCAGCTGCAGCTGGCCAATTCCAAAATACAGCTGGGTGAGACACTTTCTCATCAACTTGTGTTAGAACACTTAAAAAAATACAAATAGAATACAGAACATGCTTTTTACAAGTGCAACTGGAGATCAGGTTTAAATAGTCTTGAGTCAGAATCTGTTGTACGTTGTTTGTCCAGGTGTGATTCCCAGTCCTGTCCATCTGAAGGACGTCCAGCAGTGTCTTTCTCGAATCCAGCAAATTCTGTTTCAGCTTAAAATGTTCTGGGAGAAAGTGGGATCTCTGCTGGACACGCTGAAAAAGAAGACCTTTGTTGATGAGGATCTCATTGAGGACCTGGATGACATGAAGGATGAGTTTCTGCAGTCTATTAAAATAGCAGGAGAGGTAACTTAAATGTTAAAAAGTTGATTCCACCATGGACCTTTCTCACATTTCTGGGTTTCTCGCAGCGGAAGTCCTCGTAGTTGGGTAAAATCTGAGAGCAGTAAATGGGAGAGTAACATACATATGTTTTTTGCATTCCCACTTGCCCGGATAACAAAATAAAAACGACACGATGGTGTTTTCATGCCTTTTATTCAACGGAAAAAAATTGAGAGAAAATGATTTCTTCAGTCAGAAGAGAGAACAATGTCAAATTAAATTTTGGCATTAGAAACACCCTTGCATTAGCGTTAACTAGTTTTTTGTAACTTGATGAAAAGGTTATATAATACAAAGTATGGTGTTATAAATGTACACACATTTTTTTTAAATCAAAAATGAAAAAAATTTAAGGATTTATGATGATGACCATTAAAACACATCATCACAGTCTTGTGAAAAGGGTCCATTGATTATTAATGAGTCAGTGTTTTTTGATGATTTTCGAACTGCTTTAGTCTAAGATTAGGACGCTGTCTCATAAGATCTGTGTCTCAGATTTCTGAGTGCAGAAACACTGTGCTGTTTTATGATCTCCTCTTATTTTGAATCACTACGAAGTCATAAAACTATTGTGTTAACTTGTTAAGAAGAAGAAAATGTATTACACATCAACAATGAATCCACAAGCTTCTTGCAACATGTGTGTGTAATTACAAAATAAAATAAGTGCAGTAAAAAGTAAATACTTTATTATCATGATTATTTTCATATTCAAAGTTTAAATTTGGTCCAAAATAGTGAATGTTTGAACAGGTGAGTGATTGTAAATGATTCATCTTCTGTGGCTTTAATCTTTCAGTACTGGAATACCTTCGGTGGATGCTGTCAAAGTGCACAAGGTGTCTTCAGCGTTCAGTCTAAGGATGCATATAAGTTCCTGGAGATCAATCCTTCTTCACTCTCAGAGGATGAACGGATGGAGCAGTACAAGTCCGTCATGAAGAAGCTGAATCAGATCAGCCCACAGGGGTCATCCAAACCCGCCATCACTGAGTGCGACACAGAGATCTGAAGTATCCTCTCACACTTTAAATGCTCCTTATAATGTATGCGCATATTAATGCATACAGCTTCTCTTGCCGTTTTTGTAATGCTTCATAATCTTTACTCTTATACAATATAATTTACAATTTAGCATTAATATTCTTTAGCGAGTTGATGAGTGTTACGGATATTATTACTTCCATTTCTCAATTGTGCTGTATCTCTGGTTAAATTTGCTTTGCATATAGTATATCATGTAATCATGTAGTCTGGCCACATGACTAATGACAGTGTCACACAATAAAGAAAGAAAATGCTTCATTGTAGCCAAATCATTCAAAATATCTCTCTCTAATGTTTCACTATACATCAGGGATCACCACAAAGGTCCAGTTCCAAATGGTCACCTCCTTGACTTATTTCTGATTACATGTGTCCTAAAGTAAAATGTCTTGATACATACTCTGCTCTCTGGGACTTTTGAGTGGTCTCAGTTGCTATCAGTGGTGGAAAGAGTACTGAAAAAACTATACTCAAGTAAAAGTACCTTTTACATTCAAAAAAATGTAGTGTGAGTAGGGTAAAAAGTACTTTTTCAAAAAACCACTTGAGTAAGAGTAAAAGAGTAGCCTATTTAAAAATACTCATGAGTATTGATCAGTGTTGGGGGTAACGCATTACAAGTAAAACAAGTTACGTAATAATATTACTTTTTTCAAGTAACTAGTAAAGTAACGCATTACTTTTTCATTTCCAAGAAAATATCTGAGTTACTTTTCCAAAAAAAAAGTAATGCCAGTTACTTTTTGTTTCCTTTATGTATTTAATCCCAGTTTATTAACCAATGACTTTGCTGCTGACCTTTGTTGATCCAATACATCAGTACACTGCAAAAATACTTTTCTTAGATTATTTTGTCTTGTTTCCAGCCAAAATATATAAAAAAAAAAAAATCTTAAATCAAGAAGGATTTTCTAGACAAGTAAATATTATTTTCTTGTTTTCAGAAAAAAAAATAAACAAGTCAAAATTAAGTGAGTTTTTGCTTAAATAAGCTTAGAACAAGCTAAATACTCTGTCAATGGGGTAAGAAAAAAAATCTTATTTCAAACAGAAAACAAGATTATTTAGCTTACCCCATTTGGAGATTATTTTGCTTGTTTCAAGCAAAAACACACTTAATTTTGACTTGTTTTCAGAAAAAAACAACAAACAAAAAAACTTGTCTAGAAAATCCTTATTGATTTAAGAATTTTTAGATATTTTGGCTGGAAACAAGACAAAAAATCTAAGCAAGAAAAGCATTTTTTTCCAGTGTGCTAATAAGCAAAACTTACTTTAGATGAACTAACATTTGTGCTTTTTTTCTCATTGCTGAAGAGTGTTTCTTTCTTTTCCTACAGTTCTACTGTACAGACGTCTATTTAATTTCTCTTTTAGCCTTAGGCTTATTCACTTCATTTCATTTGGTGTGAAAGGGCTTTTACATTTACTAAGAATCAGACTTTTTTATATTATACTAACAAGCAAGCCCTGCCCAGATTTAAAAAGTAACGCAAAAGTAATGTAATGCATTACTTTCCATAAAAAGTAACTAAGTAACATAACTTCTGATGTAAAATTGACATTTTAACTAGTAAGAAATCAATTCTTGATATCAACATTTAAATTTGAATGGGAGTCTATGGTGACATTTAACTAGTGAAAATACAATTCTTCATATCAACAATTATAGTTTTTACTAGTGGAAATTCAATTGTTGATATCAATAATGAACCTTTTTACCAGTGGAAATGTAATTCCTGATGTCAAAAATTGCCATTGTTACTAGTAAAAATCCAATTTCGGATATCAAGAATTATAATTTTAACTAGTGAACACTGAATTGTTGATATCAAGAATTCATATCCTGTGAATGAATAAAAGTCAAAACGGCTTGCCATAGTTCAGCACCTTAGACATTCTGCTTTCTGTCCAGAAGAGGGCAGCAGACGTTTAAGATTTTCATACAAAACAGGTATGATTTTATAGAGATGCTTGAGTTGAAAGAACTATTAAACGAATAATTTAATTTCATTAAAAAAAAAAAAACATTTAAACTTAATTAAATTTTTTTTTTATTTTTATTTATGCAATAAGAAAATGAATGGGATGAGCTAATATCACTGAGTATAGCAGAAAAAAAGCCACTTACTATAGGATGGTGTCCTTATGGATTTTATTATAGAATTAAAACATTAGGAAGTGTAATTTTTTTATGATGTTAGGCCTCACTGCAGAATCCACTCAAAATAAGAAATTATTAAAATTTACCACATTATATTAAAATAATTGAATGTTATTTCAATTTTAAAATGTGATTTTAATCAGAAAGGGCTACTTGCTGTTGAACATCTCAATCAACATAGCTGTCTTGCATTTCCATCCGACTTCCAGAAGATGACAGTAAAACCCACAGTAACACAAATGTAAAAAAAAAACAACAAAAAAAACAACAAAAAAAAACAATGTTATATTACATGTAAGAATGCTGCTAAATCCTAAACTATATGTGGCCCTGGCCCACAAAACTTAAGTAGCATAGCATGGGTCAAAATTATCAGTTTTTCTTTTATGCAAAAAATCTTTAGGTAAAGTAAAGATAAGTAAAGATCATGTTCCATGAAGATAATTTGTACATTTCCTACTGTAAATATATCAAAACTTATTTTTTGATTAGAAATATGCATTGCTACGAACTTCATTTGGACAACTTTAAAGGAATTTTCTCAGTATTTGGAAATATATATATATTTTTTTTTTCCAATAGTTGTATCTCAGCCAAATATTGTCCTATCCTAATAAACCATACATCACTGGAAAGCTTATTTGTGATGTATAAATCTCAGTTTCAATAAATTTACCCTTATGACAGGTTTTGTGGTTCAAGGTAAGATATATTAAATAAATGTTATTGTGTTATCTATTATTATTATTATTATTATTATTAATTATTATTATTTGAAAATACATAAAACTGCAAAGTTCAACACATATTCTTACTTCTCTCCCCTACCTCTTCTTCTCCTTTTTCTAATCCAACTACTCCTCTACCTCCTACGACTGTTTCTCTCTCGCTCCCAGGCATTTTCTCTCTTTCTGATTCTTTGTGTTGTTCTGCATCCACAAAACCAATTCAAAGAGGTCTTTTTTACTCTATGTTGATGTAATGAAAACAGCTTCAACACCTGACTATTCCTCCAAATGAGACTGGAGTCAGCTATTTTTAAATATTTCACTGATCTGTTACCTAAATATGCTTATCAGTTGTTACAATATTTTAATTAAAGATATTTTCAATCATTTTGAGCTGCTGTTGTTGCAGAAATAGAGGTTTTATACTGTATTTAAGGTTCGGAACATTAGGTTTTAATTTCTGACATGATGTGCTTAAGCATTTGCAAAAAAGACTAAAAAGACCCATGATTTTGGTTTTGGGTAAGCTTGTACAGAAAAGAAAATGTTTGCATTTTGGAAACATGGTAATTGACTGCATATTGTGTGAAAACAATACAAATAGTGTTAATGGTATGGTCACAACAGACCAATGTTGTGCTAATTGTGTTTAGAGTTTTGAAAATATAACTACAGATGTTAGCAATTGAAAAACATGTAAACATTCTTCTCTTTTATGGCTCAGGAAATGTAAAAACATCTCACTGTATATACTGTATGTCTCATAGCAGGTATGTTCTCACACTATATGTGGCAAATATAAACAATAATTATTATACAAAATGCCCTAAAAACATTGTTCTACCAGTTTGTTTAACAGCTATAGAAAATTACAATACAATAATACAATATAATGCAATAAAATTTTAGTGTAAGAGCAGAATTGAACTGAAGTGTCACAAATATAAAAACACTGTTTTGCGTAACAACATGAAGGTTCAGTTTTAGGACTATTAACAGAGCCTTTAAATCATTTTAAACATGATTTTTGTTCATATTCATATCATAATAATGTTCATATTCATTATTTCATATTTCAAATCAATATCACATATTATGTACTGATTTTAGCCTCTCAAAGTAAATTGTTTTGTGACATAAGGGCATTTATAATGGACACCTTGTGCAAATATGAAAAATAGGACATTTTCTTACTGATATTGACCCATTAGTGCATGTTATTAGAAAAAGCACTAACCCTATTCTAACTAATGACATATTGACATAGTTGCAAAGTTACTTATAGTCACTAGAGCATACTGAGTATATCCAAATCCTCTACTGCTGGAATACTATTCTCTACTAAATTTATATGAACTTTTATTCATTTCGCAGATGCTTTTATCCAAAGTGACTTACAAATATGGAACACAAGAAGTGATTAATCCTAGAGGCAGTAACGTGAGAAATGGTGCCAATAAATTAAATTGTGTCATGATTTTTTATTATGTTTTACTTTAAAGGCTGAAATCAGAAGATGATATATGATAGTGTGTGATAGTAAATTTGAATGATATTAAACTGATCATTCCACATTATGAATATATGTACAATATCTGGATTTATGTGAGGCTCCACTGAACTACATCATACAACATGAACTGAACTTTGGCTCAATCTGCTGCATTCCAGCTAATGCTTCCATAGATGCAGTCCTGTGCATTCCTTTATCTTCATCATCAGGTTCTTTGGCTGTGAGAGATGATGTGAAACAACAACAAAAGATATGTCAGAAGCCAAATTATATTTTTCCTTGAATCTTTCTGTCTGTACCTTCAACGTGAACTATATGAAGGATCAACAATTAAAGATGTTCACACATTATGTAAAAGGAAGACCTAGGCTAATTTCTTTATTTCTGTCCATTTTTGTGCGTGAAATTTTTAAGTTGTATAATCACGTTTAAAGTAAACCATTTGATAAAATGGCCTGATTTTGAGAAGTTGCCCTAAAAACATGGTTTGTCCTACCCAGCTAACAAAAATAAGTTCTAGGAAGGTTTCACTAAAATTCCCATTAAGTAATGAAAAAATATATTTTTTATATCTTTCAAAATCTCCAGTTGTGTTTTTTTGTTGTTGTTGTTGTTGTTGTTGTTTTTTTGTTTTGTTTTTTTACAGTTTTATAAAAATGTTTTCTTGATTATTGATTATTAGCAAAAAATAAATCAATAAACATTAAGGGAATGATCCATATTATAATTTTACAAACATTATGGGAAAGTTACTTTGAATGTTGCATGTTTTGAAACAACTAAAATGTTTAACAGCAAGTGTCCTGAATATAAAAGCACTGCTATAGAGAAAACAAGCTTTTGTTTTGTGTGACAACATAAAGGATCAATTTTAAGACTATAAACATAGACTTTAAATCAGAGGTGGGCAAACTACGGCTCACCAGGCATTTTCATATAATAAATGTTTATAGTGAATGCCACTATAATTTATGCTTGTTTTTTACTTGCAGTGCCAGTCAGATGTTTTTGAACAGTAAGATTTTTAATGTTTTTTTTTTTTTAATAATTGTCTTCTGCTCACCAACCATGCATTTATTTGATACAAAATACAGCAAAAGCTAAAAATTCAGCTTTTTTTTTTTTTTTTTTAATTGAAATATTTCAAACTTATACTGTTTCTTTCTGTACTTTGGGTCAAATTAATACAGGCTTGGTGAGCAGAAGAGACTTCTTAAAAAACCAAAACAAATCTTACTGTTTAAAAGCGTTTGACTGGTAGTGTATTTTTTTGTTGTTGTTGTTCTGAACACTGCTAAATTTCCATGATTTAAATACATGTTTGTAATTTTTCTGAATTTTTGTAATATTTCTGAATGAAATGATAAAATGTGTCTTACATCCATCGGCATGCACACAATGCAACTTATCTGTCTAGAGATGGTGCAAGAATAGAACTGCCATATATGTAAAAGTTTACATACAGTACAGTAGAAAGTGTGACAATTTAGAATGAAAAAAAATCTTCATTCGTCAAAAATCCTCAAAAGCTTCATTTGACATACACGTATTATGCGGGCCTCACTTGATGTGAAAAACCTGATGTGTCCCTCAGAAAGTTTGCCCATCCCTGCTTTAAATCATTTAAACACTCTTGTTACATACCTCCACCACGTAGACGTATAACTAAATGAAGAGTAGAACAATCATTTATGTTATAACAACCAAGTGTACGACCATCCTCCAGTTGCTTGCCACTGAAGATTATTCTCCACTGGTCATCTATGAAAAACAACAACAACATCTACATAAGAAAAGCAAACATTACATTTACATTTAGTCATTTAGCAGACGCTTTTATCCGAAGCGACTTACAATAGAAGCAATCAGAGCAACAAGAGAGTGACAGTGTATAAGTGCTGTGGCAAATTTCAGTTAGATAAACATGATAAGTCTTGCAAGGTTTTTTTTATAAATGTATAGAAAAACTGAAAAGAGTGTCAGTTGGTCAATTGGTCAAGTCTCTTAATGAGGTTGATACATTAATGTATCAACCTCATTAAGAGGTGAAGATGTATCGTTAAAGAATATTTTCCTGTAATTACTGTAGCAAAGTTGTACTACAAACATAATGGTTAAAATATCACAGCAGTAAAATAACAGTTATTTTTTGTAAGGGTAAATCCAACAAATGTTATTTGATATACATACCTGCCCAACTCAATCCGAGCAGTAGATTCCTTATCTATCTACTCGTTTTATTTTTACTTTTTTAATGACCAACTAACTACAACTAGTTAATGTACAGTGCATTATGATTGATGTGGTTTGGAATTGGTAAAATGTGACCCTGGAGCACAAAACCAGTCATAAGTCGCTGGTTTATACTTGTAGCAATAGCCAAAAATATATTGTATGGGTCAAAATTAATGTTTTATTTTTTTTTTACGCCAAAAATCATTAGGATTTTAAGTAAAGATCATGTTCCATTAAGATATTTTGCACATTTCCTACCATAAATATATCAAAACATAATTTCTGATAAGTATGCATTGCTAAGAACTTAATTTGGACAACTTTAAAGGGCGATTTTCTCAATTTTTTTTTTTTTTTGCACCCTCAGATTCCAGATTTCATCATAACAAACCATACTACTACAAACCATATTATTTATTCAACTTTTAGATGATGTATAAATCTCAATTTTGGAAAAAGAAATACACTTATGACTCATTTTATGTCACAAATGTGCTTGTACAAAAAAATATGATCAGAATATAAATAATAATTATGCAGGCACTGATATCTGTTCTATTCTATCTATTCTTTTTATTTGATTAAAAAAGCACTTGTCACAGCATTGCTTCTGTTGTCCTCGTTTGTAAGTAACATTGGATAAAAGTGTCTGCTAAATGACTAAATGTAAACGTCTTTTAATTTAGCTGGTGAAGAGCTGGTGAATTGATATTTTAACGCTGATACAACTTTGATATTAAACTTGACACATATGATAGCTAATGGTGTTTTCAAATGAATTACACAAACATACATGACAATAACATAGAAACGGAAGTGTTTGACTCACGTTCTTCTTCAGGAAACAATCTTGTTTTCAACTGTTCAACAGTCATGGTCTTCAATTCGTCCTCTGAATTTACAGACAGTTCTATAATTTTTCCATCAACGTCTTTAATAAAAATCCTGCAACTCATTTTTATGTGCACAATTAATGTAGAATTTAAAATGAATTTAAAAGGAGCAATACGCTGCTGTGTTTGAGTTTTACTTTCACTATTGTACGTAACATCCGCCCAGAGGTATGTGGTCTCCGCCCACTTTTCCCATCCCTTTCCTGGAAGTGTTTTTCTTTGTCTTTATGTACAGGCTAGAATTATATATGTGTGTGGATGTGTTTGTTTGTTTGTTTGTTTGTTTGTAATCTAAACACAATTTATAATGTTACATGAAGTATGCCTATAATTAGGCTACATTTGCTTGTCATAAGATCATTCTTAAAAATAATTATCATATAGTGGTTTAGTATAATTCAGCTTTAATAGCCTATATTAACACATAGGATTTTGACCTGAAGTACGCCTGCATAGTTTAATTGTGAATATTACAAAATATGATGATAGTGAATTTTTAATGAAGAAATAAATAAATAAAAAAAACACTACAGACAAAAGCACTTTCGTTTAGAGAAAACAAGTGTAGACTTTCTACTCAAATTCTGAGATTTACACTTTGTATTCTCTAATTGTAATAAACGGGTCAGGAGTCAAGAGTTTGCAATTAAAATTTCACATTTTACATTCACATCTTAATCTTATGATTTTACAATATATATATATATATATATAGGTAAAATAATGAACATTTTGCAGATTCTGTAGGTGTATGTAAACTTTTGCACAGAGATCTGATTAAGGAATTAACTAATTAATGAATTACTTTCTATGACCTTTACTAATGCATACAGATTCTCTGGATTTTTTGTAATGCTTTTTTATTTCTTTACTGCTCTACAAGTTACAATTCAACATGAATAATAGAATAATACATTTTTAAAATCTGGTTAAAATCACTTTGTGATATATCCATGTGGTATGGCCACACTGCAATAAATAAATAAATAAATAAATAAATAAAAATAATTAATGAACAAACAAGTGGAAAATGAATGTTTTTTTATTATTATTGCAAAAAAGGAGAACATACAACATAATAGAAAATGACATAAAAATAATAACAATACAACTTATAAGCAAAGACAGACCAAAAAAAAAAAAAAAAGAAGCATAGCACACACAATTATAATGAATAAAGATCTTACAACATTGTATCAGTATTTCAAACATATCACAGATGTTTTATTGAAGAAATATAAAAGTCCAAATCAGAACAAAACAAAGGTAGGAGTTGAATTAAGGTATTTTTGTTTATATATGTGATGTTTTGCTAATAGAATAAAAAGCATAACAATAAATTCTAGATCTTTATTACTTTGGTTTTCGTAATACAAGATAACATCCTTTAAAGTAAAGCAATAATCAATGTTCAATAACTTAAAATTAAACTCTGCCAACTCCATCCAAAACTTTGTGTAAGACTTTACAGTCAAACATACATCATCAATATCAGTGAACCTAAATATTAAAGATTTCGAAGGGTAAACGAAAATCTTCTTTAATCTTACATTTTGTCTTTCAAGAACATTTTTTGTTACCAAAATAAGAACCAAATATTTGACAGAGGATTTTACCAGAATATGCATAATATATTTATCATTTAAGCTGTGTAAGGGGAGGATTTCACTTTTGGATAAATTTTACACTAAGCCAGAAGCCACTGAAAAATGATTAATGAAAGAAATAGCATTGAGAATAAAAGATATTTTCTATTAAAAGTCTATTTTCTTTATCAAAAATTTTAAAACCTTGGATTTCTTTATTATTAATAATACCAACTGATAATAATTCAACTACTAACAAAAATAGAAAAGGGGGAAAATGTACTGCTAGGTCAATTTTCTGCCAGGATATTATTCAATAATTTTATGGACAATAAAGTGCAAGATTTTAAATTGTAAAAATTTTTTTTTTTTTTTAAAGTCTAACAGAATTTGTTATTGTGGTATCTATTATTATTATTATTTGAAAAATATTTTTTATCAAAAATAAAGATTGATTTATCTGTCCAGAAGAGGGCAGCAGAGACTGACTTTTAGGTTGTTGTTTTTTAACGACATCATACAATGATGTTCACAGAGACGTAAAAATGCAATTTATAGAATAAGAGCTGGGTTATTCCTTAGTATTTTGAGTGAATAGGTTTGTGTTGTAATTTTAGTAAGTATTTCTACCATAGTGTGTATCTGACTTTAAGAAATCTGATCAAGAACAGACTTTTTTCTCCTTTAAAGAAAAAAAAAAGTTAGAGAAAGACAAAATTGTCAGTTTTTCATGTTAGAAGTTATTCAAAGTGGAAAAAAAAACAATTAATACAATTCACCTCTTGATCATTTAATTGTGATAGTTTGGTAAAAACAACAACAAAAACAACAACAATAATAATTATAATAATAAATCTTAAAATTTTGAGTTGTTGATCTAATATCATTGGTGTGCAAATTTTTTTTTTTATTAAAAAAATCAAATGCTAGGGGGAGATATAAACAATATTATAGGAATACATTAAAGAATGCAAAACTTGAATAGTTTTTTGTCTCTTTGAGGGCAACATGGACTCAATATAATGCTTCACTTCATTTTTAAATGCTATAAAACATGGATTTTTCCCCTGAAATTGACATTTATGAATATAAAATTTCCCTGTTGAAATAAAATAATAATAATGACAAAAAAAAGTGTGTGTGGGTCTACGGAGGGCCAAATTACTCGAAATTAAATCATTAAATAAATGTTGAAATATATCAATAAATCATTAAATACATAATTTAATTAGTGAAAGCACCAATAAATGTATAAAATATATATTTATTTAATTATTTATGTAATGAATTATATATTTATTTAATTATTTATCTAATTATTTAATTATATAATTATTTAATTAAGTATATATTTATTAATCAATTTATTTAATTATCTATTTATTATTTAATTATATATATTTTTAACTTACATATGTATATAAATAGATTTAATTATTTATTTATATATTTATTAATTTAATTAATAGCCTCAAAATGAAATGTGGAGGCAATAAATAAATGCATAAATAAATAAATAAATATATAGTTAAATAAATATATAATTAAATCAATAAATATATAAATAAATATATAGATAATTAAACAAATATATATTTACTGTTATAATAAATAGATATATAATTAAATAATTAGATAAATAATTAAATGAATATATATATATATATATATATATATATATATATATATAATTTATACATTTATTTGTGCTTTCAATAATTAAATTATGTAATTAACGACTTATTTATATATTTCAACATTTATTTAATAGCCTCAAAATGAAATGTGGAGGCAATAAATAAATGCATAAATAAATAAATATATAGTTAAATAAATATATAATTAAATCAATAAATATATAAATAAATATATAGATAATTAAATAAATATATACTTACTGTTATAATAAATAGATATATAATTAAATAATTAGATAAATAATTAAATGTATATATATATATATATATATATATATATATATAATTTATACATTTATTTGTGCTTTCAATAATTAAATTATGTATTTAACGACTTATTTATATATTTCAACATTTATTTAATGATTTAATTTGGAGTGATTCGGCCCTCTTCCCAATAATGCATTAAATAACATCTTTCCTCTATAAAGTAACATTTAAAATAAAACCAATGTGCAAATTCTCATGTGAATGTGTTTAATCCGGCATCTCATGATTGACAACCGCAGTCATCCAATCACATTCCCACTTCTAGAACCGTTGTATCCCGCTCAGCCAATGGTTGTGCGATTAACAGCGGGGCGTCCCGCCTCCCGGGGCGAGCTCCGCCAATCCGGCGCGCTCATTCTTGCATAATTAACGCAGGTTTGCGGTGGGCAGTGACGCAGAGTCTGAGACTTTCCTCGTAATTTATCCCAAATATTCGCTTCGTTCGGCGGAACGGATTTAACGCGTTTCCCTTTTCAACCTTCACGACGTCGAAACGCAACAAAGCATCAAATCCATGTGATTTTCGTTCGTTCCAGAGCAGACGAGCCCTCTTACATGTGGATATTGATGTGGTAGGGAATAAATAAAAAGATGCCGCAGCCGAAATCGCGAAAGATCGCCGTCCTGGGCTACAGATCCGTCGGTAAGTGGCTGGCGAGGCCCGTAGCGTCAGCCTTGCGTTTTATTTGTCGTTTGCATCAGATTTAGATGATTTCCCCGCGTGCATGAGATTCATGCGTGCTCCCGTGAGCTGAATGTCACCCCATGCGCGTGCTGCATCCTCCTTACCGCATGCATTTAATCACGAGCTGAAGTGTGCATGCTTTGTGGCATGCAAGAGCGTAAAACACACCCTGCATCCTCATGCATTTCATCCCAAAGTCGTCCTCAGGATGTGAATGCTGCTCTGCAGATGCATGCAGGCCTCAGTTCAGTGTCAGAGCGCTTATTTCAGCCCGTGTGCATGCATTATGTCTCATGTATTTTCATTCTGTACACATATGTCAGCGTCTCAAAGAGGCCTGCATTCATTTAGAGGAGCTTTAGGATATTTATATTGGATGCTACTGGCTCCAGATGTGACCATGGACCACAAAACTCACAATGGGTCAAAATTATTATTATTTTTTTAATGCCAAAAAATATTAGGATATTAGGAAACGATCATGTTCCATGAAGATATTTTGTAAATTTCCTACCGTAAATATATCAAAACGTAATTTTTGATTAGTAATATCTTCATTTGGGCAACTTTAAAGGTGATTTCCTTAATATCTAGATTTTTTTGCACCCTTTGATTCCAAATATCATCATATTCTAACAAACCATACGTCAATTGTAAGCTTATTTATTCGGATTTCAGATGTATAAATCTCAAAATGTAAAAGAAAATTAACTTTATAACTGTTTTTGTGGTCCTGGGTCACAAATATGATCATTCTCATGCAAGGGACCTTCAACCTAACATTTAAAAAACAGCTATATATTTTTAATTTATAAAGAGCTGATTTCGATTGCAATACTAGCTATTTACTCTAAAGAACATATTATACCAGATACATTTAAAGTTATAGTTTTTATTTATTTGTTAGATGTATTTTATACATTTGTTATATATTTATTTATTTTTTATAATATAATTATTATTTATTTTACTCTTTTGTTATTATTATTATTCATTTTTCTTTTCAAAGGATGCCAGAAAAAAAAACTCCAGATCTTTAAATTGAATATTTACATTATTTCAGAATAGATCCGAATCTGAATTATAACCCATATCATCAATAATAAATCGGCCGATATTTGACCAATATTTTCAGATTGTCTGTATTTTATTTTTTACATTTTTAGGTAAACAGCACATACAAATATGTTAAAAAAAACATGTATAACATATATACTGTAACCTTTTGAACCCAACATTTAAAATGCACCTATGTATTTTCTTTAATTTATAAAGAGCTGATTTAGATTGGTATACTAGCTATTTACTATATAGGGCATATTATACCAGATATATTTAGAAAAATAATAGTTTTTGTTTATTTGTTAGATGTATTTTATACATTTATTTACTAGTGCTGTATATTTTATTATGTATTTATTTATTTATTTTTAATGTAATTATTATTTATTCTACTCTTTTGTTATTATTATTAATTTTTCTTTTCAAAGGATGCCATAATAAAAACTCCAGATCTTTAAATTGAATTATTCCAGAATAGATCCAAATCTGAATTATAACCCATATCATCAATCAACCAATAAATCAGCCAATATTTGACCAATATTTTCAGATTATCTGCATTTTTTATTTTATTTTATTTTATTTTATTTATTTATTTTTTTACATTTTTAGGTTAATGACACATACAAATATGTTACACTGTGACACTGAAGACTGGAGTAATTCATTCTGGAAATTCAAATTTAATTACAGATATAAATTAAATTTTAATGAATATTAATATAGAAAAATATTGATTTACATCGTAATAATATTTCACAATATTAATTTTTTTCTGTATTTTTGATCAAGTGAAAACAGCCTTGATAAGCATAAAAAACTTCTTTAAAAAACATTAAATGAGAGGGATGTGTCCAAACTTTTCACTGGTATTATACTACATAGGGCATATTATACCAGTTTAATATTATATTCAGAAAAATTATAGTTTCTATTTTAAGCTTTTCTGCTTACTATAAGTACTGCACTGTTTGATGTATTTTATAGATTTACTTATTTGTTTTTTAAAATGTTTATTGTTGACATACTGTATTTTTAATTTCTATAATACAGTTTAATTTGAAATAATTACTTATATAATAATTATTTATTGTAATCTTTTTAATCTTTTATTATTATTATTAATAATTTTTAAATTGTATTAAAAAATTAGATTTTATTCTCGTAGCATTTAAACTTTATTCTCAAAACATTTCAACTTTATTCTTAAAATATTTCGAATTTATTCTCGTAGTATTTAGATTTTATTCTTGAAAGATTTAGATTTGATTCTCATAGTATTTTGACTTTGTTCTCAAAACATTTTGACTTTGTTTTCTATTTATTGTAATCTTTTATTATTATTATTATTATTATTAATTTTTACATTTTAGGTTGCAGTTTTTTTCCCTAAACTTTTTTTTTAAGCATGTCAGATTAAAAAACCCCTGATCTATAAACTAAATGAATACATAATATGTGAATGAGGTTGGGTTCTGCAGGTTTGTCCAATCAAAAACCAGTTCCAAGTCTGAATTATAACACATATCGGTAATCAACCGATATATTTGCCGATATTTGACCGATATTTTTGGATTACCTGCATAATCTTTTTTTTTTTACACTTTTAGGTAAATAACATACAATTATGTTAAAAAATCTGTTCATGTGTCTATATCTCAACATGAATATCAACATGTATACTGTATATATCAGCAATATAAGCAATCGGTAATCTAAGTTCTAATCCAAAAAACTTTAAAAAATATATATTTTGTGTAGAGTTGTAATGTTTTCATTGCACATATGAGAGTAATAATGAATCCAAAACATCTAAATATCATTATTATATTTACTCACACTTACGTCTGTAACCATAAAGTCTTCCTTCACAGTTTCAGATCTTATTTGTATGGTGTTCAGATGAACTAACGAGAGATTTGGTGTCGTTTATGCTCTCGAGTGTCAAATCTGAGTTAAATATGTGAAATGAAGAATTAGATTTGAGATCTAAATTAGAGGGGAAGGTTTTCAGTGAATACAGCTTGACAACTTTACGAGTCTGAAATGAGTTTAAGAGACTTTTTGTTCATTTTCACCACTTGATATTATGGTTTAATGGTGTTTTATGGCCAAGCCAGATTGCCAGATGAAATATGATGGGGTTTTTTCTGGATCTGCACCCATGAGTGACTCTGATGTTTCCCATCAGCCCACTAGAGCTGGATTTTGATCTGGTTGGTTGTATTTTGTCATTTTGAGCAGATTTCTTCTCTCTGCAGTAAAGCATTTACACAGAACACATGTGTGCTGATGTGTGTGATGCTTGAGAGAACATGCCAACATCTCACATGAGTGCATTTTAGCCTTTGGGAGCTGTTGGTTTCACACAATCATGACCAAACCTCCAGCATGAATTCTTTGTACAAACTGCATCCAATTTCAATCTCAAGTCACAATGAAATAAACAGTTTTTTCAGTAGTATATGTATATAAATTAATAAATAAATGCACCAAAATGATTTCTTTTTAGCCGAAAATTAAATTAAAGTTGCATTTAGTGAAAAAGCGGAGACATAAAAATAGATTTTGTAATAAAATTTGTGTAATTGAGCAATTTAACTCTTACAGAACTTCTTACATATTTGTGACCCTGGACCACAAAACCAGTTATAAGGATCAAATTTTTAATACATCATCTGAAAGCTAATATATAATCAAAATATTGAACAAATCGCCTTTAAAGTTGTCCAAATGAAATTATTAGCAAAGCAAAAATTAAGTGTTGATATATTTACGAAATTTGCAAAATATGTTCATGGAACATAATCTTTACTTAATATCCTAATGATTTTTGGTAATTTTGACCCATTCTCAATGTATATTTGGCTATTGCTACAAATATACAGTGCTACTTAAGACTGGATTTGTGGTCCAGGGTTTTAACTGGTCAGAGATGGGCTAATTATTATTTTGTTTTTGTCCCTTTGGAACCAAAATTTATTTTATTGAACCAATGTATTTATTTTTTGACCGAAATGTAGGCGCATTAGGATTATTATAGCTCAAATTAAAATTAAAACCATAAAAAAAAGTTACATAATAATCATAAAAAAATAATAAAAAATCATAATTTTAATTGAACTTGGTGCACTACTAAAATGGCAAAACTACACAAGATTACTAAAACTTTAACTAAAATGAAAACACAAAAAATAAAAAATTTAAATATTCATAAAAATATTAATAAAAACAACAAAAGTACGTTTGTTTGAATGTGTGATTGATTTTTTTTAATTTGTCGCTTTTCATTTTATTTTAGATGTTCATTCTACAAACAACTAAACTGTTTTTTTTTTGTTTTTTTTTGCCAAAGCATTTGTTTTTTATGTAAAAAAACATCTTTATAAGAAAGAAACATAAATTCTGTATTTTTCTTCTGTATCTCAAAAAATTAGATTTTATTCTTGAAACTTTTAGATTTTATTCTCATAGTATTTCGACTTTATTCTCAAAACATTTAGATTTTATTCTTGAAACTTTAGATTTTATTCTCATAGAATTTCGACTTTTTTCTTGAAACATTTAGATTTTATTCTCGTAGTATTTTGGCTTCATTCTCAAAACATTTCAACTTTGTTCTCAAAACATTTTAACTTTATTCTCGAAACATTTTGACTTTATTCTCAAAACATTTCAACTTCATTCTCAGAACATTTAGATTTTTTTCTTGAAACTTTTAGATTTTATTCTCATAGTATTTCGACTTCATTCTCAAAACATTTAGATTTTATTCTTGAAGCTTTTAGATTTTATTCTTGTAGTATTTCGACTTTATTTGATATTGTAATCTTTATATTTAATTTGCCAAAGCATTCGTTTATGTAAAAAAATATCTTATGTAAATTCTGTATTGACCTTGTTTAGTAAAAGCATGCAGGAAAATATGTTTTCTGTTTGATTTAATGAATCTGTCAGCTCTTGAAGGTCATTTCAGGTCTCAAAATGGCAGATGCATGTGAACTTTAACAGCTGCAAATGTGATTTATGTCTGTATTCTTAAAGCCCGACTCAGTTCTGCGTTTCTGACATTTCTGGCAATGCACGAACCCTCACTAGTCTATTAAAAAAAGCCTTCTAGAGCTTCTGTGGCATCTTAAACTCTCTGATTTCCAAAAGCAGTGGCGTATGAAGTCATCAAACCCGTCTGATGTTGTAGAGTACAGTATTGTATGTAGGAGGATCTTTCCACATCTGGGCTTTGTTTGCAGGGTCACGCGCGGCCGATCTGATCTATATGTTCCTGATGCGTTCGCTCCTGTTTCACGCTCTATTTATAGAGCTGATGAGGAAGGATGCTTGAAATCCGATGCGCTTCCATTAAAATGGAGGGAAGGCTGGGCTGCTGCGGCTCTCTAATGGCTTTACGATCGAGAAACGAGCGACTCAAACCTGGCCTACAGTAGCAATGCGCTAGATGTTGTCGTTTATAGACTCTTCATGCGTATTTCTGGGCTGATTGTGAAGGATTCATCAGTGATGTTGTTCTAATGGAAACAAATGTCCATTTTTGTCTGTCTTCAACTTGGTTCATTTCTTTTTGGGTTGACATCGTTAATCGCTTACTTTATCAACCTTTTGTCCTTTCGGTCTTCCAGAGACATTATGATAAATGGTCCAATTGTAAATATTAGAGGTTGACCGATTGATCGGTTTTGCTGATTTGTTAGTACCGATAACTGATTGCTATAATATGACGGTGTTTTATTCTCGAAACATTTAGACTTTATTCTCGTAATATTTAGACTTTATTCTTGTAATATTTTTACTTTATTCTCGAAATATTTTAATTTTATTCTCATAATATTTTTACTTTAGTCTCATAATATTTTCAGTTTATTCTCATGATATTTTGACTTTATTCTCATGATATTTTGACTTTATTCTCGTAATATTTTGACTTTATTCTCATAATATTTTGACTTTATTCTCAGAATATTTTGATATAATTTTCAGAATATTTTGAATTTATTCTCTAAACATTTCAACATTATTCTCATAATATTAACTTTATTCTCATAATATTTCAACATTATTCTCGTAGTATTTCAGCTGTATTCTCGAAACATTTAGACTTATTCTCGTAATATTTTGACTTTATTCTCATAATATTTTGACTTTATTCTCATAATATTTCGACTTTATTCTCATAATATTTAGACTTTATTCTCAGAATATTTAGACTTTATTCTCAGAATATTTTGATATAATTTTCAGAATATTTTGAATTTATTCTCTAAACATTTCAAGATTATTTTTATAATATTTAGACTTTATTCTCATAATATTTAGACTTTATTCTCGTAATATTTTGACTTTATTCTCATGATATTTTGACTTTATTCTCATAATATTTCGACTTTATTCTCAGAATATTTTGATATAATTTTCAGAATATTTTAAATTTATTCTCTAAACATTTCAACATTATTCTCATAATATTTCAACTTTATTCTCGTAGTATTTCAACTTTATTCTCATAATATTTAGACTTTTTTCTCATAGTATTTTGACTTTATCTGATTGGTTGTCTTCTTTGTTAAATGATAGTAAGTAATGCTCAGAATGCATTTCTTTCTTCCCCTTTATTTGTATTTCTATGTTTTGAAGCGATATTTAGTTGGTAATAATTTTCGACATAAAATTGTTTAGATATTCTTATTAATTTGTAATTATTTTAAACTGCTTGTGTACGTATTTTAATAAAAATGCACAAATTTGATCGTATTGGAATGTGATTGCGATTTGTGAAATGTTATCGTTTAATCGATGATTGCCCTGTAATAACATGTGAAGCTGATGTAGCTATTATAAATATCATAAATGTATCAATAGGAGAAATTATATCACCCTTAGAATGTCAGAATGTTACTTTTTTGAGCTGCTGAGACAGAGACTTGCTACAGTTGTAACATTCTATTCCTGATTTAAATGTAACAAGTGTTTCCTTTTGAGTGTATCATTTGAGCTTCTGAGACAGAGAGACTTGCTACAATTGTTACATTTTATTCCTGATTTAAATGTAACTGATAAAATTACCATTTTTGAATGGTTTGGTTTTATAAAGGCCATTTGAAAAGTCAGTCAGCAGCCAGATAAGTATTAAAAAGGGCTTTTAAAGGCAGGGAGTTTCTGATTGGCTTTCAGTGTTTTTATTGTTCATCAGCTAGAAATAAATAGTTCTGAAAGGGATTCCATTGATATTGTTCCTCTGTTTTGTTATAGTGGACTTTTTTCATAGAATTAGAACCATTTTCAAAACGGTAAAGATCCTTTTTTTGTAAGATGGACTTAAAATAATTGTTTATTTTTTTAATCACAAGTACATTTAATCTTTTTATATATATCAGTTTAATTTTGTCGTCTTTGTTAAACGATAATAAGTAATGCTTAGAATGCATTTTTTTCTTCCCGTTTATTTATATTTCTATGTTTTGAAGCGATATTTAGTTTGTAATAATTTTAGACATACAATTGTTTAGATTTTCTTATTAATTTGTAATTATTTTAAACTGCTTGTGTATGTATTTTAATAAAAATGCACAAATTTGATATTCAATTAAAAAAAAGATTAAAAATCGTATTGGAATGTGATTGCGATTTGCGAAATGTTATCGTTTAATCGATGTTTGCCCTGTAATAACATGTGAAGCTGATGTAGCTATTATAAATATCATAAATATATCAATAGGAGAAATTATAACACCCTTAGAATGTCAGAATGTTACTTTTTTGAGCTGCTGAGACAGAGACTTGCTACAATTGTAACATTCTATTCCTGATTTAAATGTAACAAATGTTTCCTTTTGAATGTATCATTTGAGCTTCTGAGACAGAGAGACTTGCTACAATTGTTACATTTTATTCCTGATTTAAATGTGACTGATAAAATTAACATTTTTGAAGGGTTTGGTCTTATAAAGGCCATTTGAAAAGTCAGTCAGCAGCCAGATTAGTATTAAAATAACTTTTAAAGGCAGACAGATTCTGATTGGCTTTCAGTGTTTTTCAGCTAGAAATAAATAGTTCTGAAAGGGATTCCATTGATATTGTTCCTCCGTTTCGTTATAGTGGACTTTTTTCATAGAATTAGAACCATTTTCAAAACCGTAAAGATCCTTTTTTTGTAAGATGGACTTAAAATAATAGTTTATTTTTTAAATCACAAGTACATTTAATATTTTATAGGGTTGTATATGTATGTATTTGTGTATGTGTGTATATATATGTATATATATATATATATATATATATATATATAAAAACACACACACATATATGTGTGTGTATATATATATATATATATATATATATATATAAATTAAATTTAATTTTTTAAGATTTTGTCGTCTTTGTTAAAATTCTGAGTAATGCTCAGAATGTGTTTCTTTCTCCCCCTTTATTTATATTTCTATGTTTTGAAGCGATATTTAGTTGGTTATAAGTCTTGACAGTTGTTTTGATTTTCTTATTAATTTGTAATTATTTTAAACTGCTTATGTACGTATTATAATAAAAATGCACAAATTTGATATTCAATAAAAAAAAAGATTACAAATTGAATTGAATCAGATTGTTATCGTTTAATCGATGTTTGCCCTGTAATAACATGTGAAGCTGATATAGCTATTATAAATATCATAAATATATCAATAGGAGAAATTATAACACCCTTAGAATGTCAGAATGTTACTTTTTTGAGCTGCTGAGACAGAGACTTGCTACAGTTGTAACATTCTATTCCTGATTTAAATGTAACAAGTGTTTCCTTTTGAGTGTATCATTTGAGCTTCTGAGACAGAGAGACTTGCTACAATTGTTACATTTGATCCCTGATTTAAATGTAACTGATAAAATTAACATTTTTGAAGGGTTTGGTCTTATAATGGCCATTTGGAAAATCAGTCAGATTAGTATTAAAATGACTTAATTAATGGCCACTTTTCACAATCTAGTTAATTTAAGATGGATTTTTTGCTTGTTTTCATTGGAGAATCATATTTAGATGTTCCAAATCAGCCGATTTGATCAAACAAAGAGCTGAACGTTCATTCCGGAGTGTCCCGATGTTCCTGTGGGCTTTTCCCTCTGAATGAGAGCGCACATTTACAAACGCTGGATGTGGAGAGGAACTGGCCGTTGTTATAGCAACAGGCTGCAGGGCGAATCTGCCCACACACTTGTGTGTGTGTGAATGTGAATGTCCTGCGTTACTACCACTATGACAGCTTCATCACAAACACTCTTCTGAATGGAGACGTGTTTCATCAGCATGCATTCACATGCTGAGATTCAGTATATGGGCGAAAAATAATATTTGGCATTAAAAAATGAAGCTTTTTTGTGACACACTTGACAAATTAAACCATTTTGTTTATGAGATTTGTTTCATTTGGTGTTACGATTTAGATATATTTAGTTCTTGACATGCAATTGTTTTTGTTTCAATTTATTATTTGTTCGTAAGTATTTTAAAATAAAATTTAAATTTAAAATAAAAAGACTTGCTACAATTGTTACATTTTATCCCTGATTTAAATGTGACTGATAAAATTAACATTTTTGAAGGGTTTGGTCTTATAAAGGCCATTTGAAAAGTCAGTCAGCAGCCAGATTAGTATTAAAAGGACTTTTAAAGGCAGAGAGATTCTGATTGTCTTTCAGTGTTTTTATTGTTCATCAGCTAGAAATAAATAGTTCTGAAAGGGATTCCATTGATATTGTTCCTCTGTTTCGTTATAGTGGACTTTTTTCATAGAATTAGAACCATTTTTAAAACCATTTTTGTAAGATGGACTTAAAATATTTGCTTTTTTTAGTACATTTAATCTTTTATATGGTTGTATATGGTTGTGTGTGTGTGTGTGTGTGTGTGTGTGTATATATATATATATATATATATATATATATATATATATATATATATATATATATATATATATATATATATATATATATATATGAATGTATGTATACAAGTATTTTAAAATTCATATTGGAATGTGATTGCGAATCAAAAATCCTAATCAGATTGTGATCGTTTAATCAATATAATAACATGAAGCTGATTTATCTATTATAAATATCGTAAATGTATCAATAGGAGAAATCATAGCACCTTACGTGACTTTTTTTGTCAGTTTGTTACTTTCAAATTAAAGTGTTTCTTTTGTATCATTTGAGCTGCTGAGAGAGACTTGCTACAATTGTTACATTCTATCCCTGATTTAAATGTAACTGATCAAATTCAAATTTTTGAAGGGTTTTGTTTTATAAAAGCCATCTGAAAAGTCCTTCAGCAAGTTCATGTTGCTTCTCTCGTGATCTGAAGGTAAAGATTTTAAAGTCATTTTCTGTTTTTGTGTTTCAGGGAAATCCTCCTTGACAATACAGTTTGTGGAAGGCCAGTTTGTCGACTCCTACGACCCCACCATTGAAAACAGTAAGAGAATCAGATCACATCCTACTGCAAAATGAATCATAATCATAAAATGTAGCGTTGAGAATTGACATTTGATTAAATGACCATAGATAACGCATTTCTATTGTCCTTGTGACTAGCATGCTCTTTATTTAGAGATGAATGACTTATGAATCAGTTTTGTGATTATGACTCAGTGAATCATTCGGTTACTCAACATTTGACTCACTGAACTGCGCTTCATTCGGTCATAAGTTAAATGTCCACAGCAGAGTTTTGTTGAAGTAAATGTTGATTTAATATAGTTAAGGTTGATTATGTGATGCTTCCTCACAAATACAAGAATCATTTGTGCAATTGTTAAGAAAAACACAATTAAGTGGGATCAGAAATGTTTTGTTTTTTTTGGGGGGCTTTTTATTATTATTAGTAGAGGTAGGCTATTTATTATTATTATTAATAATATTATTATTTTTTTTTTTTTTTTTTTTTGCAATGCTTTTAGGATGTAACTACTGTGTTCTCTATTTATTTATTTATTTATTTATTTATTCAATTTGCTTTCATTATTAGGGACATTTGTCTTTATTTTGTTTAATTTTGTTTTGTATAATTAATTTTATTATGTTTTTTTATATATTTGTTTGAAGAAAAAAATATTTAGCATTTGAAAAGTTTAGTTTTGTCAGACAAAAATATTTTTATTTTATTTTATGTATTTATTTTTTTTGTTTAATTTAGCATTTACATTTATTTATTAAATGCAGCGTTTGCAAAGTTATGGGATTTTTCATTTTTTACCAAAATGTTACCAAAATCACCTGAGGAGTGGAGTAATGATGCTAAAAATTCAGCTTTGATCACAGAAATCAATTACATTTGAGCATAGATTCAGGTAGAAAACAGCTGTTTTAAATTAGAATAATATTTCAGAATTTTGACAGTATTTTTGATCTGGTGTCTTTTATTTCTTTTTTCAGCATTTACGAAAATGATCACAGTGAACGGTCAGGAGTATCACCTACAGCTGGTCGACACAGCGGGGCAGGTGAGAACAGCGTCTGTATTTACACCTGTCACTGAGGTTCACATTTTATGTAACATTAGATTTTATTTATTTATTATTTTAGTTTAGAAAATATAGTTTTTTTAAAAATACTTTTCAGCAATATCAAATGTTCAGAGTCTAATACTAGTGAGATTGCATGATTCTTGAACACATTTTAATGCAAAAATGAGTCACGGTGAAAGGCTGTGAACCTTTGACATAGCTAGACACAGATGCAGAGTTATTGTTTTTAACGAAAATTTAAAAAAAAAACTATTTTTATTTAGCATTTGCAAAATTATTTTTTAAAAATAAATTTTTTTAGCATTTTCAAAGCTCATTTTTAAAGAAAATAAATAATTATTTAGCATTTGCAAAGTTTAGTTGTTTTTTGCAAACAAAAATAGTTTTTTTTTGTTTAATTTAGCATTTGCAAAGTAATTTATATATATATATATTTTAATCTTTTTTTTATACTTTTCAGCAATGTCAAATGTTCAGAGTTCAATACTAGTGAGATTACATAAATCTCAAACGCATTTTAGTGCATAAATGAGTCAGAGAAAGGCTGTGAACCTTTGACGCAGCTAAACACACATGCAGGTATTGTTTTTAATGAAAATGTAAAAAGTAAACCAATTTTATTTAGCTTTTGCAAAGTTCTTTTTTCAAACCAAAATATTTAGCATTTACAATTTTTTTTATTTTATTTTATAAAATCGTATGGTTTTTTTGTTGTTTAATTTAGCATTTGCAAAGTAATTTTTTTTTCACACAAAAATATTTATCTATTTTTTTGTTTTGAATTTTATCCTTTTACTTTTCAGCAATATCAAATGTTCATAGTCCAATACTAGTCCAATACTTTATTTTATGTATTTTTTTAAATAATAAATAAGTATTTTTTTCACATTTTTAAAGAAAAGATAAATAATTTTTTAGCAATTGCAAAGTTTAGTTTTTTTTTGCAAACAAAAATTGTTTTATTTTTTATTTTTGTTTAATTCAGCATTTGCAAAGTTTTTTTTTTTTTTTTTCCACACAAAAATATTTATTTATTTGTTTATTTATTTATCTATTTACTTGTTTTAGCATTTTTTTTCAAACCAAAATATTTAGCATTTGCAAAGTTGTTTCAAATTAATTTCATGGTTTTATTTTTGGTTTTGTTTTAATTTGGCATTTGCAAAGTTCCTTTTTTCCCAAACCAAACTATTTATTAATTTTTTTTAATATTGTTTATATATATATATATATATATTATAATTTTTTTTTATTTTTTATTTTTTCAGCAATATGAATCTCAAAAACATTTGAATGCAGAAATGAGTCAGCGAAAGGCCGTGAATCTTTGACAAAGCTAGACACGCATGCAATTATTATTTTTAACGAAAATTAAAAAATTAAACCATTAAAAATTGTTGTAGTTAATTGAAATAAAGCAGAAATACAAAATAAATATAAGATGACAAACTTGAAAACACTAAACATTTAACTGAAATAAAACAAATTTAAGTTGCCATACTAAAATGACTAAAAATGAAATAATAAACTAAAACTAAATTAAAATGTAAAAACAGAGAGCACATAAAATGTTCAAAACTTAATGCTAAAATTAAAATAAAAAAACTGAAAATGTAAAATATTAAAAGCATATAAGTTTATAAATAATACTAAAATAACACTGCAGAGATGGCAAGATGTTTTTCTAAAAACATAATGCTATGAATTCTAAGATTAAAATTGTGATTTGATCTCTCTAAAGTGTGTTTTAAATGTTCTGTCTTTCAGGATGAATACTCGATTTTCCCTCAGACGTACTCCATAGATATCAACGGTTACATTTTGGTGTATTCAGTCACGTCAAATAAAAGGTAAGAGCTTGATGATTCCTCAAGAACAGTCATCTGAAGGAAGCGTCTGTGTTTAATGTGAAGATAAAAACGAGGCTGAACTGCTGTCAGAATAAGGTTTATGAATAAAACATTGCATCTGATTGAGTTCTCTTTAGTTTGAGCATGAGATCCAACCACAGAGTCATTCAATAACAGACTGTTAGCTGTGCTTTTATTTCTGGTGAAGATAGTAAAGCGCTGATCTCTGAACTGTGGATCAGAATGGCAATCCATATCAGTGTTTGTTCTTCATCTTCATCTCTGGATGTCTGGATGTTTGAGAAAGCTACTTACTGATCTGCTATTTAAGCTGCTTCTTGTTTTTCTTTTTATTCTTATAAGAATAGACTAAAACTTCTGAGCGCTACTCCTCCAAGGGCTTTCGAGCTACAACCACCAAACTCAGCCCAGCTTTTCAGACTGATTCGACTTTGTTTTCATTAAACTGAAGATGAAAAATCATTAAAAACCCCATAGACTTACATTGACGAAGTCTTCAAATGAGCCAACAATATTCAAACGCCAACTGTCAAAATTCAAATCTAAACTCCCACAATCCCTTTCCTTCTATGCACTATTTCTAATTTATTCAAACTTCCATTCAATCTAATATTTCTAATCTATCTAGCCAAGCCTAGCAACTAGAATCATGCTAGTAACTTGCTAATCATTCTTGAAACATGTTAGCAACCTGTTAATCATGCTAACAACATGTTAGAAATATGCTAGCAACTTGTTAATCATGCTAGCAAATGGCTAATCATACTTGGAACATGCTAGCAACTTGATAGTCATTCTTGAAACATTTAACAACTTGTTAACCATGCTAGCAACTTGCTAATTATTCTTGAAACGTGCTAGTAACTTGTTAATCATGTTAGCAAATTGCTAATCATGTTGGAAACATGCTAGCAACATGTTAGAAATATGCTAGCAACTTATTAATCATACTAGACACATGCTATCAAACTTGTTAAGCATGTTAGAAACATGCTAGCAGCATGCTAACAACTTGCAAATCATGCTTGCAACATGCTAATCATGTTAGAAACGTGCTAGTAACTTGTTAATCATTAGAAACATGCTGACAACTTGCTAATCATGCTAGCAACATGTTAGTGACTTGTAAAACATACTAGCAACATGCTAATCATGCTACAAACAGACTAGCAAAATGCTAGCAACTTGTTAATCACGTTAGAAACATGTTTGCAACATGCTAGAAATATGCTAGCGACTTGTTAATCATGTTAAAAACATGCTCGAAATGTTAGAAATGTGCTAGCAACTTGCTAATCATGCTAGAAGCATGTTAACAACTTGTTAGTCATGTTAGAAATATGCTAGCAACTTGTTACTTATGTTAGAAACATGCTAGAAATGTGTTAGTAACTTGCTAATCATGTTAGAAACATGTTAGCAACATGTTAGAAACTTGCTAGCTTGTTAACTTGTTAATCACGTTAGAAACATGTTCGAAATGTTAGAAATGTGTTAGCAACTTGCTAATCATGCCAGAAGCATGTTAACAACTTGTTAGTCATGTTAGAAATATGTTAGCAACTTGTTAATTATGCTAGAAACATGCTAGCAACTTGTTAGTCATGTTAGAAAGATGTTAGAAATGTGCTAGTAACTTGCTAATCATGCTAGAAACATGCTAACAACTTGCAAATAATGTTAGCAACATGATAGTAACCTGCTAATCATGTTAGAAACATGCTAGCAACATGCTAATAACATGCTAATCATGCTAGCAACATGCTAATCATCTAATCTATCTATATAAAGTTTCAAGCTTTTACAGCTGCTTTTAACTTGCAGGCTAGGCTTTTTCAAGCCAACTTAAAGTTTCTCTTGACAAACTTTTTTTTTATCTCGTTAAATTCTAACATTGTCAGGCTCTCCTTTGTGTTTTACCCTTTACGCAGTTATAAAATGTCAGAAGTGTCCAGCTTGAATGATATGAAGCAGTGCTAACCATCTTTGCGGTTTCAGAATCTGATGTGAATAATAAACAGTGTCCTTCATTATAAGCGTCTCTCAGAGGTAAAAACCCAAGGACTTGATTTGACTGTAATAACTTTGACCCAGACAATGTCACAACTCCACGACTTTATGAACGTCTCTCTAATGCTTTCAGATGATGGTTTATGCATGAGTTTAGTTGTTGCACATGAGCAGGTGTTTAATTGCTTTATGAATGATGCAATAAGCCACAAGATGCTTTACAGTCATTTTATCCT